>JAPKLW010001213.1:123702-208411 GCA_026898455.1 Plectranthus barbatus
ACGTATTTTCCGCTGCCAAAGTATACCCTGATATCCGGGACCAACAACAGGCGCACTGGAGTGCTGTAAAGCACATCCTCAAGTATTTGAAGAGAACTAGGAATTTCTGCCTAGTTTATCAAAGTGAGGATTTGTGCCCTGGGGGTTATACAAACTCGGATTTCCAAGGGGACCATGATGAGAAGAAATCGACCTCAGGATATGTGTTTACCCTGGGAGGTGGAGTTGTATCTTGGAGGAGCTCAAAGCAGAAATGCATTGCTGACTCCACCATGGAAGCGGAATATGTCTCCGCCTCCGATGCCTCGAAAGAGGGGGTATGGCTCAACAACTACCTTTTAGAGTTGGGCGTGATCCCGAGTTTGCCGAGGAGCATTACAATTTATTGTGATAACTCTGGTGCAGTGACAAACTCAAAGGAACCGCGGTCTCACATGGCAAGCAAACACATAGAGAGAAAAGTACCATATCATACGAGAAATCGTATCGAGGGGCGATGTGCAAATTAAGAAGATTGACATTGCTGACAATCTTGTTGATCCATTTACAAAGAGCTTGCTGCAGAAAGTTTACGAAAGACATATTCGTGAGCTAGGTCTGAGGTGGATGCCGACCACTGACGGTGGTTAAAGAGACAACAGACTAGATAGACGGACTGTATACTCTGTAATAGCTTAGTTATGCTTTGAGTATAAGTGGGAGATTGATGGGTTTTGTATACTGAAAGCATTTATTATAATGAGTATACAACGGTTTATTTCTCCTATCTGTTAACAATCTTACATGTATGAACAATAGTATCCTCTTGTCTCACCGATAGGGACGATCATACGGCGTGTTGTAGATCGCAGAAGACAGTATGATCACTTGACCTAGTGAGACATAAACCTGATCACAGCCGAGATAGCGTATGAGAATACGTCTGTCCGGATGGCTGCGGCATAGTCGGAATAAGTAATCTGTCTTGGTTACTTGACATGCTGGTACGCAGAGGTGGCGTATTGATGGACCGTAATAAGATGTATTCATTTGTCTGACATCAACGAATACAAGATCTCGATATTGATTGAGTCCAAACCCTAACGAAGGTTCAGGGGTTTGCACGAGTTGACTGTTGCTTTGACTTGCCATGGTGGAGAGCCTAAGTAACGTGCTCGTATATCTGCATCTTGGGTAACAACAGTTCGTGCAGTACCACCTGAGACTGGGTTTAGGTAACCATATCCGAGTAATAGGATGGGGACATTCCCTGAGGAGCTCAATGACATTCATCGTGCCAAAGTCCTGCAGGCTGATTAAGTTCAGGCACGAGTGATAAGGATTGAGTGGTACTACTCAAGAATAATAAGATATTAATTAATTGTAGTTAGAGCTTGTCAGAAGCTCCAATTAATTAATGGATGTCCGATAACCTTAAATATGGAGATTCTCAATTAATGCAGCCCGTTCTCATAACGTGGTAATAAAGGGGTAGGTCAGTATTAATTCTGTGGTGAAAAAGAATTAATATTAATTAATTAATTGTGTCTTGGGTTGTGGACATGGGAATTAATTAATTTATAGGCCCACTTTATTATTTGCATTAGGTCCCAGGTTTGGCCCAAGGAAAGTGTGTTGAATTGAGCCCAGGAGCCCACTAGGGTTTACAACCCTAGGTCTATAAGTAGATAGCTTTCTCTCATAAGTTGTAACACAGTTGAAAAACACTAAACCTAGAGAGAGAGAGGGGCGCCGTTTTCAAGAAGGAAAAAAGGAGGAGAATTTTCGAATTCTGGTCCTGCTCAAAGCACAGATCTATGGAATCCTCATCAGTAGCAGATCTGAACGCACCGGGATACAGATCTGAAGATCTAATCTGGAGAACAGATTTCTTTTCTTTCTTTAATTTTGATTTTCTGGAAATTAGTAATCTAATTTCTGTTTCCGCAGATTAAATTGAAATTGCGTGGTTGAATTGAAGTTGGAAATTCAAACGCAAAAGATCGGATCAGGCACTACGGAGTTACGGTAATCCCTCAATCCACAAATCTGAGAATTAAATTCATAGGAGCATGCTAGGGTTTATTATATATTTAATTGTGCACAATATCCATAAATCGATCCGGTTCAAATTGTTTTGGGTGATTCGGTTCACGGGAAAACCCTACAATATTCTGAGGTCGATTTCTTCTCATCCTGGTCTCCTTGGAAATCCGAGTCTATATAACCTACAGGGCACAAATCCTCACTTAGATAAACTAGGCAGTAATTCCTAGTTCTCTTCAAATACTTGAGGATGTGTTTTACTGCACTCCAGTGCGCCTGTCCAGGGTTAGGCTGATATCTTGCTACCATGCCGACGGCATAACAGATATCTGGCCTGGTACACAACATCGCATAAATGAGGCTACCCACCGCCGAAGCGTATGGTACAAGACTCATCTCATCTTTCTTCCGCTGTGTCTGAGGACACTATCCACTAGAAAGATGAACGCCATGTCTGAAAGGTAGCAAGCCTTTCTTGGCGAGTTGCATGCCGAACCGGGCTATCACAGTATCCACCAGGATGCCTGGGATAAGCTCAACATTCTTCTCTTACGATCTCGTAAACCTTAATCCCAAGAATGTAGCCAGCTTCTCCCAAATCCTTCATTTGGAATTGTTCGGATAACCAAGCCTTGATTTCCGACATCACTCCCTCGTTGTTTCCAAACAGGAGTATGATATCAACGTAAAGTGCAAGGCAAACCACGCTCCCGCTAACACAAAATCGGTAAACACAACTTTCGTTTTCCAACTGTGCAATTCCATAGGATTTAATCACATCGTTGAAACTTAAGTTCCACGACCTTGAAGCTTGCTTAAGTCCATACAAGGACTTCCTAAGCTTCCAGACAAGATGTTCTTCGCCCTTGCGTATGCAACCCTCGGGTTGCTGCATATAGATATCCCTACCTTCTTCAAGGTAACCGTTTAGAAAAGCGATTTTGACATCCATCAGCCATATCTCGAGGTTCATATGCGCAGCTATGGCAAGGAGTATCCGAATGGATTTGAGCATGGCTACGGGTGAAAAGGTTTCGTCATAGTCAATGCCCTCTTTCTGACTATAACCCTTTGCCACCGGCCTGGCTTTAAAAGCCGTGATTTTTCCATTCGCTCCTTTCTTTTTCTTATATACCCATTTGCACCCTATGGCCCTAAAGCCATCCGGCAAATCAATTTTCTGGTATACATCCATAGCAGTTATGGATTCAATTTTGGAATCCATGGCGACACGCCATTTTTCAACATCCTTGTCCTGCACTGCCTCTTCGTAAGTCAGTGGGTCCGAGTCCTCATGTCCGTCTTCCGGGCTCAAGTCCGAAGACTCACCCACGAACATGTACCTTTCCAGCTGGAAAATTACTCTCCCACTACGACGAGGCATCGGTGCCGTGTCAGTAGTAGGTGCAGTAACTTGTGGTTCTGCACCTTGCACTAAAGAACGTGTCTATGGTGTTGTACCTCTCACAGGTGCACCCACATCTACACGTACCCCTACCCTTGGAATCGCATTCTCGTTTTCAATTTCTTGAAGAACGATATCACTCCTTGACTTGTGATTACTCACATACTCGTCCTCCAAGACTCTAGCGTTGGTGCTAACAACGACTCTTTGACTCTCAGGACTGTAAAAGTAACCACCTTTCGTTTGCCTGGGATACCCTATGAACAACATTTCTTTTGACCTGCTTTTCAATTTATCAGGTTCCTTCGATAGTACGTGTGCCAGACAACCCCATACTCTAAACTTGCACAAACTCGGTTTGTGACCAAGGAAGAGCTTAGAAGGCGTCTTAGGAACTGATTTAGAAGGCACCACATTTAGCACGTAAGCTGTTGTATCCAATGTGTAGCCCCAAAATGAAATTGGTAAGTTTGCATAACTCTTCATTGATCTTACCATCTCTAGAAGTGTCTTATTTCTTCTTTCAGCTACACCGTTTTGCTGGGGAGTACCCGGTGCAGTCCATTGGGATGTAATCTTGTTTTCTGACAAATACTGCAGGAACTCGTTACCGAGGTATTCGCCACCGCGGTCAGATCGCAGCGACTTGATAGTTTTCCCGACCTTCTTTTCTACCTCAGCCTTGAACTCTTTGAATTTCTCAAAGCATTCAGATTTGTAGCGAAGCAGGTAAACGTATCCGTACCTTGAGTAATCGTCAATGAAAGTGACAAAGTACTCGTACCCTCCACGAGCCTGCGTGGACATCGGTCCACATAAGTCAGAATGGATCAATTCCAACACTTCTTCTGTTCGAGACTGACTAGCCTTGAAAGGCCTAGTCGACATCTTGCCCTCGATGCAGGATTCGCAGACTTGATAAGGTACAGCCCGGACTAAGTCCAATGTACCGTCATCTGCAAGTCTCTGAATCCGCTTCAAGCTGATGTGACCCAGTCTCAAGTGCCAGAGATATGTAAGATCCTCATCAGAAGAATTAAGTTTTCTCTTTCTAGGATTATCAATTACGGATGAATTACATACAATACTTGCGGAAGACTTATGATTACTGTTAATAAAATAGAGAGAATTATTCAGCATCCCACGACAGACAACACCGTTATTACCAATGATAGAAACATCACTATAAAAAATAACTGAATATCCATCAACATAAAGTTTGGAAACTGAAATAAGGTTTCGCCAAAAAATCCGGCACGTACAAAACATCTCTCAAAGTTAAAACAGAATCATCAAAGTACAAGGTGAAATCTTCAATGGTAGCTGCACTCACTTGTGCTGTGTTCCCCATTGAGATGGTAACCTCGTCATTCTTCAGCACCCTCCTCGGTGTGAACCCCTGCAAAATGTAACAAACATGATCGGTAGCTCCAGTATCCACTACCCATGAATGAGTAGAAACTGATGCTAAACATGTTTCCGTTACAAATGCAAATGACGTACATTGTCCTTTAGCATCGCATCCAGCACACCTCTTCTTCTTTGGAGTGACTTTAAACCTCTTCACCTTCCTTGACTTGCTTTCACTGACTGCTTTCCTGAGCTTGCTTTCAGCACCGTCATCTCCAACACTGTTATTACCAATGATAGAAACATCACTATAAAAAATAACTGAAGATCCATCAACATAAAGTTTGGAAACTGAAATAAGGTTTCGCCGAAAAATCCAGCACGTACAAAACATCTCTCAAAGTTAAAACAGAATCATTAAAGTACAAGGTGAAATCTCCAATGGTAGCTGCACTCACTTGTGTTGCGTTCCCCATTGAGATGGTAACCTCGTCATTCTTCAGCACCCACCTCGGTGTGAACCCCTGCAAAATGTAACAAACATGATCGGTAGCTCCAGTATCCACTACCCACGAATGAGTAGAATCTGATGCTAAACATGCTTCCGTTACAAACGCAAATGACGTACATTGTCCTTTAGCATTCAGACAATCCACCTTTCCGCATCCAGCACACCTCTTCTTCTTTGGAGTGACTTTAAACCTCTTCACCTTCCTTGACTTGCTTTCACTGACTGCTTTCCTGATATTGTTTTCAGCACCGTCATCTCCAACCTTAGAGGTTGTCGAACCAGTACTAGAAGCAGTCAAAGCAGGCATCCGTGCTCACATGGAAGATTGCTCCACCACAAGGTCCTCAAGTAGCTCATGCAGAGCATACTCTCCCCTTGCAGCAGCAACTACCTTAAAGTCATAAAAGGAGTCCGGAAGAGAGTTTAGGATGATATCAATCTCGCCTTGCGCACTGATATTACCACCCCGCACAGTGAACTGTCTCGTGAGATCAATCATAGACATTATGAGCTTTGTCACCGAACTATCCTCAACCATCTTCTTGCACACAAGATCATGTACAAGTTTATAGTTAATAGTTCGCTCCACGTTGCCATAGGCTGTCGAGAGTTCCTTCCAGATCTCTCCAGCCCTTTCGAGGTACTCATACTTGTGCCTTGATTCTCTAGACAGGGAACCCGTGATGAGCCAGAAGGCGAACTCATCAGCATCCTCCCATCTTTCATAAAATTCAAGCTCAAGTTTGCAGACCTTATGACGAATACGCAACAATGGATCCATGAAAAGAACATATGCTTGATTTTTCAGATAAAGGATGTGTTTGATGCAAAAACTCCATTCAGGGAAGTTTGGACCAGTTAGAGGATTGAGAGCAAGTAAATGATCGACAGTAGACATAGACATATCTGAAACAATAAAGAATCTTAAATAAGAACATACATGTAGAACTTCGAAAACAAATGCATTGAAAGCTTTTTAATAAATCAAATACAAATGTTTTCCACTAATTGCCCAAGAGTTCCCACCGCAAGCTACACTTTATTATTTTACTACCATGTCAGGAAGCTTTTGACACTAGAAATTAATAATTAGTGAAAACCTTAGACCAAGCCATCTCTCAAGAACAGGGATGCAATTCTTGCATTATATTCTAAGATGCTTCTAAGCCATTAACCACAAATTTAACTCCGGCCAAAAGAGACAGTTTAGCATGGCACGTAACCATACCGCACAGCCCTTAAAGCTTTTGTTATCTATAATTTAAATTAATCCTAGAATACTTGTGAAAGAGATCTACGCAAGCTACACTCGTAGACGTTTACGCAAAACCCTCCCACTATTCTCATGATTTAAATTGTTTGTCTAGAAATCCCAACAACCGTACCCATGCACCTCTAAGAACTAGCAAGCTACACTCGTAGACGTTTACTAGAACGAGAGATACACTTACAGCCTAGGACTGCTTTGTGGAGGTCTATTAATTTTAATTAAAAAATCAGCTTAGTATATTTCTTTTAAAAGGTTTCTTATATGTGCACACATAATTTCTTTGTTATTATATTTTTCAAATTTTTGCATGTAATTAAACAAGCCCAAAAATTCCCAAAATATAATCCCACAAAAGAAATTAATCACATAAGCATGCTTGGAAAGCTGTAAATAATAAAAGCGATAAATCATGCTTTTCCTATTATCTACACATGCTTAATTGCGCACATAAATAAATCAAATATTTCATACGAGGACAATTAAGGCAAACAAAAATTCCTAGTGGCCCCACAAAATAGGAAAATTAAATCCTATCTATTACAATTTGAAATTTGAATCTATTTTGGATAAATCCAAATCTTCTCAAATCTTCTAGGGCCTCCAAATCTTTTGGGATTTAGGGCTTTGTGATCTCATGATTTGCCCTAACCCTAATGGAAACCCTAGGGTTTACACAGGATTGTACAAACCACCAAAACACGAGCCACCGCGATGGGACAGCAGTCGCCGACGACGACAGAGCCGCCGCCGCGCGCCTGCGCCCTCGGCCGCCGCCGCTGTCCGCCCGCCCGCGCCGCCGCCTGCAGCTGCACGCGCGCGGCCTTGCGCCGCCCTTCGCCGGCTCCGTCTTCGTCCTAGACTCGTTCAATTACAAATATTAAAATAAAAAATTACAGAATAATCTATTCTATTACAATTTTCAAATCTACACTAATCACGAATTTTCTCGTGATTTTACAAAATTAATTCAGCCCTACACGGATAAACCACCGCGGGCTGAATTATATGGGTTGCCACGAGGAACAAAAACCATCCACAAAACAAATAAATTCATACATGCATATCGAATTTAATTATGCACAAAAGAGCCATAAATCAGAAACCCGGCTCTGATACCAATTGTAGGGTTTTCAAGTGAACCGAATCACAAAAGCTAATTGAACCGGATCGATTTATGGATATTGTGCACAATTAAATTTACAATAAAACCTAGCATGCTCCTATGAATTTAATTCTTAGAATTGTGGATTGAGGAATTACCGTTATTCCGTAGTGTCTGAACTGATCTTTTGCGTTTGAATTTCCAACTTCAATTCGACCACGCAATTCGATTTAATCTGCTGAAACAGAAATTAGAACCCTAATTTCTTAGAAAAAATCGAAAACAAAAGAAGAGAAGAAGAGAGGATTCTGTTCTCCAAATTAGATCTTCAGGGCTGTGTCCCAATGTTGTTCAGATCTGCTACGGGTGATGATTCCACAGATCTGTGATGTAGGCCAGAGGCAAAAATCCTTCTCCTCCCTCTACAGTTGGTGCCGCCCAACTCTCTCTCCCTAGGGTTTTGACTGATTTGAATTATGATCAAGATGGTTAGGGTTTCAGAGAGAGAGGGGTTTATATATAGACCTAGGGTTTTATCCCTAACGGGCTACTGGGCTCCATTCAGCATATATTACTTGGGCCAGACCTGGGACCTAATGCAAATAATAAAGTGGGCCTATAATTAATTAATTCCCATGTCCACAACCCAGGACACAATTAATTAATTAATATTAATTCTTTTTCACCACAGAATTAATACTGACCTACCCCTTTATTACCACGTTATGAGAACGGGCTGCATTAATTGAGAATCCCCATATTTAAGGTTACCGAACATTCATTAATTAATCGGAGCCTCTGACAAGCTCTAACTACAATTATTTAATATCTTATTATTCCTGAGTAGTACCACTCAATCCTTATCACTCGTGCCTGAACTTAATCAGCCTGCAGGACTTTGGCACGATGAATGTCATTGAGCTCCTCAGGGAATGTCCCCATCCTATTACTCGGATATGGTTACCTAAACCCAGTCTCAGGCGGTACTACACGAACTGTTGTTACCCAAGATGCGGATATACGAGCACGTTACTCAGGCTCTCCACCATGGCAAGTCAAAGCAACAGACAACCCGTGCAAACCCCTGAACCTTCGTTAGGGTTTGGACTCAATCAATATAACGAGATCTTGTATTCGCTGATGTCAGATAGATGAATACATCTCACTGCGGTCCATCAATACGCCACCCCTGCGTACCAGCATGTCAAGTAACCAAGACAGACTACTTATTCTGATAATGTCGCAGCCATCCGGACAGATGTATCCTCATACGCTATCTCGGTTGTGATCAGGTTTATGTCTCACTAGGTCAAGTGATCATACTGTCTTCTGCAATCTACAATACGTTGTATGATCGTCCCTATCGGTGAGACAAGAGGATACCATTGTTACATACATGTAAGATTGTTAACAGATAGGAGAAATAAACCGGTGTATACTCATTATAATAAATGCTTTCAGTATACAAAACCCATCAATTATAACTCATGAATGACGTCCCTGCTCCGGATAGGTGAACATGGTCTTGGGATCTCCAATATTAAATTCTTTTGCTTAAGATACCTAGCATGTTAAGAAATTAAAGGATCATTTTGGTCTGGTTGAGCGTTTGCCGTAAACGTCTACTCAAGTAGCTTGCGGTGAATTAGCTTGGGCAATTGGAGGAAACAAATTGTATTGTTTTTATCTAAAGGTTACTATGCATATTCGTTTCAATTGTTCTATTGTATGTTCTTAATTTATTTCTTTATTCATTTTCAGATATGTCTATCATTATTCGTATTTTGGCACAAAATCCCTTGAAGGGTTCTAATTTCCTGGAATAGAAATGGCTCATGGAGCGATGCATGTTTGCTACACAGACTGTGTTTGTGTCACTTGTGCCTCGTCCGGCTGTACTTTTCATTGAGTCCTCAGATTCCTCGAGAAGGTCCTCTAAAAAATGGATGACGAACAACGATAAATTATTATCAATGCTCAGGTCATATATGATTGAGGAACTTCAGCTCAAGTATCAGTATTGTACTGACACAGTTGAGATTTGGAGAGATCTGATTAAGACTTTTGGAAGATTTGGACAGATTGCCAGTGCCGAGTTTATAATGATTGTAAAGTGTAAAATGGCACTAGGTGGTAAAGTTAGGGAGCATGTGTTACACATGGACCACCTCAGAAGATTTTATATCTTACATGGTGGAAATATGAATGATCAGTTATTCACTGATATCAGATATGACTCCCTTCCAGAATCTTTCTATGATTTCACTTCCATTGTCGATGATAAAGTGTTCACTCTGGGTCAATTGATCAGTTTCTTGGAAGCTGCTCAAGAGATCAATGAGTCATTGTCTGCTGTTGTGCTTGACTATCACTTTCCACTTCCGAGTGTAGAGGATGTGAGCATGAAGGAAGCGACTAGTGATATTCCTATAGAAAGATTTGGAGGCAAATTTTACAAGAGAAAAATCTGTACTACATGCAAGAGGAAAGGTCACTGTAAAGTAAGATGTCCGGTGTTGGTCACCAAGGGACACGGTACATCATCTTCTGCACTAGTCATTGAAACATGTTTAGCATCGATATCTATCCATTCGTGGATAGTGGATACTAGAGCTACTGATCATGTTTGCTACTCTATGCAGGGGTTCAAGCTGACTAGAGAGTTTGAAGTATAGTTGTCAACTGGGCCGGCCCGGCCCGGCCCGGGTAAGCCCACCAATTAAGTGGCCCGGCACAACCCGGGACCACTGTTGAGATGGGCCGTGCCGGGCCGGGCCATTTTGTATTTATCTTGGCCCAGCACAACCCAGGACCACAATGAAGTGGGCCTGGGCTGGGCCTGGGCTGGGTCTTTGGTGGGCTTGAAGTGGACCTCAGGTGGGCCATAAATAGGTTTAAAATGAATTATAATTTTTATTTTTTTACACATTTTTAAATTATTTTTAAAGAATATTTCTAATTTTTCTTTAAAAAAACTTAATTTATTTAGGTTAGATTTAATTATAAACACTTAAAATTATTTATTTTGTAGCTAAATTAATAAAAAGAATCAAAATAACTAGTTTAAAATAATAAAAACTAAGAAATATTTGAGATGGGTATGAGATGGGCCACAACCGGGCCTGAGATGGGCCGGTCCTGGGCCTGGGCTGGTCAGGGCTTGGACCTGGGCCTGGGCCGGGCTGGTCCCGTCCTCAGATGGGCCTGGGCCTGGGCCGGGCCTGGACTTAAAAAAAAGACCAATATGAGCCCATCGAATCACTTAAGCCCGGCCCGCCAAACCCATTTGAATCGTGGGTCGTTCCTGGGCCGGACCTCAGTCGTGCTGGGCCGTGCTGGGCTGGGTCGGCCCGGCCCACTTGACAACTCTAGTTTGAAGATGGCGAGGTTACCATCTCCATGGGAAATGCTGCTAAAGTTTATGCTGCAGCAATTAGAGACGTTACTTTACATTTTGGGAATAATGTTTTAATTTTAAGAGATGTTTTGTTTGTGCCGGCTTTTCGGCGAAACTTAATTTCAGTTTCCAAATTGTTTGATGATGGATTTTCTGTTGTTTTTTATAGAAGTGTTTTTATCATGAGAAATAACATTGTTATCTGTCATGGGTTACTGAAAGATTCTCTTTATGTTATTACATGCCCAAACAAACCAATAGTGACAGAGGCATACAATTTGTCTAACCAACGGAAATGAAAGTTTTCTTCAAGTGAGGATAAAACATATCTTTGGCACTTGAGACTAGGTCATGTCAATCTTAAAAGAATTAAGAAACTCGTTGATTGTGGAATTATAGATCCAATCCAAGTAGTTCCACATAGAGTTTGTGAATCTTGTATAGAGGGGAAGATGACGACCAGGCCTTTTAAGGCAACTGAGTCTCGAGCAAATGACTTGTTGGACCTCATCCACTCTGATTTGTGAATCTTGTATAGAGGGAAAGATGACGACCAGGCCTTTTAAGGCAACTGAGTCTCGAGCAAATGACTTGTTGGACCTCATCCACTCTGATCTGTGTGGACCTATGTCAACACAAGCCCGTGGTGGGCACAGATACTTTGTCACCTTTATAGATGACTACTCTAGATATGGATTTGTTTATCTACTTCACTAAAAGTCCGAATGCCTTGAGAAATTCAAGGAATTCAAGGCTGAAGTAGAGAAGAAGTTTAACAAGACCATAAAGACACTGCGATCTGATCGTGGTGGGGAGTATCTCAGCAATGAGTTCCTTCAGTATCTGGCAGATCAAGGGATTACTTCCCAGTGGACTACACCAGGAACCCCTCAGCAGAATGGTGTAGCAGAGAGAAGAAACAGAACTCTGTTGGAAATGGTTAGATCAATGATGAGCTATGCCAGCTTAACAATTTCCTTTTGGGGACAAGCACTAGAAACAGCTGTGTTTTTGCTCAACTTGGTTCCCTCGAAATCAGTTCCTAAAACCCCGACTGAGCTCTGGCATGGGCGAAAACCCAATTTGTCCAAAATCAAGGTTTAGGGTTGTCCAACATTCGTGCTAAATAAGGAAGCTGACAAGTTAGAGGGAAGGTCTAATTTAATGTTGTTTGTGGGCTATCCCAGGCAAACAAAGTGTGGTTTTTTTTATGATCCAGAAGATCAGAAAGTCGTTGTGAGTACCAATGCAAGATTTCTGGAAGATGAGTTCATAAGAAACCACAAGACCAAGAGCGAGATTGTACTTCAACAAATTGAAGAGAACAATTCAAATCCATCAAGAGAACCCCGTGGCAACCTGAGCATACCTGAATTGGGTATGGAACCAGGTGCACGGTCGCCTGTGCAAGATGGTGAATCACAAGTGATTGCACCATACACAGACATATTAAAGGGGCCTCGTTGTAGTGGGAGTTTATCTCAGCAACCTAATCGGTATATGTTCGTAGGAGAGTCTTCTGACTTAATCCCTAAAAACAGACTGAATGATATCGACCCATGGACATATGACGAAGCTATGAGTGACAAGGATGCTGATCAATGGCTAAAAGCCATGGATTCTGAAATAGAATCGATAACATCTATGGATGTGTACCAGAAATTCTTGCTGCCAGAAGGCTTTCGAGCCATAGGTAGTAAGTGGGTATACAAGAGAAAGAAGGATTCGAGTGGCAACATAATGGCATTTAAGGCCAGACTGGTGGCGAAAGGTTATAGTCAAAAGGAAGGTATTGACTATGATGAAACCTTCTCACCAGTTGCTATGTTGAAATCCATTCGGATACTTCTGTCCATAGCAGCACATATGGATTTTGAAATCTGGCAAATGGATGTCAAAACCGCGTTTTTGAACGGGTACCTTGAAGAAGGTCGTGACATCCCAAAAGGATATGTGCAAAAGGATCAAGAGCAGTTTTTCTGGAAGCTCAAGAAGTCCATATATGGAGTTAAGCAAGCTTCAAGGTCATGGAACAAACGTTTCGATGATGTGATCAAATCTTATGGATTTGCACAATGCGAAAACGAAAGTTGTGTGTACCGTTTATGTGTCAGTGGGAGTGTGGTTTTTCTTGCACTTTATGTAGATGACATTCTCCTATTTGGAGACAATGTGGAGGTGTTATCAGGCATAAAAGGTTGGTTATCCGAGCAGTTTTAGATGAAAGATCTGGGTAATGCTGGTTACATCCTTGGGATCAAAGTCCAACACAATCGTAGGAAAATGATGTTGAGCTTATCCCAGGGTGCTTACATTGATACTGTGTTGGCTCGTTTTAGCATGGAAAATTCCAAGAAAGGCCTTTTGCCTTACCGTCATGGAATACGTCTTTCAAAGTCACAGTGTCCTGTGACAGAGAAAGAGAAAAATGAGATGTCTTTAGTACCATAAGCCTCGGCAGTGGGAAGTCTCATGTATGTTATGCTTTGCACGAGGCCAGATGTTTGTTATGCCGTTGGCATGGCAGCAAGATATCAGTCCAATCCCGAGCAAGCGCACTGGAATGCGGTGAAACACATTCTCAAATACCTGAGGAAAACACGAGACTTATGTCTTGTATATCAGTGTGAGATATTGTGTCATGCTGGGTACACGGATTCGGATTTCCAGGCGGATCGAGATGAGAAGAGATCGACCTCTGGATATGTTTTTACCTTGGGAGGAGGAGCTGTATCTTGGAGGAGTGCGAAGCAGAAGTGCATCGCAGACTCCACCATGGAAGCTGAATATGTAGCAGCTTCAGAGGCAGCAAAGGAAGTTGTATGGTTCCGGAATTTTCTCCTGGAGTTGGATATTGTTCCGAGCTTGCCTAAGACAATCACAGTATACTGTGATAACGCTGGTGCAATGGCAAACTCAAAGGAACCCAGAACTCACAAGGCGTCAAAACACATTGAGAGAAAATACCACATCATACGAGAAATCGTGGCAAGAGGCGATGTGCTAGTCCTAAAGATAGATACGAAAGAGAATCTAGCTGATCCATTTATAAGAACACGTTCGTGCTCTTGGACTGAAGATCTGAGGCTGGACATCTTATGTCCCATCTTATAGCTAAGATCTGAGGCTGGACTAAATGATTAAGTGTTCTGTATACTAGCCTTCATTTATGTGTTGCATCAACAATTCTCGCTATCTGATAAATGTGAACATACGACAAACTATAATATCCTTTTATCTCGTAGATAGGGATGACCATATGGTGTGTAGGAGATCACAGAGGATCATATAGCTCGTTTGACCTAGCGAGATATAAACAGTATCATAACTGAAACAGTCCCTGGATAGGTTGTTGGTTTAAGCTGCGGCACATCGATTCATAAGTGGGCTTATCCTAGCTACTTGATGTGTCGGTACATATTTATGTATTGATGGGATGAACAGTGGGATGTGTCATTATCATTGACATATGAATAAGCCAGATCCCTAACATACTTCCTATGATCTTAAACCTTACTGAAGGATAAGGGGCACACACGGATTGACCACACTTTGATTTGCTATGGTGGCGAGTCTTACATGTACTCTAATATCTGCATTTTGGGTGTTGGCAATTTGTGTGGGGTCTGCTTAGGCTGGATGTATAGGTAAGCATATCCGTTTCAGGATGGTGACATTCCCTGATGAGCTCAGAAGGTTCTTTATGTTAAGTCCTGCAGGCTGAATTATTTATTCAAGCATAAGAGAAAAAGAGTGAGTGGTATTAATCAGAAAATAAGATATTGATTAATTGTGGTTGATTGTCATAAGCCAAATTAATTAATGAATGTCTAAAACCTTAAATATGTGGATAATATTAGTTTAATGCAACCCGTTCCTAATAATGTGGTAATAAAGGGGCGAGTCAGCATTGTTACCGTGGTGAAGGTTAAAATAATGTTTTATTAATTAATTATGTTCTGGGTTGAACAATGAAGAATTAATTAATAAAGAGGACCCACTTTATTATTTGCATTTGATCCCTGGTCTGGCCCACAAACTGCTCAAGCCCATTAGGGTTAAGATTTCTCAAAACCCTAACACTATATAAAGGTTTTCTCTCTCAGATCCGAGGTAGCCACCACAGTATACAAAGTAGAATATTGAGTTAGAGTGAGAGAGAGATCGACGGTGATCAGGAGGGGATTTTTCTGATCAAATCCTCTGGCTTCCTGATTCAACTTGGTAGATAATCCTCACCAGATTTCCAAGGAGCAAGGGAACAGATCAGAAGATCAAATCTGTAGGGACACAATCAAAGAAGGGTTCCATTCCACTTCAGATTTAACTTCATCGTTCATCCTCCGATCTAGATCTGTAGATCAAACGATTGAAGATCAGGTATTCTCTTGAATCCACCTTATGCAATTAATTATTGTAGAAGCATGAATAGGGTGGCATGGTTTATTTAATTGAATTTGTTTTTGACATCCTAAGAACGGTCCTGCGAATTAAATAACAACTCATGTTGTTAGTCGTAGACTCGAATCCTACAAGGAGTTGCTCGCCACGCAACTTTAGATCCCCGAACAGCCGATCGACGTCAGCTTGGGCTATGGAGACCTTCCGATGAAGATCTTCAGCCTCGCGCTCGGCCCTATCGGCCCTGCCCTCCGCCGCCGCGACCCTATCATCGGCCGCGTTCAGCTTCTCATTGAGGCTGTCCACCAGCCTCTTCGCAGAATCCAACTCCTTGCGGAGTCGGTAAATCTCGTCAGCACACTCCCGGTGGAAGGCAGCGAGCTCCTGTTGGATCGAGTCGAACTCCACCCGAGCCTGCACGATTACTCATGATGATTAGCCCACTCAGACCAAACGAATATAATTTAAAACTCGTACCTGAAGCTGTTGGAGTTCGTAACGCACCAGGCGATCCAGAACGAGCCCGGTCTGAGGAGTAACCCCAGGGTCGTGTAGAATCTTGCGCGCGCGGGTCAAGAAGGGATCCACACGCACATCTGGAGGGGCCGTGGGCATCACCACCAGCTGACCCTGCTCGGTCGAGCGAGGCTCGCGCTCCCTGGACCTGCGCGTCCTCCTCTTAGAATGCTCGGACTCCTTCCTTTGGTCGCGACTCCGCGAAGTCTCAGGCCTAGAGGAGGGACGGGCGACTTCGACCCTCATCGGGGTTGGGTCCGTCGATTTGAGTGGGGGAAGGCGACAGGTCGGTATCGGCGTAGGGGCGCTTTGGCGGGTTCGAAGAGCAGCGACGAGCTTCCTCCTCATCCCACGCCCGTTTCTTCTCTTGGAGGGCCTCCATGACCCGCTCCGCGGATACTTGGGGACGGCGGGTGCGAGTCATCTCTTCAGTAAATGGAGTGGCCCGGAGTTTGTTGTCGTATATGGCCTCGACAGTAACTGATCTACCGTTCCGAACGATGAGCCAACGGCGGTCGTTCTCCGATACGTCATAGGCCCTGTCTACCCGAGCTTGTTCCTCGCTGGTAAGGTCCGTCCGGGGAGGATTTGCAAAAACAAGTAAACAATTAGCGTTCGACCCATCGAGAATCGCACTATTGAACCCATTTTTGAAAGAATCGATCCACTGATTGGGTTCCCTCCTTGGCGGAGAAACTTGGGGGCTTCCCCATTCAGCTTCAATAAGAAGTACGTTGTCCACCACCCTGGGGAATTCGTCGGGGCCTTCTTGATCAGTGTGGACTTCCCACCGGACCACCTCGTGAAGTAATAATAATGCTTGTTCGGGCTTTGATTTATTCGGTACATGTGGTGCCACTCCCGGACAGTAGGGAGCCCAAGCCTCAGGTCGAGCCAAACCAGAAGGGCTCCGACCATGTGGCACCACCCATTTAGGCGATAGCTGGAAGGGGAGAGGTTATATGATCCCAGCACCTCGCTAAAGAAGGGATGAATCGGAAGGCCGACCATGTTCTCCATGGCCGCCGTGTAAAACGCGGCGAAATGTGGGGGCGGGTCGAAGCACTTGCTCGAAGAACGAGACACCGAGTAATCCACTCCTTGGCAAGGCACAGAAATGGCCAGTGCCCTCATCATCTCACGGGTCACTGTGGACGTGGCCCCAAGAACACGGTGGGTCTTCCAGTCGGAAGGGGTCCCGTACTCGCCAACCACCTCGGGCTCCACAAGGGCTGACTCCGTCGGGCCCCGGCCCGAGCCAGTCACCTCGCTGCTGGCCAGATTGCCCCCTACCCCTGGAAGGCTTCCAACAAAACCTGATGATCGCGAGAGTCCAAACTCGAGCTCTCGCTCGACACAGCCGCCGCATTGCTCGGCTCTGGTAATTCCGGGCCCTGGAATAACAAGCTCCAGTCCAGACCAGTAAAGTACAATGACTTGAAGACGTGGGGCGGCGATGGAGTGAACGGCAGAGTAAGACCGCGCCCCTCCGACGGGAACCTTCCCGATTTTGGGAATCGGAATCAGAGGAGCTCATCACAAACAGAAATAGAAACAAATCTTGTAAAACGTTAACCTAAAAGAAAAAAGAATGGGGAGAAAGAGCCCCAGTCAGCTCTACTCTCCAGCGAACCCTAAACGAGCGAACCACCCACCGCCAAAATTAAACCTCATATGGACGAAAGAAAACAAAGGGATAAGACCAGTTACCTTAGAATCAGGGACGAAATAGAGACCCACTAACAAAAATTGGTCACCGGAGCTTGATTGGGAAGGAGGAATCGATTGCCGGAAATCGCGAAGAGAGAGAGAGAGGAAAGTTGAGTTGTATCGGGAGAAGTGAGAGGGCGCGCATCCCAAACGATGGTTATACCATAGCGCCCTCTCAACTTCTCGAAACTGCCCCCAGTTTTCGCAGAAATTACGTAACTGCCACTAAACTTTGCCGCCCAAAATTCAAAAGCACCTCGCGCAAAGAAGGTCGCAAAAAGATAGTTCGACATAAATGATCAAATCAATACACATTCAAACCGCTTCAAATACTACACAAACTAATCCGACCAGGTCGGCAAGATTGATCTATGAACGTTCGAAACACTTCGACGAATACTTAAAGACCCCACCTCACGAACCCAATGAGTTCGCTGGGGCTCGCCAGATGGCCATATCTGAAAAACAGGGCAGAACCCGAGCTGCCCCAACAAACGTCGCAGTTCGGGCCCACGGCGACGGCACTCGCAGTAGCCTTCCAGGGCTGCGCGGGTGAGGACCCCCACAGAGGAATTAGTCCTCGAAGCCGAGAGGTATTCATAAACACCCAAACAAAACTGGACCACCCACGAGGAAGTCCGAAGGGCTAAAATTTGGGAAGAATTCCACGATAACATGAGTTCGATCATTCACGGAAGATTTATGCATACAATCAATGATATAGAGAGAGTCAATCAGTTTACCATGACAGATAACACCGTTATTACCAATGATAGAAACTCCACTATCAAAAATAACTGAATATCCATCACAAAACAACTTGGAAACTGAAATTAAGTTCCGCCGAAAAACCGGCACATATAAAACATCTCTCAAAATCAGAACATTGTTTTCAAAGCATAAAGTAAAATCCCCAATGGCTACTGCTGAGACTCGTTCTCCGCTGCCCATTGAGATGGTAATCTCGTCATGCTTCAGCTGCCTTGTCGGCCTGAACCCCTGCAAAGTATAACAAACATGGTCAGTAGCTCCAGTATCCACTACCCAAGAATGGGTAGAAACTGATGTTAAACATGTTTCCGTTATAAATGCACATGACATACCTTGTCTACCCGTGCTAGGCACTAGACAATCTACTTCACTTCGCTTGCGTTTGCATGGCCTCGTGATAGCCTCTGCCTGATCAGCCTCTTCTAACCGCTTAAGTAATTCCTTTGCCTCAATCATAGTCTTATCAAAGACCTTCATGAATTGAGCAAATTCTGAAGCTTTCTGGTCAGATTCCCATTGTTCTAGTGCCAAGAGTAACTCTGGAAGAGTGTACTTGCACTTGGTACCAAGGGACTTGATGAAATCACCATAAGAATCAGAGAGAGAGTGCAGGACGATATTGATTTTAGCCCGACTAGTGATTCGTCCACCTCTCTTTCTGTACCTTCTCATAATTTCCACCATGCTGTCAAGATGCAGAGACAACGAACTCCCATCAGTCATCTTCTTGCAGACCAGGTCTTCCACAAGACTGTAACTGACAGTTCGTCTCACCTTCCCATATACCTTTATTAGATCCCTCCATATCTCAACAAAAGATTGGTACTGATCGTATTTGAGCCTTAGTTCTCTGGATAGAGTTTTCTTAATGAGAATGCGGGCAAACTCATCAGAAGTCCTCCATCTTTCATAGAACACTCGCTCATAACCAGTGCAATTCCAATACTTGGGAGATAAAGGATCCATATAGAGTATACGAGAATGATTTGCAATGTGGAGTATTTCCATGAAGCAAAACTTCCACTCAGGAAAATTCGGACCGGTTAAAGAATTTGATGTCAAGAGATAAATGATACGATGAATAGACACGTCTGAAAACAATAAATTAAAAATACCAATTAAAACATAGTCGCAAAACATTGAAACAATTAAATATTGAAACCTTATGATAAAGCAATATTAATGTTTCCTCCAATTTGTCTAAGTATTACTATTGCAAGCCACACATGTGGACGTTTACAACAAAACACTTAACCAGACTGCATCTTTCAATTCCAGTCCTTTAATTCCAATCCATGCCTGGGTTCCTTAGACAAATGGAATTAATAATTGGAGACTAACTTAAGACCATATTATCCTACTGAGCAGGGACTTCACATATGAGTTATACTCTGGACAATATCTAAGCTAGCTTACCACCAAAGCCAACCCTCCCATATAAGGATCTATTTGAACACACCTGATCCCTATAATAAGGTTGTCTCATTTAATTCAATCCCTAGAGAACTTATGAAAACCCAATACGCAAGCTACACATGTAGACGTTTATGCATGAACTCCCACTTCTCACATGAAATAAATGTTTGTTTTAAGAAATCCTATCAATTAGAACTTATGAACAATAAATTAAGTAAGCTACACATGTAGACGTTTACCTAATAAATTATTCACTTCCAATAAAGGATCGCTTTGTGGAGGTCTTACTAAATTATGAGCTTAGTAATTTTCAGTTCATAAGGTTCAATTGCACAGATTATTTTATGTAGCCATAATTATAACATTGCTAAAATTCTATCATGCAAAGCATGAACCCCGAATTTATAGTCATAATTAATTACATAAAATAAATCACATAGCATGCTTTAAAGCCGTAAATAAAAGCAGTAAACGTGCTCTCTATTATCTACAACATGCTGATATGCTGCGCAATTATTTTAAACACGTATATCATACGAAGACAGATAATAAAACAAATAAAAATGTCCTCGTGGCCCCATGATACAAAACGAAATAAATCTAACTATTACAAGTTGGAATTTATTTTACAGATCTTCGACTGGGCTCCCACTACTTGGATTGAGATCTTGATTTATTTTCTGAACTTGGGCCTCCAAGATTTGATCCATCAGAAAATTGGACAACTGGGCCAGTTAACGAGATCGCAGGCCTAGGCACACATTGCAAGCCCAATAGCCCGCGAGAACTCGGCCCGACGAGCCACCACCGGCGAAACACCATCACCGGCGACCCGCCGTCGTCGTGAGGGCTCCCGGCATGCACAACAGCCATGCACGTACGTGCATGGATGCAGTCCGCGATACCGCCTCCTCCGACCGTTGCCCGTTTTGCATGCCGCCGCCCCGGCTTGCCCCGACCGTCGCCCGAACCGCCGTTCACTCTTCTTCTCTACCGTTGGCCTCCGTGACTTGCCGGAATCGCGCAAGGACGGAATCGAGCTCGCGCGAACCACGCGAAAAACCTAGGGTTTTTCCGCATCCGGCCGCACGCTTACCGCCGTCCCAGCCCGCGTCGCCAGCCACCTAGCCACCGCCTGCACCACCTGCCCCGCACCGACGTTGTCTGAGGGAGGGACCCCCGCGCTGGCCGCCGGCGAGCGTGCGAAGAGCCGCGCGGGACCTGCGCGCGCGCGAGCCCTAGGGCTTGCAGCGTGCGCGCGCCCCCGGCGCTCCAGCCCCTGCTCCGCCGTCCCGGCCGCCCGCCTGCCGCTCGTCCTCGCGCCGTCGTCCACGCCTGGGGCCGCTGCACGTGCCCTGGCCGGCGTGGGCGCCGCGGCTGCACCGTCGCTGCCGTCGGCTGCGCCCCCTGCTGCCGTGCCCGTTGCGCGCGATCGCCGTGCACGGCCTGCTGCCGTGCCGGCACCGTCGTGCGGTCTTGCGTTCTTCGTGTTCTTCGTTCTTCGTGTTCTTCGTGTTCTTCATTCTTCGTTTTACAGATTTAATTTTTGAAAATAAAATTACATGGGATAATTCTAATTACAATCTAAAAATTCTAATCTAACCACGGATTTATCTCGTGGGTGAAAAATGAATCCATATAAATGGGCGGATTAACCCGGGGAACCACGAGGATGAAAAAAACACACAATCAATCCATAAACCATCCATTGCATGCAATCAATAATAATAATCATGCATGTTCATAGGCAATATTATTTTTCCGATAGAGCCAATTAATTGAACCTGGCTCTGATACGAATCGAAGGGATTCGTGAACTGAATCACGAAGTCCGTTTGCCAAGGATCGTTAATTGGAATATCAAAAATAAATTGCTATGCCTATGATCAATCCTAGCATGCTCCTATATTATTATGCATAAGAAGGTTATGCGGAATACCTGGATTGATGAACGATGAAGAACGCGTGCGCGGAGATGCCCTTTGATCTTTCCCACGCACCAAGATTTAATTTCCTAACAGATTGAGGAAATTAATCTTAAAGAAAATAATAAATTATTTTCGAAAATAATGAAGAGAGAGAGAGAAGAAGAAATCCTCCTGATCTGATCTTCTGATCTGTTTTCCAACTCGATCTGAAAACCTGGTGAGGATTCTCTATCAGATCCCTTGCCCGGTTGAGAAGCAGAATTTCCTCCTCGTATCTCAGACTCTGTCGATCACCACAGCTCCCAATGCTCTGGTTTGCTGTGTGCAACTTGTGATCTTAAGAGTTGTAGGTGCATTGAGGTCTGAGGTACTGAGGCCTATTTATAGGAAATTCTAGGCTTCTGTTGGACTTGAGTTATCATGGGCCAGACCAGGGACCAGAATGCAAATAGCAAATAAGGTCTATCAATTAATTAATTCTCATATTCAACCCAGAATATAATTAATTAATTAATATTGATTCATGCCACCAGAGAATCAATACTGTCCTACCTATTTGCTACCACGTTTTGAGGAACGGGTTGCATTGGACTCGGTTTATCCCCACATTTAAGGTTACAGACATTCGTTAATTAATTTAAGCTCTGACAAGCTATTTAATTAATTAACATCTTTAATTCCTGAATCAATCCACTCAAAACTTTTCACTTATGCTTGAACTTAATCAGCCTACAGGACTTTAGCATAACGAACTTTTTGAGCTGTTCAGGGAATGTCACCATCCTATACTGGATGTGGTTACCTAGTTCAGATACCAGACAGTCATACACAGATTGATATCACCCAAGACTGCAGAACTACAGGTTCAACTAGAACCCTCTCTACAACTCAAAGTGATATACAATATATGTATACTTATGTACCTTCATATAGGTTTAAGATTCCATCGAGTCATAAGGATCTAGATTCTTTTAATGTCAGATAAAAGTATCGATCTCGACTTAGGTCCTCATCAATGTGTGCCCCACACCAGCATACCAAGACATCCAAGATAAGATGCTTATCCGCATATGCTGCAGCCTATACCGACAGTTTATCCTGGAACTGTCTCAGCTGTGATGACCATTTATATCTCGCTAGGTCAAACGATCCATACGATCTTTCGTGATCTTCTACACACCGTATGATCTCCCTATCGACGAGATAAGAGGATAATTGTGTTTGCGACACATGTTTGTTAATTCAGACAGGAGATGAACATACAACAATTATGATTCCCAGTATATTAACCAATAAACCTTGTACATAATATACCAATCATAATGCTTTCAGTATATAAATCCATCATAAGCTACCCCGACTTCCACGGAAGTCTCCTCTAACTGCCGAGATAGGGATGTGGAAACCCCCGATGATAGCCACCCCCTATAAATACTTCCTACAGATGTCGGTCAGATAGAGACGAGGAGAGAAAAAACCTAACCTCACGTTCATTAGCAATTAGATTGAGAGATCTGAAAGCTCAACACCTTTACAGTTTCAAACTAGCTCGATTCACTTGTATTTTACTTTAAATCACTTATTATTATTGTCACGTGTTTTCGTTATGCTATTTCCTGTTAGTTTATGTTCATAGTTCTCGGGGCTCCGAATTCCGAATTCCGAACAAATTCTCCCTCAACAATTACTATACATACATGAGTTGGTTTCCTGAGAGACGGTCTCATTATTTTTTATTGTGAGACGGACCTTAATACATCATTTCAATAAGTTAAATACATCATTTCATTTTAAAAAATTACATTATTTGCAACAAAGAAATACATTATTTGCAATAAAGAAACACATCATTTCATTAAATTCGTCTCACAATAAAAATGGTGAGACATCATTTGCAATAAAGAAATACATCATTTCATTAAATTCGTCTCACAATAAAAATGATGAAACCGTCTCATCTGAGAATTTGCCTACATACATGCATAAAACATTAATACAATTTATAAAAATTTAGTAATAAAAATATATTAACATTTTACGCATCGCACAAGTAGAATATCTATCAAGACTAACCACAAAGTTTTTATGCATAAAATATAAAGTAATAAAACATAAGATTTCTGGCAATTTTTTATTTGAAAAACATTAAACTTTTTATATAAAAATTTTAAATTCATTCATATTTAATATAAAGGTTTTTTTTTAAAATTTAAATAACTGTAAATGACTCTTTAGTCCTAACTATGATGTCATAAAATATCTTTTAACATTGTTCTACTAGCACGATCTGCCACAACCATGGCGGCTTCACTGCAACTCAACTGCAGGCCCTACACTCCTCTACTACGTCATTCCAGTTCCGCCTCCAAATGCGCCACTAGATTCTCCACGGTCCGCTGCTCCGCCGCTGCGCCGTCCAAGAGCTACACAATCACCCTCCTCCCCGGCGACGGCATTGGACCCGAAGTCATCTCTATTGCTAAGAATGCCCTCCAACTAGTCGCCTGCATCGAAGGCATGGTTCCAATTTGACACGAATGCATTTTTATTATTTTTTCTTTTGCTTTTTTTTTCTTTCAAAATTTAATGTATAAAAATTTCGCGAAACAGGGTTTGAGTTTAAGTTCAAGGAAGTGCCGGTGGGCGGCGCCGCCTTGGATTTGACAGGAGTTCCTTTGCCGGAAGAGACCCTTTCCACTGCAAAGAATTCTGATGCTGTTCTTCTTGGGGCTATTGGAGGGTATTTTTCTAAGATGATATGAGAAATTGGGATAATTTTTTAGCTTTTGATAATCAATAATTTTGAATCCCATATTTGAAGGTATAAGTGGGATAACAATGAGAAGCATTTGAAGCCGGAAACTGGGCTGCTTCAGCTTCGGGAAGGTCTTAAGGTTTTCGCAAACTTGAGGCCAGCTACCGTTTTGCCCCAGGTAAAACATTTGAGTTGAATTTGTTGATTTTACTCGATTGCCCTGAATTTGAGATTATCTCGTAATCTAGATGAATTATTATTCATGGTTACTCAGGTTAGATTGAATGGTGTAGGATGTATTTGGTTGAGTTCAAGTGTTGAGTGTCTACTTTCTACTTCCTTGAGTAACGTGGCACTAAAGTCTGTGACACGATTTCATTACTTAGCATTATTGGCGACAAGTTTAAGGTTAAAAGTTTTTTGTTGTCTGATTACTAGTATTGGATTTATCAGTAGCCTCGTGTAGAGAAGTTAGGGAGAGGAATATGAGCTTTGACGTTTCTTGTTTGCTCGTGAAATCTACATTATCTATAGTTGTCTTTGAGAATGAAAGAAAACAAAAGAAAATACAAATAACTAAAAAAAACATTATACAATAGAATTACAACTTTGCTTTATGTTCAAGTAAAACATGTTTCTCTATTAGGATGCTTAACACTAATTTAATGGTCTAAAATATATGTATCAGTTAGTAGATGCTTCAACTTTGAAGAAAGATGTTGCTGAAGGTGTGGACTTGATGGTGGTAAGGGAACTTACTGGAGGTAGTGTCCATATATTTGAAAATACTTGAATTTTAAATGTTTTATGCGATGTTATTTTGATGATATAGTTATTTTCATGGAATTGTATTTTATCAGGTATTTATTTTGGCAAGCCAAGAGGTTTTGGCACAAATGAAAGTGGTGAAGAATTTGGATACAACACTGAAGTTTATACAACTTATGAGGTAGTCTTTCATTGAACCTTGGCTGACAGTGTTAATGTTGGTTCTTGTAGCAATTTATCAGTTTCTTCCTTGAGAAATAGGCCTTTTTATTGGTCTTGGTTAAAACGTTCAATTTCTAGGGTTGCTGTGTATCTTCATAAACATTTTAGAACATAATTTGATTTGCATTGAGTGATTCAATTAATTTAGAAATGCTTGTTCATGTTAATATCCCTTCTCAGATTGACCGCATTGCTCGAGTTGCATTTGAAACTGCTCGAAAACGTAGTGGAAAACTTTGCTCTGTTGACAAAGCTAATGTCTTGGAGGTAACTTCACTTCTGATCTAAACCCCACATGTTTAATTCTTGATTTTAGTTGTGGTAGTAGGGATTGAGAGACTGGAACAACTATTGCTACACAGAATGACCTAGGGGAAATTGATCGACTCCATTGAGAATTATATTTTTTGGAGATAAACTACCAGATATTCTGTATTGAAGTGTTTAAAAGTTGTGACTGGGGCACATGTTTATCCTAATGGCTAAGAATTTATTGCTAATTGGCATGAACTGATTGCACAGTGAAAACTTGATTGTCCATTTCCATGGACACTATTGGATGACTTAGCTATATTATAATGTGTTGAATTTCCTAGAAACCATTTTTAATGCACTAAGTCAAAGAAGCATTTGTAACTAGGGTCTTGACTAAGGCATTGAAGCGACAAGTTTCAGAGGTACCCACTGAACCTGATGGAGTTGAAATAATTTTGTGAAGTGTGCTTATTGTTAGATACTAAAAGATTTGGGTGCTAAAAAGAACTTGGTGTGCTTGAATGCTGCTTGTACTAGAAAATGCCGATAAAATGATTGATTAATACTCTTTATTGTTTTTTCTTATATCTTGTGTTAGACAAACAAATGGTACAAACTTCTCAAGTTATTTATTAATGGACATTGTTGCTACTTGCAAAATGGCAGTTAAGCTTGATAAGGCCTGCTAACGGTATGTTAGTGCAAAGAAGAATTGAATAGGAAATATTATAGCTATAGGAGCGAGATACTCTTGTTCTAGGCACTAGCCGACTCCTGAGTAATTCAAATTCTAGATATGTCCTCTAAGTCCATGCAATAATTTTTGCCCAATTCACTATAAAATAAATAAATTAATTAAATAAAAGCAATAGAAAAGTAAATATATATTATCTTAGTTTCTGCTCTTCTCACGCAACCTGTGAGAGCACACCTAACCCAAAATATAGTATTGGTAAAAATTCTTCTCCACTATTCTTTTATTAGGATCTGTGTTTTCCTTTTCTGAAAAGAAAAATTAAGCCTTTCTGTGATTGAGTTTTCTATTGGAATTATTTTTATAAAAAAACTATTATATAATGGAGTATTATCCTCCTCCGATACCACCCTAAAGAAACTTACTTTTGCTAGTTTTTTTTTTCCTTCTCTTTCTTGGTTGTTTGGCAGTTTAATGAGTCGTTCCGAGCATACTTTCCTGGAAGTATATTTGCTTCAAGCTTACCTGAAAATTGACATACTTTCCTGGACTTCTCTTTGTAAATAAACGTGTATAAATGTGATTTCATGTTTGTTTTGGCTTTGATTTCGCTGCAAGCAAGTATTTGTTTGACATGAATTCTTAGCATAATTTTTTTGAGTTTGATATTGCAGTCAATTGCGTGTATTATAACAAATTCAATGTAATTTTTAATGGCTAGGCTTCCATGCTATGGAGAAAAAGGGTCTCAGCCCTAGCCTCAGAATACCCTGATGTTGAACTCTCGCACATGTATGTTGACAATGCAGCCATGCAGCTCGTTCGAAACCCAAAACAGGTTTAAAGCTTTGGATCTCCCCGTGTCAATCTTAGCAAGAAAGGAATAAATCTTACAATACTCCATTATGATTGCAGTTTGATACCATTGTTACAAATAACATATTTGGCGATATTTTATCTGATGAAGCATCAATGATTACCGGTAGTATAGGGATGCTTCCATCTGCGAGTCTAGGTGAATCGGTATGATCAAATTGCACCTTCCTTCCATATATAGATTTATAGTAAAAGCAATCTGTCTTTCCTTTCAATCATACTACTTTTAACATTTGAAAACTGTATCTGTAGGGACCTGGCTTATTCGAACCAATACACGGTTCTGCTCCTGATATTGCTGGGCAGGTTGGCTCAGTGCTTCTATGCTAAGATGTGAAACAAAATAAACATAATAGTTTATATATGAAAATGCCGGATTACTTCTTTGATGATGATTATGATTATCACTTTATCAGGACAAAGCAAATCCGTTGGCAACAGTGCTGAGTGCAGCCATGCTTTTAAAGTACGGTCTCGGCGAGGAGAAGGCTGCCCGAAGGATCGAGGCAGCTGTTTTAGACACTCTAGACAGAGGCTATCGTACAGGTGACATACACTCAGCTGGACAGGTATAGTTCTTTCATTGAGCTCATTTTTGCATTCTTGATGCTATGAGTCGTCCTCTATATATACCATAGAATGACAACTATATTTGAGATGCAAGCCTACCTCTGCTATGATCTCTATAAAAAAACCTATATATATATATATATATCTAAATGTTTGACATTTGGTTTCAGAAACTAGTGGGGTGCAAAGAGATGGGAGAGCAAGTGTTGAAGTCGATAGATAGTAAAGTTGCCTCTGCCGTCTGATAAGTGTCATTGGACCAAGATCAAGCGATGGTCTTCTTTCGTTGCCATTTTCCAGCATTGTGCAATTTCAAGTGATTTTTATTTCTACCAAGATCTTATTTCTTGGAGCTGAGAGATGATATTCTGACTTTAGCAGAAATCAATGAAGGGGGGGGGCGTTGTTTGTTTTAGTTGACAACTTCTTAATAGAATTATTTTTGGCTACTTCCCTATAAAATTATGGTTTCTAGTTTCGTTGAGTATGACTCTTCGTTTTCTTTTCTTCCTTTATAAGTTCGATGTTCAGATAATTTTCATAGAATAATGCTAAAATTTCTTTCTTGGTATAAATTAATTGTTAGATATAGGGGACCATACTATAAAAATAAATGAAATAATTTTCATCCCCACATATTGAAGTGATTGCACACCATTGAACCATCATCAAACAAGAAAAGCAATGAAAAGATGGAAAAAATATTTTCATAAAATAGACACACTAAAGTGAGCATCATCCACCATAGATATCATATACATGGTTATATTCCCACCAATTTTATAGAATTTCATTTAGCAAAACAAATACGCAAATCCCATAAACTTTTTCACTGCCAAAAAAAATGTCACTAACCATTAGGCTACAGCATGTCAACAGTAGTGCATCAACTGCCATAACTACAATCAAGAAAAGCGGTTACATCATCAAATTTCACTCCAAAACCATATACCACTCCAACCCATTAGCCCCTCTCGTGTTTTCTCCCGAAAAGATTCAATCTTTATCAAAATCTTGCTCCGGGGTGATGGTGAAGAGTTCTCTGATAGAGCCGGACGGCGGCGTGGTGGTGGATCTCGTGGTGCCGGAGAGCAAAAGGGCGGCGAAGATTGCGGAGGCGGAAGCGCTTCCGAAGGTGAGATTGAGCAAGATTGATGTGGAGTGGGTGCATGTGGTGAGTGAGGGGTGGGCTAGCCCGCTCAAGGGTTTTATGAGAGAAGATGAGTATTTGCAGAGCTTGCATTTCAATTGTTTGAGGATGAAGGATGGCAGTTTGGTAAATATGTCTCTGCCCATTGTGTTGGCCATTGATGATGAGGTTAAGGGGGGAATTGGAGATTCTACCAGTGTTGCTTTAGTTGGCCCTCATGGTGATTTGCTTGCGATTCTCAGCAGGTTTGCTTTCATCAATGTCGAATGCATGGAGATTTTAAATAAATATTTTAAAAAAATCATTCTTGTTTATAATTTTTGCAATTTGTAGGGGGTGGGTGGTGCTATGATTCTTGTCTTGAATAAAATAGTAGAAAAACACAGTCTATATCTTGTTGAACAAATAACTTGGTTTAAGAGAATAATAAAAGATATAAAAAAAATAAGAGCGTGTTAGATAATTTATTTTCACATGAAGATCCCATTTTCCTAATCCTCCATATTTGGTTTTTTTTTTTTTCTTTTGTTGTATTCAAAAGTCTCTTTCTGTGTTGCCATAGAGAGCACTTTAACTTTTTGTTAGCTTTGATTATATCTCATATAACTTATTCAGTTAAGACTGAATTTGAATGGTGCTTCTTGGTTTGATGGCCTAAAATCTTTTGTTGAATCTTGTGCACATTTGCTGAATGATTGTGTTAGAAACATTTAAGGATAAATTATCAGAATCCTATTTTCACAGTAAAGAATGATTAGCAAAAGATTTATATTCAGTTATGCAATAAGAAGAACAAATAAGAAATGAGTCTAGATGTTTAATATCAAAAGTAATATAGATTTTTGGGGTGATGGAAATGCTCATTTCTAATTCTTTCTGAACTAACTAATTACAGTGATTCATCACTTCTTTTCTCTGCTTAGGAAATGTCATCTGTGAAGCACTGAAGCTACAGTGAATGTTGTTAATAATCATGAGTCTAGATTAATAATTGATGCATGTAAACTGTCAACTCACAGAATCTGTAATGAGATTGCAATCCCTAACTGAATAAAAGTGACAGCATATATTCATGTGATGTGGCAGCATTGAAATATACAAGCATAACAAAGAAGAGAGAATCGCGAGAACATGGGGAAGCACAGCTCCAGGATTGCCATACGTGGAGGAGGTGATTGCTGAGGCCGGAAATTGGCTCATCGGTGGAGATCTGGAAGTTCTGCAGCCTATCAAATACAATGATGGTCTTGATCACTACAGGCTGTCCCCCAAGCAACTTCGTGATGAGTTCGACAGGCGTAAGGCAGATGCGGTCTTTGCTTTTCAGCTGAGAAATCCAGTGCACAATGGTCATGCTCTGCTCATGAACGACACTCGTACGAGGCTTTTGGAAATGGGCTACAAGAACCCCATTCTTTTGCTTCATCCTTTGGGAGGCTTTACAAAGGCTGACGATGTCCCTCTCGATGTTCGCATGGAACAACATAGCAAGGTCTTACATTCAATCCCTGCACTCAACTTCCAACTTAAGATACTGATTTATCACATGAGAAGCTTATGTGAAGTTGTTTCACTAGTAAATATTCATAAGATGATACTCGATATATGATTGCATATTTGTAATTTTGTGGGTGTTAGTATCTTAGGTATGATTCTTTCGGACAGATTTGATCAGTAAGATGGTCTCACACGATTATTTGGTAAACTCTTATTGTAAGTTATTGTGATAAAGGTGCTTGAAGATGGGGTTCTTGATCCTGAAACTACAATTGTGTCCATCTTCCCTTCGCCGATGCATTATGCTGGACCAACTGAAGTACAGTGGCATGCAAAGGCACGAATCAATGCAGGTGCGAATTTCTACATTGTAGGCCGTGATCCGGCTGGTATGGGTCACCCAACAGAGAAGAGGGACCTGTATGATCCAGATCATGGGAAGAAGGTGCTAAGCATGGCTCCTGGTCTTGAGAAGCTTAACATTCTGCCCTTCAAGGTAATGCACCCTAAACTCATTAAGTGTGGGATTCTTGCTATATCTCTAGCTAATCACAATGGTAATGGTAATGTAGGTTGCAGCATATGACAATGAAGCAAAGAAGATGGCGTTTTTTGATCCCTCTCGCGCTAAAGATTTTCTCTTCATATCTGGAACTAAGGTAACTCTCTATAAGCTGCATTCACACAACAGGAGAGACAGTTATCTCACAAAATTGGTTTTGCATAGATGCGGGCTTATGCAAGATCCGGTGAGAATCCTCCCGAGGGATTTATGTGCCCCGGTGGATGGCAGGTGTTGGTGAGATACTACGAGGGCCTGCAGGCTACGCAGAAGCAGACTGTGAATGCATAAACATGATGTTTCAGTTTTACTGCTCATATTTTTGGTAGATGAAAATGTGGGATGGAACTTATGATGAGGCCAACCAGATCTCAAAACAATCTCATTCATTCTTCATGTTCCCTCTCTTTCATCCTTTTTTTTTATTTATCAATTCCTTCCATCAAACTTATGTTCTGCTCTTCAGTTTCTCATGTACCTTTTTAGGTTTGGCACTCCCAAGTTCCGCATTGAAAATAGAATGATGGATTACGTTGATTATAATAATTCACATAAATAAGGGGCAAGAAAAATTGAATCGAAAACCGCAAACCAAATAGAATCGTCGGGTTTTGGACGATTTGGATCGGTTTGAAAATATATGCAGTTTAAGTTTGGGTTGAATTTTAGAAAATATTTGGGTTATTCGGTTTGGGTGCGGTCATAAGCAAAATTTATATACATATATAAATTATTAAATATATTGTATTTATTTATATAGCAGCATTGAAATTGCATGTGAAGAAGGTACGCAAAACATGTTTATGCAGCCCATTCCAAGTAATCTCCAGGTTATACCAGCCAGGGATGTGAGTGCTAGCTGCAGTTTTGATATGAGATCCGTAGAGGGTTCTTTTGAAGTTGAAGGAGAGCTCGGTGATGTTTTATTCTTTCCTATATGGGAGTGAAGGACCTTCTTTCTGTAGAAATGAACTGGTTTGTAAGTCTCTATCATCTGCTGCTTTGGAAAACTATCCTCATTGATCGACCTCGGATCACAAATGAAGTTCTTGTGCAACTAACTAGCAGGGCTCAGGGTAATCTTGAATGCTTGAGCTTGGTGGAGTGCCCTGAAATCACTAACTACTCCTAGCAAATCAACGATTAACCAAGGTATTGTTTTTTTTTTAGTTTTAAATTTGAGCAATATTAGACCTTAGATGCTAAAAGATGTTATTTGCAGCTGTTTGTTCCTCGATGCACAAGATTAAGTGTAGAATGCACAATGAATTAGAGTATATCAGAAACTACAACTACAACAATAAATATGGAGGAATAAGGCATGTGAGAATTGGTGGGTTGTACGGCATGAACTATGAGTGTTTCCAAGAGCTGAACCCATTATTGGGATGTGGTTGTGACAAGAGCAATGGAAGTTTGGACTCATGTGGCTGTCACAAGAATAATGTAAGGCAGCAGAAGCCACCTATCTACATTCCAGGGAAGTTTCGACCAATAGATATTGAAATATGTCCTAAATGTGAGAGATTTGACATTGGTTTATGACTTTCGATGTGAGGGATGTAAGGTTAAAGATTTGTGTAGGGAATGCACTCAGTGTATAGAAAGGTGCGTTGACTGTGGCCGGTGTGTTAATGACACTATACTCATACTCGAAGAGAATTTCTTTCTTAAATTCCAGTGTTGGAAATGTTTGAAGTAGCTTCAAGATAATAACCCCGACTCTCAAGCCCATTTGAGTTATCGCTTCAGTAAATCACTTCATTTAATTGGTGTTTTTACGTCTAATTCTAAAAATGAGAAACGAGAGATTAAATATGTTGTTGAGGTAGAGAGTGAGTAGAATATTTTGAGGAGAACAACCATTTTAAATAACTCAGATTTACTACATATTTATAGTATCTTGTTTCACACTCCTTAAATCCTCTGTAATATCATTTTCGATGGATGTAACATACATTTGTTATATTTAAATTGTAAATAATATTTTTTCTTGGTTTAAAACTTTGAGTTTTTTTATCATTTATTCATATACTTTTTAATAATTCATTTTTTTATTGTTTATTCTTTTCACTTACAACAAAATTTTCAATTTCTCTCACTAATTATCAGTTATAAACATAAAAAAATAGACTTTAAATGACCCGGGACATTTACTTATAGTCTTTTACTTCCTCAATTCCATGAACAGTGAAGCTCGTACTAATTCTACTGTAGTTATTTTTTATCTAAGAATTCTACACAATTCAAAAAATGCTTTTTTTTTTTTGCATATTTATTTCTTTTACTTCCTTTTATTTCTTCTCTCTAATTCATATATAGAGTTGATCATATAAATAACAACTTATTGACAAAAAAAATTATTTTATAGAAAAACAACTACTGCTAATATATATATATAATAATATATATATATATATATAGGGTAATGATCAGGTGAGAATAAGAGTTACTATGAGAAATAAGAATAGATCTCGCGCGTCCATCTCATCAAATCGACGAACAGGATTCATTCTCAGCAAATTGAAAAACCCGGCATTTTTGCCCCAATATCCTTGAGTTTTAGCCTTTAAAGACTAAAACTGTAAAAAAACTCAAACACAAGCAGGAACCTGCATTTTAAGCCCGATTTACTTCATTTTTAAATAAATACGAATTTAAAAAAATTAAACATCTTCTTCTTCAAAGCAGCAACACGAGCGTAGTCTCTATAAAACTCAATATCAACATCAACAGTTCTAAAAACTCTGCCCTTAAAATGATTTATCTCATCAACACACTTTGGAATAAATGAACCAGAAAAATATAAAAATGCACAAAGTTAACACTAAAGATGCACAATATAATAGTAAAAATGAACGTCGATCTGAATAAAATAAATTTTTTTAAACTATATTCATGCACAATAAACAAAGTCGAGACCGAACACGAATGCGAAATCCAGAAACAAAGAAAAAAAATCTGATCGACAGAAGAAATATAAATCAAATCAAACGAAGAAGGAAGAAGAAATCAAATCGCGCGAAGAAAGGAATAAAAAATCTAATGAGATACTATTTCAAATTTAAAAAAAGCTAAAATTACAAAAATAATCTTAATTTTGCAAAACTGCGGGATTATCGAGGAAAACTGCACACGGAGTGAAATAGATCATGAGCATTGAAATCACAAAATCAAAGGCTGAGATTTATTCTCATTTCTCATACTAAAAACGATTCTCATATGATCACTACTATATATATATATATATATATAGAGAGAGAGAGAGAGGGGTAAGTGATCAGGTGAGAATAGGAGTTAATATGAGAAATAAGAATAGATCTCGCACGTCCATCTCATCAAATCGACGAACATGATTCATTCTCAGCAAATTGAAAAACGCGGCATTGCTAAAACTGTAAAAATACTCAAACACAAACAACAATTTGCATTTTAAGTTCGGTTTACTTCATTTTTAGCCCGGTTTACTTCATTTTTAAATAAATACGAATTAAAAAAAATTAAACATCTTCTTCTTCAAAGCAGCAAAACGAGCGTAGTTTCTATAAAACTCAATACCAACATCAACAGTTCCAAAAACTATGCCCTAAAATGTTTCATCTCATCAACACACTTTGGGATAAATGAACCAGTAAGATACAAAAATGCACAAAGTTAACACTAAAGATGCACAATATAATAGTAAAAATGAACATCGATCTGAACAAAACAATTTTTTTTAAAACTATATTCATGCACAATTAACAAAATCGAAACCGAACACGAATGCGAAATTCAGAAACAAAGAAAATAAATCTGATCGATAGAAGAAATATAAATCAAATCGAAAGAAAAAGGAAGAAAAAATCAAATCACGCGAAGAAAGGAATAAAAAATCTGATGAGATACTATTTCAGATTTTAAAAAAAGCTAAAATTACAAAAATAACCTTAATTTTGCAAAACTGCAGGATAATCGAGGAAAATTGCATACGGAGTGAAATAGATCATGAGCGTTGAAATCACAAATTCAAAGGTTGAGATTTATTCTCATTTCTCATACTGAAAACTATTCGCATATGATCACTACTCTATATATCCTTTGATTTTTTGATTTCAACGTTCATGATCTATTTCACTCCGTGTGCAGTTTTCCTCGATTATCCTGCAGTCTTGCAAAATTAAGGTTATTTTTATAATTTTAACTTTTTTTTAAAATCTGAAATAGTATCTCATCAGATTTTTCATTCCTTTCTTCGCGCGATTTGATTTATTCTTCCTTCTTCGTTCGATTTGATTTATATTTCTTCTGTCGATCAAATTTTTTTCTTTGTTTCTGGATTTCGCATTCGCGTTCGGTCTCGACTTTGTTAATTGTGCATGAATATAGTTTAAAAAAATTATTTTATTCAGATCGACGTTCATTTTTACTATTATATTGTGCATCTTTATTGTTAACTTTGTGCATTTTTGTATCTTACAGATTCATTTATTCCAAAGTGTGTTGATGAGATGAAGTATTTTAAGGGCAGAGTTTTTAGAACTGTTGATGTTGGTATTGAGTTTTATAGAGACTACGCTCGTGTTGCTGCTTTGAAGAAGAAGATGTTTAATTTTTTTTAATTCGTATTTTTGTAAAAATGAAGTAAATTGGGCTAAAAGAAGTAAATCGGGCTTAAAATGCAGGTTGCTGTTTGTGTTTGGTATTTTTACAGTTTTAGCCTTTAAGGCTAAAACTGCAGGATATTGGGGCAAAAATGCTGCGTTTTTCAATTTGCTGATATCATGTTCGTCAATTTGATGAGATGGACGCGCGAGATCTATTCTTATTTCTCATAGTAACTCCTATTCTTACCTGATCACTACCCTATATATATAGAGAGAGATTCACTCAAGTGCTAAAATGAAAGTTTGTGCTAAATAGGAATGAATCTCAGCTATTGGATTGATAGCATCAAAGGTTGGAATTAAAGCATAAAGATTAAAAAATTAAGCATAATTTCGTTCGTGCTTAATTGCTTTGTAAATCGTGCTTAATTCGATTAAGCATGATTTATAAAGCAAAAAAGCATAAAATCTGGAAAAATGTTTTAATCTCAACCATTGAATTTTTTAGATGAATGGTAAAAATTTAATCATATTTAGCACAAACTAATTTTTAGTACGTGAGTCACTCCCTCTATATATATATTTATATATATATAATTATATATAGAGGAGGGATCATGTAAAAAAAATCCTTATGTGAGAAAAAAGAATAAATCATGTCCATCAGATCTAAAAAAATCAATGGTTGATATTTAATCAAGCAACAATTAAAACTCAACCACAAAATAATCAAGCAACAACCAAAGCACAATCAAGCAACATTGTAATCAAGCAATGACCTGAATACAATCAAGCAATGTCGTGAATGCAATCAAGCATCTTTCTTATTTTCTCACGTTAAGGTTTTTCTCACTGGATCCGCTCTCTAAACCCTAAACCCTATATATATATATATATGCGTCTTAAATATCGACTCGTTTACACGGAGGTGTGAGACTGTCACTCGACACATGTTTAAATCGATTCCCAATTCTAACAGTCAGATTCTCTGCTCAGCTTAAATCCCACAATCTGAAATCCCCTCCATTTCAATTCGGAAACCCCTTGGAAGAAATAAGATGTTCATGCCGGAAAAGGCCCAGGAACAGGAAGAAACCGCCATAGAATTCTACAGCATCAAAGAAGGGTCACCAAACGGAAATAATATGATCATCCAAATCAGCGACGGAGGCGGCGCCACCACTAGCGGTGGAGAAGACCCCGCCACTGGCACGAACCAGTGTTCATCGAACCCGCCACCGCCTTCACCAGCTCCCAAGAAACGGGCAGAGACATGGGCTCAGGAAGAAACCCGGGCCCTCATTTGTCTTCGCAAAGATATTGATTTTCTGTTCAACACGTCGAAGTCTAACAAGCATCTGTGGGACAACATATCCATGAAAATGAGGGAGAAGGGATTCGATCGATCGCCAACTATGTGTACGGACAAGTGGAGGAATTTGTTGAAGGAGTACAAGAAAACCAAGCAGAATACTCAAGATGGCAACGGGAATGGGAATGGTAAGATGGGTTTTTACAAGGACATTGAGGAGATTATGAGGGAGAGGAGCAAAAACGGACACTGCTGGAAGAATTCTAGTGATGCTGCCACCACAGCGCTCTCAAAAATTGACTCATTTATGCAGTTTTCTGATAAAGGTTCATTTTTTTTAATCTACTGCAATTCACCTTGATATTGCGTTGCATTATTTCTTTACTGCTTTTATTGCTCTTGGCTTCATTTTCGGTGTACGACGTTGGTTTCAATGAGGGAGATGAATCATAACTGGGCTGAACCTATTTCATCTGTTCTCCTACAAGTTCATGTCTCCTCTAACTATAGGAATCAAATTCTGTGCAGTGCTTGCTTGTCATCATTCATCCTGATTCCGCAACTACCAGTTTTCCTGTCTTGTATTTAATTGTTACCCCTCTTGCAGTAGGGAATTGCGGGTCCTGCATTTCCACAAGCAAAAAAAAAAAAAAATCTTTAATTCAATTCAACAGATTTTTTTTATTTAGTTTTCCTAAAATTAAGAGCTTATTATTCAATGTGGTTTAATTGAACTAAAACAGATTTTGGAGGGTTTATCTGTTGCAATGGTGTGGACCGATATATACATTTTTTCTGCCCCTTCCTTGGCCCCCCACACCCCACACAGGAGTATACTTAGTCATGTGATCCCCTGCTCTACTCCACTGTTGGGCTTTTATGGTTCAGTGGGAGAGTGCAGGTTTGGGTTTATGCTACCTTTGTTCCCAATCAAGGCTTATTTGAACACTTTTCTGCTTCTAAGTCTTTCTTTTCTGGAAAAAAAAAAAAAGATTGGGTTGATAAGAGTTCAGCGTTGGATATGAAAAGGTAAATGACATAATTTGTGCGCTTTTGATTGATTTCAGAAGTTTTTTCACATGATGACTGGTGTCGTATAATTGTAACTGTACATCTTAGAAATCCCTAATGTCCTTGCCTTTACATGTTCATCATATGTCAAATAATTCTATTTGGCCTATGTCGTATGATAGTTGATACGTCAAATGTTCTCCATGTTGTAAATGTTGCATTAATTTTACAATTCTGTTTGGCCTATGCAGGTGTTGATGATGCTAGTCTTACTTTTGGACCTGTGGAAGGTATGTGTATGGGTCATAGGACCGTATCATGCTTTAAAATCTGGTAACTTCTCTATTTAAAATGTGGACATCAAAGCACCATTGTGTTGGTATTTATAAGTACTGTCTGAATTTGTTTAATAAATTGTATAATTAGTGCAGTTCGACAGGCCTTTTGTATCATATATTGTTGCTCAAGGTAGTGTATTGCTGATACTTTTATTATTTTCTTGGATTCTAGCTTTGTTGGTTTACTTTTTCGTCAACAATGCTTAGATGGTTTGATCAAGTGTCATTTCTCTTGGTCACACTTACATATAATGTAATTGAATGAATTAAGAATATCTACAGGTTTTCCTTGCTTTACACATGACAAAATGAAAAACGAAAAGCAAGCCTATGCAAGAGAGACAAGGGAGATCCAATTAACCGGCTTATTTTTCAAGTTGTTAGTTGTCACCCATCAATACATATGATAAATGTGCAATCCAATCCACTGTCTTTGAATATCTAACAGAATGTTGTGCCTGCTGTTCCTTTCTCGTGTCATATTCGGTTCTGAAGAGTGCTAGACCTGTGTTGTACAGAAAATAGAGGGAAGTTATCTGGCAGAAATGAGATGAACACATTCTAGACTATTACAGGAGCTATGGACTCTTCTTTTTGTGCAACTGTTTGCCTCTGTCTTTGATGTTTGCATCTTCCAAAACTCTAAATGGCAACTCATTAACGCCAGTTGCCCTAGTAATCTCTTGTGCCATAGACCCCCCTTACTGAGAAATTATGGTCCTACATTTTTCTGTGAAATTATATAGTTTGAACTTTTATGGAATAAGCATTTACTTGATGGAGTTGATCTTGAATGTGTCCATGTGTGAGATTTGAATTCTGTTAGTAGCAGAATGATGATTGAATTTGTTTTGGAAAATAAATATTTGGCATGCAGCTAATGGTGGATCAACGCTGAATTTAGAAAGGCCTCTGGATGAGGAGGCTCATCCTCTTGCCATCACCGCTGCTGATGCTGTTGTAGCGAGTGGAGTTTCTCCGTGGAATTGGAGAGGGACTCCTGGAAATGGTGGGTCCACGTTTGATTTATGATATGATATGATATGAATTGAATTTAATTCAACTATGTGACCATAGGCATTTGAGATTTGTAGTTTTGATGATGATGAGGAGGATGACTGTTCCATTGTCTGCAGGTGAGCACAGGAACACATATGATGGGAGGGTAATTACAGTAAAACTGGGAGACTACACGAAGAGGATAGGCATCGATGGCACAGCGGATGCTATCAAGGAGGCCCTGAAATCTGCTTTCCGGTTGAGAACAAAACGGGCGTTCTGGTTGGAGGACGAAGATAATGTGGTTCGATCACTTGACAGAGACATGCCTCTCGGAAACTACACTCTTCATGCTGATGAAGGTACTGCATTACGTTGACTTTAAGGTTACTGCAGATTGAAGTTCCCCTGGATCTGATCATGGATAACAATAACAATCCTGATTGCAGGCTTGACGATTAAAGTTTGTCTGTTCGAGGGTCCGGATGTACACACGGAGGAGAAAACCTTTTATACGGAAGATGATTTTCGTGAGTTTCTGTCCCGCCGCTGCTGGACTTGTTTGAGAGAGTACGACGGCTACCGGAATGTTGATACCATGGACGAACTCTGCCCTGGAGCTCTCTATCGTGGTGGAAATTGATTTTGATTTGCATTGTAATGTAAGATATTTTGTTGAATACTCTCTTGTTTGAAATTTTCTCCAGCTATTTTTGTTCCCATTTTCTTTTTTTTGTAAAATACATTTGCAGATTGCGCAGTCATCCAGCAGTAAATAAATCTAGCTACCATAGACTTACGTAGATGAGCAGCCAAAACAAATTAGACCCAAATGCAAATCTTGATAATGAGCAAAACAATCCAGACAGGTCGAACCAGTCCAAGTTTCCCAAAACTCGATCATGATTCAGGGCAACACATATATCAATGATTTGGTGTTGTGACTCAGATGATATAATATACTCCCTCCGTCCCGGTCAAATTGTCCACATTTGACCGGGCACAATAACCAATGCATGTGAGTAGAAGTGGGTGATAGTAGGGTGAATATTTTATTGATGAGTGTGAGAAATTTGCTATTTTAGGAAAATTGACTAATATTGTGGGACAGACGAAAAAAGAAATGTAGACAATTTACTTGGGACGGAGGGAGTATAATACAGAGATAAATAGGGAGAAGAGGGAAATATATCTCACTCTTTTACATATTAGGGGATTTTATCCCACTCTTTTGCTGTTAGGGAATTATATCCCACACTTTCATTCTGTTAGTGAATTTTGTCTCATGTCGCTGACTAAGCCGTTAAGTGTCACGTGGCATTGATGTGGCGCTGACTTACTGCCACATATTTGCCACGTGGCATTTTTAGTTATTTTTTTAATATTAATTTATTTTTTTTTATTTTTAATTTCATAATTAATATATATTTTTTATATATTTCGTTTTTTATAATATTTTAATAATAATAAGATATATAAAAATAATAATACTTTAAATAAATATAAAAATATTATTGAAAAAAAATAAGTATTAATTATTTAATTATGATATATTAAAAAAACCTAATTTTCATTAAAATTGAAAATTAATACTAATGAAAGTATATACAAAACTAATAAATATTTTTGAACAAGTGTTAGCTATAGAAAAAATTATTGATGATAAAACTAAACAAATTAATTCTAGGCAGTGAATGTTTATTTTACTTTATTTTTCATATATTATAATGTAATATTAAATGTATTTTCATTTTTATTCATTTTTTTAATAATATTTTAATTTTTAAGAAAAATAATTAATATTTACATACGCTATATATATATATATATTAAAATATAATTAAAAAACACCAGCTAAAAATTATTAAAAAAAGAAAATATATAAATAAAAAACACGTTAATTATAAAATAAAAAATAAAATATTATTTAAAATTGACATTTTTAAATTTTAAAATATTAATTAATTTAATTTTAAATAATATTTTTATTCTTTTATATTTTTGTTTTATAATTAACGTGTTTATTATTTATATATTTTATTTTTTTAATAACTTTTAGCTGATATTTTTTAATAAAATTTTAATAATAATATATATATATATATGCAAACAATAATTATTTTTCTTAAAATTTAAAATATTATTAAAAAAACAAATGTATAAAAATAAAAATACATTAATATTACATTATAATATATTAAAAAATAAAGTAAAATAATCATTCAATGCCTAGAACTAATTTTGTTTAGTTTTATAATCAATAATTTTTTCTAAGGCCAACACTTATTTAAAAAATATTTTTTAGTTTTGTAAATACTTTCATTGATATTAATTTTCATTTTTTAATGAGAATTAGGTTTTTTTAATATATTATAATTAAATAATTAATGCTTATTTTTTTCAATAATATTTTTATATTTATTAAAAGTATTATTATTTTTATATATCTTATTATTATTAAAATATTATAAAAAACGAAATTTTTAAAAAATATATATTAATTACAATTTTTTAAAAAAATAAATTAATATTAAAAAATAATAAAAAGGCAAAAACTTGCGTTAGGCAGGCCTAAACGGTTTAGGCGAGTTTTATCCTACCCAAATGGGTTCACCCATCCCAAATAGGGTGTATAATATGGGTTTGGGCTTGGGTTAATAGATAAAATTCGCCTAAATCTTGGGTTAATGGATAAAACCCGCCTAAATCGTTTAGACCTGCCTAACCCAAGACCTTCCCTAATAAAAAATATCATGTGGCAAAGTCAGCAACATGGGACAAAATTCCCTAACAGAATGAAAGTGTGGGATATAATTCCCTAACAGCAAAAGAGTGGGATAAAATCCCCTAATATGTAAAAGAGTGGGATATATTTCCCTATTTTCCCAGATAAATATAACTATATAAATGATAAACATCAGCAACAATAAACACTTTATGCAGGAATAATAAACCGCCATATTAAAAAGGTACCGCTCTAAAACGTATACAAAAATTCCAAACTGAAATAAAATTATATGTATTTCGGAACATGACAGCACATTCAGGAATTTAAAAAAAGGTAACACCACATGATGCGAATATTTATTCCCAGCCACCTGGAGCAATGTCAAGGGGAGCAGCCGCTGGTACGTCAGCAGCAGGCACCGGTGCAGGAGCAGCGGCAGCATCCCATCCATCACCACCTTAAAAAGCAATTGCATCCAGACATATAATTGTCATAAAAGGGAGGGAGAGATAGATGGCATGCTTCTCATGGGCGAAATTGAGTAAAAAAAGGATAAAATTCAGCATTTGATGTATCAACAAGCATGAGATAGTTCCATATTTCTATGCAACAAACTGGCAAAACACCCAAATTGCAGTTCGAACCAGACTTTATACTACAACTGTTAAGAAGATAGATTGCAAAATAATTCAAACATACCTCAAGTAACGGATGTTATTTACAAAATACAGTCCCACAGGCCAAATCAATATCATTAAAGAAATACTAACCTGACTCAGCAGCACTCCAACCACCGGCAACAGGTTGAACTGCACCAGCCAAATCAGGAGCCCATTGGGCCTCAGGGATTTGGGCACTAGACCAATCGCCACCAATTGGAGCAGCTCCATAATCAGGATAATCTAGAGCTGGAGCTTCCTCCTGCTCTGGCTCCTTAGCCTCCTCAGGCTCCCTATAGAAAAACAGATCAACCTGCCAGGAATATAGAAATTAAAATGAGATGCCATTAGGAGCTCTATATTATTAACACTTTTTCAGAAAGACACCAATTCACAGGAAGAGAAAACGCAAACGCAGTAATAATAATTCCAATTGCAACACGAAGAAGAGATTCCATAACGTAATACAATAGACTAAATACTTAAAAACTTTACCATGACATCCCACTTGTGTCCGGGAGCAATAACACCACGCATCTGCAGAACCATCCTAGCCAAAATCCAGAAAAGACAGCCAATACTGTGCTTTCCCTTGTTGTTGGAAGGAATGCCAATATCAACGTAACGCATTGGTGAATCGGTATCACAGAAGGCAATAGTGGGGATATTAGACAGAGCAGCTTCTTTGATAGGCTGCATCAATATAAAATATTAGAACTACAACAAAAGACAATGGTCAGTATTACAATAATCAACATTCACAACGCAACTGTCCAGCAAGAAGCTAGGAGAGTCTTGCCTGGTGGTCAGTTCTAGGATCAGTAAGAATAAGAAGTCTCGGCTCGCTGAAAGATGTTTGAAGTTGATTGGTGAATGTCCCAGGGGTGTGACGTCCAGCTATTGCATTGGTACCCGTATATTGTGCAAATTTCAGAACAGCTCTCTGACCATAAGGTCTGGCAGATTGTACGATGATGTCTTGAGGATTCTCAATGGCAGCAATAACCCTAGCAGCCATATGAAGCTTTTCCCATGTTTTTCCAAGATTGATAATGTAAATTCCTGAAAGAAAAAAAAACAAATTAACCAAATCAAACAATATGAATATATAATGTTAACACATCAATCATGCAAACATATATCTACATATTTATGTACAACAAAATGCACAGTACGATATTATTCTCATTTGTGACATTGGTAATGTCATCAACTGAAATATTTATTAACTAATATTAGTTCTACATGCACCCATAGAGGGGTGCAAATATTAAGGTGCTGTGGAGCCGTTCACTAGTATACCTTCCTCGTGTGTATTCTTGGAATTGTTTTCAGCAGATTCATCCGTGAGTTTTTATGACAGCCTGACTTCACTATAACCCATGGAAAGTTGAGTTTATGAATTAACTCATAAAATGTTGTGACTTTATCTTGACCAGTTTTTTTATTCAGGTTAAGGAGATTGTATATGATAAGCGATAGCATGCTCTAATGGTATTAATTATCCAGTCATCAGGGGTTAAATTCAAGAAATTTACAAGCTTGTTCCTACTTAATAATATAGGAAACCAAATATTTATCATTTAATTAAAAAACGGTGCTCTTCACCGCACTAAAGATTTTAAAAGCTTGCAATTTGAAACCAACAAACAATTCGATTACAGGCTGCAACCCGCAAGTAGAGTTTTTCGTTTAGAAAACTACAAAAAAAAAAAAGAGTAAAAAGGACTAGATACAAATAAGCGAAGAGTAGATATAACATAAATTTGAGATGAAACTAATCACAGATCCACTAACCACAGACAAGCCAACGCCAGTTCACCGCAGAAAATGAAAATAATAAATACAAATGAATTAGAAATTGTAAACACAGAGTGATATACCATCGTTACGGCGCTTGAAGACGTAGCGCTCCATCTGAAAATCGCAGTTTTTGGTGCCGAGGTGAACTTCGGCGGCCAACATCAGCTGAATGTCAGCCTCCTTCGTGGTTAATACCCTTGGAGCAGTCGCCATGCTTCAATGCTTGTGCAGTTGAGCCGTCGGCGTCGTCGAGAGAATTGATTCTTGCTTTTTCTCTTTAATTCGAGAAGGCACGACGGAGTTGTATTCCAAAGCAGGTCGAAAATATATGGAGCAAAAACCCTAGATCACCATCTGCATATTGGGCCTAACTCATGATATCTTAACTGGGCCCACACTAAAATTACACTGGAACGGCCCATGAATAATGTAGGTTCAATTTTATTTATATAATTTTTAATGTATAAATCAACAATTTCTAATTAAACGTATAATGATGATTGATGTTAATGAACTATCACAAACATAGGGCTTGTGGTGCACAGAATTAAATTCTTTTTTTTAATAACAATTCGTAAATATTCACCGATAATTTGAAGGTTAAAAAGAATAATATACTCAGCAGTTTTACGTTTAGATTTAAAATCTTAGTATAAGGGGCAGGTCCTAGCGGCCAAATTTAACTGATAACTCAAAGGCCGAGTCGGTCCATGACCCATGGTTCGGGGACCTAGCCGGTGACCAATATAGGACGAATTGCCTAAGTCACGAGATCGGAACCGCCCTAGTTCGTGCTTCGGCAGCACGAGCTTGCCATCGAGGAGATGAGTCAATGACTTAAAGACCTGGCGGCGCGGAACCGTTACAATCCCTAACCGACCCCGAGAATCCCGGCAGTTCCAAGAATCTCAGCGATCACGAGCTCGTCGGCGGCTGGGGTTAGGTCTAGAGCTTTCTCTTATTTTCCATCTATAAATTGGGGTCAAGAACCCATTTTGGTATTGATTTTTCTCTCCCAAACTGTACCGAAACTCTATCAAAATATATACGGAATTGTTATTCTTTCTACACTCATTCCATCTGGTACATCGTGTTAATTTTACTTGCATAGCATTCTAGGTAGGGGTGACAATTTTTGATCCGATCCGATAATCCGACACGTATCCGCACGATAATTACGGATACGGATTGAGGCTTATCGGATATGGATCCTTATCGGATCGACACAATAAGGACACGAAAAAATCGGATCGGATTGGATAATTCATTAATCGGATTCGGATTGGATACGGATATCCGTTAATAAATTAATAAAAATTATTTATTTTTTAAATATAATAATTAATTAATTGATTTTGATATATTAATATAGATTTAAAATTCTTTCAAAAACTCAAATATCTTGGTTCTTCATTATTCGTGTCTCATTTTATTAATTCACCACTAAAAAATGTGTTTATTTATCTATTAATTATATTTTTTAATATTTATTTTCTTCTACTATCAAAATTTAATAACTTTCTTTTTTTCTCAACTTCAAGTTTTCATTTAAGTTGTATCAACGGATTAACTAAAATGTGGGATCTTAAATTTAAATGTTGATGAAAGTATTGTAGATTCTCATTCATTATCTCAACTCTTTCAATTTCACCATGATAGATTAAAAGTATTTATCATAATTTATTTTATTTGTTATAAATCTTAAAGTTTTAATTAATATTTTTCTCCCTCAAAATTGGAAGTGAAGTATTGACGACTAAGGTGAAAGATTGATCAGTATTTAGAAATGAGCATGTTTGACCACTAGAATTGAAATTTAAGATTTATCTATGTATTTTCGGATATTTGATTGAGGATTTTAGTTTGAAATAAAGTTGTAGTTTTATTTATTTATCAAACACATTATTTGAACAATCAAATATGAATATTTTGTGTTATCTTATCAAAATTCTATTGGATTATAATCGTGTTTATTGAAACGGATTCTTATTGAATTAATCCGATTTGGATTCTTATCGGATCTTTATCGGATCGGATACATAACGGATCATTCGGATTGGATACTTATTGGATCCTTAATAGATATGGATCGGATTCGTGTGGATACGGATTTGAGCTATACGGATCGGATACGAATACGGATTTTAATTTTTCTTAACGGATCGGATACGGATTTGATCTTAACGGATCGGATCGATAACGGATTGACACGATAAAGATCCGATCCGCACGAATTGTCACCCCTAATTCTAGGTCCCCTAATTTACTGCTATCGACTATCGCTTTCTCGTTATTACTTGTTTTTTTGTAACGATTCTAAAAGCTCCATTTACTTCCGTAAATCAAATCTCAACACATAGCATGAACTTGTTAAAATAGCATTACATTATAGTTCGTATAATACAATAATATCAAGTTATATGTATATGTTTTATACATGATACCAAAATTTACTTATATTTTATGAATATTACCGAGGTTAGGAATTTTGTATATGGAGCTTCATAAAACAGTAAACAAGAATGACAAATACCCACAAGAAGTTAAGGAGGCGATAATGCAAAATATATGAATTATAATAATGAAATAAATGATTCAATAACCAAGTACAAGCAAATATAACTTATGAGACTAATTTGAACAACAGGATGATAAAAAAATAATTTTTGCAGTAAAGTAAACAACAAATAATACTCCATAAAATATACAAACTTCAATCATGAAATGCTTAAAAGGATGAATGAACAAAGTAGTAAAACAAGCTTATTGAATTGGAGTAGCGCAGCACGGTTCAGTGCGGTCTGCTTCGCAGCAACTCAGCAAGAGAGTCAAATGAATAACAAAAATTGACACAGGGCGCTTCAGTGCGGGGTCGAACAATAGTTAGAACCCGACTTTTACAATATAAATGTGGATAAAATGACAAATAAAGCTTATAAATTTAGAGCTTTAAGAAGGGAATGTTGGTCAATTCGAAGCGGTGTCGACGATCATTGGGAGGTGGCATGGACAGTCAACGGAGCTGCAAGAGCAAGTATTTTAGCAGAGTTTATGTTTTAGTTTCGCAATGTGAGAATGGATGTAGAGAGTGGCCCATCAGACATCCCAAAACTTTGGGCTTGACATATCCCTACCGAGAATCTTGCAGCTGCTCCCCCTTTATTTGGAACGACCCACGACAACTACCGTCCCCAAAAAGTTCAGGGTCGATTAGGACCCTAAGGTTGATCTGGACAATCAAACTATTGGCTACAACTTGTCGGGCTAAATGAGCTTCATGGTGTTGGGTTTCGCTTCGACGATTGGACTGATGACTAATGATTTCAAGAGGCAGGTTGTCAGGACTTGTGTCGGGTTGTGTTAGGCCTATGATACGATCCTCACCGGAAGATTTAGATCGCAGCCCAGGAACTCGAACGATTCGACTCAAACACAACGCGGAAGCAAACTAAAATTGGATTCGAAAACCTCCAAGTACCGTAGTCCAGAATAAATCTCCTACGACCCAAGAAGCGGATTGATCTTACAACGAAGGATATAGTCGAAGATACCACCAACGGATATGACTGTCTGATTGATTAGTCGAAATCGAAACCCTATGGATGAATAGGAATTTTGAAAATTTGAGCTCTCAGAGATAAATGAGAAAACCTCACAAATTTTATTAAACTGAAAACTGCATTATTTGTTCCATAACAAAGCCCATATATAAGCAAACTCAAATCCTAATAAGGAAATCAAATCCTAATTTCATAAGGAAATCAAATCCTAATCTAATAAGGAAATCAAATTCTAATAAACTAAGGAAATAAACTATATCTAAAAGATATAATCCAAAATTACTTAAATAACTAACTACCAAATCTTATCAAGATAAATCAGTATCTTCAATGAATCTTCTTGAAATATCTTGATAAATCTTGCCAACTTGATCTCCGTCATTCCCCTCTTCTTCAAAAAGATTTGTCCTCAAATCCTCTTCGGTGCCAGATAAAATTGATCATCGTACATCACTTTTAGTTGGCTTGTTTGGTGTATTATTATCTTCAAATACCGACAGTTGCTTGATCTCATGCACGTTCTTTTTCAAACCAATGGTCCTCACAAAATTGAATTGAACTCTGGTCCTCTCAACCATCTTCTCTATTGACGTCATTAACTCTGACTATGTCGTCTTCTGCACTAGACACTGGCTCTGGATACCCATAACTGGACTGTAAATGATAGAGAGTGTAGCCGGAACTTTGGATTCTTCATTGTCTTCATTATGACTCTCTAAGGATGTAGCAACTCTCACATCCTCTCTTTTAGTCTCTTGAATTGGCTGCATCGACTCAGATTGGGTTGCCACCACTGCTTCACCAGGAACCTCCAATGGTATCTGAACTGCTATATTGTCTTCCTCGATTTCTTGAACAGAAAGAGGCAACGACTGAGACTTGGTTGCCACCAACACCTTCTCCACCGCCTGCTCCACCTTTGACAGAAACTTATCAAATAGAGAGGAACTATCTGGTTGAGTCTCCCACTTTGCTTGTCTATATCTCATCTTATTGCTGCCCAAATAACCATCTTCCAATGCATCAAGCAGTTGATGCAACATCTCCATCTCTGACCTCACCATCTTTCTGAAGTCAGATTTCAAAAACTTCATCATATACCTCATCTGAATTCTAGCATCATCATCTAATTCCTCATATTCGATTTTAGTCATTCTGCTCATGGAACATCATGACAAATTAGTGACACCTGTAGATCTCGTTGAGACGTTTCCGAAAAGCACAACTAAGCTGAAATCGAACATCTATAGCAAAAATTATGGCAAAAACAATTTTCTCTCTCTATTTTCTTTTCTTTTTTTTACGATTTTTTTCTCTTTTTTTGTATATTATTTCTTCTTTTTTTGAGATAATAAAATTACCAAATTACTTGGTAATCAAGAAAGAAAATATGGATAAGGAAATATTTGAATAAGGTAATTACCAAATTACTTGGTAATCAAGAAGGAAAATATAGAAAAGGAAATAGTTGAATAAGGTTATTACCAAATTACTTGGTAATCAATAAGGAAAAATATAGATTAGGTAATAAAATTTAAGGAATGATTTGATACTATGGAAAGATTTGACTAGATATGAATGGAAAGATTTGAATAATTATGGTATGGTATTAATAATTCAAATCTTTACTAATAAAAACCCTAAAATCACGACTCGAAGACACGAAAATATACGAATCTAGAACGACACAAAAGACACAAAAGGAAACAAGACAAGACTCGATTTTTTTTAAAAAAAAAATTACACACTAAACACACGAAAATGAAAGAGAAAGAAGAGGAAAGACACGATCTGGATATTGATACCAAAATGATAAGGAAAAGAAAGACACAACCTGGCTCTGGGTACCAAAAAGATACGATCATCGCCGAAAGGTTTAGATCGCAGCCCAGGAACTCGAACGATTCGACTCAGACACAACGTGAAAGCAAACTGAAATTGAAATATCTTGATAAATCTTGCCAACTTGATCTCCGTCAGCCTACTTTTGGCCAACCCCAATATATATTTTATTTTTCAAAAGTTATATTGAAAATTGGATCTATCAATTCATAAATGTGTGTAAAATATAGTTTATTTTGTGTAACTAGGACACTATAATATTTGACAAATAAAACGTGTTGATTAACTGAACTACATAAAAATATGTTTAAAAGGATGTATGTTTGATTTATTGTTTACTTAGGGATCCGGATGTCAATCAGACCACCCTATCGATTTTTAGATCAATTTTATCGGATTGCTAATTATTCGGTTCAAGTCTAATCTGGTTGAAATTTTTTCGAACAAAAAAATCTTAACCTTAATAGCTAACCCGTCATTTTTTGGACTGATAAAATATTTTATTTATAATATTTTCTTAATATTTCTTTATGTCATTAAATGTTTTCTCATTTTGATAATTTTTAAAATAATAATATATGTTCAAAATTATATTTTATCTTAATATATTCATACATTAAATATTGAGAATATATTATTTATTAATATTTATATAAATTTTAATTATGTGATTAAATATTTTTTAAGATCTAATCATCTATTATAAATTATTTATATTATATAACTTGAAACTAAATTATGAAATGTTATATTGAATAATGAAAGCAAGTTTGATAATATAATTATGATAAAAAAATATTAATAAAAATTAAGTGAGTCAACCCGTCGTTTTCGTGCTCAATCATATCAGACATCGGGTTATTTAGTCCCGGATTATTTGGTTAAAAAGAATATTGGGTTACAATATATCAACCCTAATTAACTTGGATTAATCGGGCCAATGCGCTAGCTTCGAGCTAAATTGGCATCTCTTGTTCTACCGTGCTTCATCTGCTCTTATTAAAAAATATGAATAATCAATGATGTTGATGGAACTCAAGTTATATTTCTATTTTGTTCAAGAATTTTAATGAGTTTTCATGGTAAATTCTTTTTTATGGTAATTTAAGTACTTTATTTATAATTAATTGATTTGACTCTTGAGTTTGAGGACAAAAATGGACGCTCCTATCTTTATTAAAACTACCTGAACAATTAAATAATAAATACAAATTTGCTATAAAAAAATATAATAACTTCACTATCATGAAGTTGATTGGTTTTTTCATCTTTGAGCTGGCCAGGAAAAAAAAAATCAGTGGATATCGGAAATTTGTTTCAATTAGCTAGGCAATAAAAATATAAAATTCTGCTCAAAATTATTAAATTATATTATTTTAATTATAACTCGGAAGTAAAACCAAGTTGGTGTCGTGGTGTAGTTGGTTATCACGTCAGTCTAACACACTGAAGGTCTCCGGTTCGAGTCCGGGCGACGCCATTAATATTTTTCTCCAATTTTCATTTGCATTTTCTCTCGTATCATATTTTTCAATCGCATTTTGTTGTGTCATGACTTATGTTTTAAAATTAAAACAAGTGTGAAATACACCGTAGCCGTGACGTCAAACATCATGTCTACTTAGATTATTATTTTTATCTATGCGCAACTAAATCATTTCATCTCATAACAAAATTAAGATTCCCCAAACATAGAATATTTTAATTGGAGGCATACAATTATAAATTGTATTTCTCTAAAGATGCAATGTTAATAATCTTTGTTGTAATCTTTATAACATTTTCAAGCATTGAAACAAAATTGAATAGAGAAATGGTTGAATGATGTTGAGTTGAGATAGAAATAGTTAATTGCTGTAATTAGGTTTTTTGCCTAACTCATGCAATGTAGCAATACAATCACAGCATATTCTCATCCTTTCTAATGTTATGTCAGAGTTAGGGTTGATATTTTGTGTGAATCAAAATATCTGATTTATTAGGTATTTAAAATATTGAGATTTAATATCTGATTTATCCAATCATAAATAAGGGTTGAAACTTTTAATCCCAATTTATTAAAATTTAATTAAAAGAAAAACCTATATGAGACCAATTTAATAATAGGCATTACATCTTGTAGGAATGTGTGTGGCCATATTGCTTTGGGCTTCTCTTATATTCTTGGACTCTTTCCTATTCATTTCTGAGCCCACTTACCTGGTTTGGTTTATGGATTGGTTTCGGGTTGTGAGTTTGGCTCGGGTCTAAGCGGTTATCGGGGCGGTTACTCTAACCTACTATATATGTGTGTGACCCGCTCTTCTAACCCTAATCAGAGCGCCGCTTCTTCTCTCTCTTCTCTGATTCCTCTCCTCCTTCTCTCTACGATCTTGAGTGATCCTGTGAGTGTTTTGTGGAGACCGTGAGTGTTTGTGAGAGCCTTTGGCGAGCGCTTCCTATTCCGGCAACTCCCTTGGGTGGTGGACGACGTTGGGGTGCTCAGACGGTAAGGTCTGAGCCAAAACCCCGTCCCTTCTTGTGCGGGTTGACTGAGGTACGAAGATCCGAGGAGTTCCTGAGGTTCGAAGGCTAGATCCGGTCCAAGGCGGTCCAAGCGTGAAGAGCTAGGGGGTTCGAACCCTAGTGCGTGGAACCTGGGCTCAATCAGAGCCTGGTCGGAGTCCGGTGGTGTAACAGGCTGGTAAACGGGCCTGGAACCCTGATACCCAACAGTGGTATCAGAGCCAGGTTACCAGACCCGCATGCCTGCACCCCCGTTGTACTCGCATCGTCTGTGCCCCAGGGCACGTAAGGTAAGTCGGGTGCGCCCTCTCCTAGGGCCCCCGCTCAGGTATGAATCCGCTCTTCCCTACCTCCTTTCGTTCTGAGTCGGTCTAGTTCTCTTTGTTAGGGTTTTCTGGTTTGATTCGAAGAATCACTTAGGGTTTTGACTAGGGTTCAGTTGATCGGCCCGGATAACCGCGATCTCTGAACATCCTACTCTCTGGTCTGGATAACCGCAGAGAGTTTGGATCCCTTTCGTTTTTTTTTTTGGTTACTTCGTGTGTTACTGCTACTTGTTTTACCTGCTTCTTGGGTAGATCCTGAGTTCTTTCGCTCTTCCGCTGCTATTTGTTGGTACTTTGTGTCTTTGATCTGCCGTTCTTTCATCCTGCTCTTATGTGCCTATTGTGTGGTATCTGTCTATACATTCTTGCATAATTTTGCCCTTGACTGTGTGTGGATCTGTGGATACTCCTTTCTTTGTCCTGTCTTGCCACCTCTGTGAATATCGCATGCTCTACTTGCCTAAATTTTTTGTAAAATGGCTTCTGGCATGTCTTCCCATGGTTTAACTCCATTTAATGGCAAAACAGACTTTTCTATATGGAAACAAAAAATCGAATGTCTTATGATCCAACAGAAAGTGTTAAGGGCTGTCACTGCTGATTTTTTAGACAGTGATACCCCTGAAAAACGCATAGAAATAGATGAATATGCCCGTTCTATTATCATATTGAATCTGTCTGACTCTGTTCTTAGGAAAATAGGTAAAATTAAAACTGCTAAAGAGATTTGGGACAAATTGGAGTCTCTCTTTACTGAAACCTCTCTTCCTAGTAAAATGTATTTGTTAGAAACCTTCTTTAGGTTTAGGTTAGACCTAAACAAGGATATAGATGAGAACTTGGATGTTTTTAACAAATTAATACAGGATATTAAGCTCACTGGTGATGAGCATATAGATGAATATGCCCCCATAGCTCTATTGAATGCCATACCTGATTCTTATAATGATGTTAAGTCGGCCATTAAGTATGGCAGGGATTCTGTCACCTTAGAAACTGTCATGAGTGGCCTTAAGAGTAAGGAACAGGATCTGAAAAGAGGTAGGACTAAAAATAGAGGGAATAACAATGAGATTCTAAATGTGAGGGGTAGATCCAGTTCTAGAAATGGTAAAAACAGGTCTAATGACAATAATAATAATAAGAATGGGAAGAACTATAACTCTGACAATAGGAGCAGGTCCAAATCTAGGTCCAGAGGTAGAAAATGCTACAATTGTGGTGAGTATGGTCACTATATTAGGCAATGTAGTAAACCTAAGAGGGAAAGGGGTGAGTCAAGCAATTCTAATGTGAATACTGCTAAAGGTGACAATCTTGGTGATGTTTATATGCTTGCTGACTCAAATTACTTGGATTCATTGCCTTCTGCTTATGCCTGTACTGGGAAATTTTGTTCCACTGAATGGATTGTTGATTCAGGATGCACTTACCATATCTCCCCACATAAACAACATTTTTCAAATCTGGAACCTGTTAATAATGGTTTTGTTTTGTTAGCAAATGAAAAGAAGTGCAAAGTAGAAGTCATAGGTAATATAAAGCTGAAATTTGTTGATGGTTGTACGTACACTCTGAAAAATGTCAGATATGTTCCTGATTTATGCTTCAATTTGCTTTCTTGCTCTGCTCTTGAGGATGATGGTTTAGAAGGGAGATGGGGGAAGGGGTTAATGAAGATAATGCAGGGTTCCCTTGTTATTTTTAAAGCTGAAAAAAGGAACAACTTGTATATATGCTGTTCTGAACCTGACCCATGTGCTAATAATGTGAATTCCCCTGATCACAGTGTGTCTGAACTATGGCATAGACGTCTAGGACACATGAGTAATAAGGGTCTAGAACTTCTAATGAAACAGGGTCTGCTTGGGTCAGATAAGGTTACTGCTCTTGATTTTTGTGAACATTGTGTCTTGGGTAAGCAAACTGGGGTTACTTTCCCTGCCCATACCCCTCCTAACACCCCTAGAAGCTCCACCATTTTAGAGTACCTCCATGCAGATGTGTGGGGGCCTGCTAGTGAGCAAACCAGAGGTGGAAAGAGATATTTCCTCTCAGTCATTGATGACTTTTCTAGGAAAACTTGGGTCTTCCTCTTGTCTCATAAGTCTGATGTTTTCTATGCTTTCAAAACCTGGAAAAACCAAATTGAAAATCAAATTGGGGCTAAGATTATAACTCTAAGAACTGATAATGGCTTAGAGTTTTGTAACAACCAAATGGATGATTTGTGTGAGTTAAGTGGTATTAGAAGACATAGGACTGTTCCTTACTCCCCACAGCAAAATGGAGTTGCTGAGAGGATGAATAGGATAATCCTTGAGAGAGTTAGGTGCATGATGGGAATTAGTGGTCTAGATAAGTCTTTTTGGGGTGAAGCTGTTATGACAGCTGCCTATCTAATAAATAGATCACCCTCTGTCCCTCTTGGTGGAAAATGCCCTGAGTCTGTCTTCCAAAATAAACCCCTTAACCTGTCCCACCTAAAAGTGTTTGGTTGTGCAGCTTATATACACCAAAAGGGTGATAAGCTTGACCCTAGAGCTAGGAAGTGTGTCTTCTTAGGTTATCCAGAGGGTACTAAGGGGTATAGGGTGTGGGATGTGTCTGATCTTGACTATAAGGTTATAATCAGCAGAGATATTACCTTTAATGAGTCAATATTCCCTTGTAAGACTAGTACAGACCCCATGCCTATGCAAGAGGGTACTCCTAATAAGGTGGAGCAGTCAAATAATGACATTCAGGGGGAAGGAATCACACATGCTGATACTGAGTGTTGGGAAATTTGGCTAAGTTTCCTTTCCCTCAGTAGCTTACTTGTTAGATTATAGAACTAGAAGCACTCATAGAAATGTTGTGATTTTGTTGTCTAGATCATAGTTTTGGTGCATCAAATCCTAAGTCCAACCAGCGTCAGTGTTGTCTCTAGATAGCTCTAGTTCTCAAAATGTAAAGTCCTGTTTAGGTCTTTTGAGTTGTAAGTCGTAGCTGATCAAGACTCATGCTGACACTGTTCATCAGCATGAGAATCTCTTACCTGGTGAAGGATTTCACCAGCAGACGACTGACAGACCCATGCTGACACTGTTCATCAGCATGGAGTCAAGAGCTAATGACTGGCTACTGTTCACCAGTTGGAAGGATTTCACCAGCAGGAGGCTGACAAATCCTACCAGCAGAATACGTATTCTGGCTGACACTATTCACCAGCGGTGAAGCCACCAGTCATGGGAGATTCCAAGAGTTAACATCCAGACAAATTGGTAGACTAAGATTGTGCAAGCGCTAAGTCACCAGCAGAGACTGCCAGCACAAGATCACCAGTATGTTCTACCAGTAGGAGGTTACCAGCAGAATTGAAGATTCGCTCTCCCAGAGTCTTAGAGACAAAAAGAAGATTCGTCTGAGGAATATACTGACAAAGTATGACTTTAAGGGAGGATACCTTAAAGTCTATCAGTTCAAGACACCAGTTGCGATTCCTCGTACTGACGAAATAATGCCGTTCTGACACAAAGAGGTCTGTGTCAGAAAAAGCAGACACAGGTATGGCGTTTTCCTAAAATTCCTACCTGCCGCCGTCTGAAGTACATCCGAGGACAGAGACCCATTCCGGATGTGTCCAAACGGCTAGAATTTTAAATGAGATCCTGCGTCTATAAATAGGTTGGAATCACCAACATTTAAGACACTTGCATCCTGAACATTCAATACTCTCCAACTACCGAAAGAACGAACATTCATTGCAAGCAAGCAAGCATCTTTCGAGGCTTTCTTTAAAGCTTTTCCGTGTGTTGATATCTTTCAAACACGAGACTTCAAGCTTCCTGCTTGTAAGTTTAGACCTCACTTGGTGTTCTTTCTCTTTCTGAGGAAGAACATAGCAGCTCTAGAGCCAGCCAGCTCTTGAGCTATTACGGGCAGTTTGCCGTAAAGGAGTCACGTTCTTGGGAGAACTCAACACCCAACCAGTCAGAGGAGGAGGTTGAAGTGACGTGCTCGCACTCCATCCATCTGACGAGAGCTGAAGAAGGACAAGGACCGGGAGCGGTTGATCCAGTGGACTGGTAGACGGGGCATCTACCAGCTGGAGATAGATCGTAGGAACTTTGTACCTGATTGCTCTTATAGTGAATTTCCAGTGAGTCGACTGGAGAGTGGACGTAGATCAGTTGATCGAACCACTATAAAAATCCTTTTGTTTTTATCAGCTTTCTGCATTTTCATACTGATTTGAAACCCAGCACTCAAGTGCTGGTGTATATCTGAAAACTGATAACTGTGCAAACTAGGCTTAAAATATTCTAAGTGTTGAGCTATCAGCTGACCAGCCAGTCAGCCAGTCAGCTGAGCAACCAGCAGGACAGAGTGCAAGTTAGACTTATAAGTTCAATATTTTCGCTGCGTAACGTTATACACTCTGATAAACCGGGACCAACACTGAGTCTGATTGTTTAAATTCTGAAAATGAAAATGTGCATGTTGATAATGAATGTCATGATGTATCTGATCAAGGTGGAGCCTCAAGCTCTAACTCTGATTGTATGAGTGATAATTTGAATGATTATAATCTGATTAGAGATAGGCCTAAGAGACAGGTAACTGCTAACAGAAAATTTGATGAATATGATCTCACTATGCATGCTTTAAATGTGTTTGAAGAGATAGATGGTGATGTTACAAGCAAGCTATTCTATCTCCTAACTCTTCTAAATGGAAACAGGCTATGCAGGATGAAATGAACAGCTTATATGAGAATAAAACTTGGACTCTTGTACCTAGGTCTAGTGGCAGCTCCATTGTTGGCTGTAAATGGCTCTATAAAATCAAGCATGATGGTAAATCTATTAGGTACAAAGCTAGGCTAGTAGCTAAGGGGTTTACTCAGAAAGAAGGCATAGATTATTCTGAAATCTTTGCCCCTGTTGTTAAATTCACTACAGTTCGTATCATGCTTGCTTTGGTTGCATATTTTAACTGGGAGTTAATCCAAATGGATGTAACTACTGCCTTTCTTTATGGTGATCTAGATGTTTGCATATATATGAATCAGCCTGAGGGCTTTTGTGACTCCAAGCATCCTGATTATGTCTGTTCATTAAAGAAAGCATTGTATGGTTTGAAACAATCTCCTAGGCAGTGGAATATTAAATTTGACAATGTAATGAAGTCATTAAAATTTGAAAGAAGTATACATGATCATTGCTTGTACTTCAAAGCTGAGAATAGCATTCCTATTTTTCTTCTCTTATATGTGGATGACATGTTAATAATTAGTCCAGATCTGGTCTCTGTGAAACTTGTTCAAACTCATCTATGTAACCACTTTAAAATGAAGGACTTAGGTGATGCTAGAAGAATCCTAGGTATGGATATTGTTAGGGATAGAAAGAAATCTTCCCTGATTCTCAATCAGTCTGCTTACATTGCCAAAATTCTTGGAAAATTTTCTATGAGTGATGCTAAACCTGTCAATGTTCCTCTTGCCTCTCATTTCTTACTTAGTAAGGACCAGTGTCCTAAAACTGACTTTGAAGTGGATGATATGAAACATGTCCCTTACATTAATGCTGTTGGTTCTGTTATGTATCTTATGGTGAGTACTAGGCCTGATATAGCCTATTGTGTAAGCTTATTGAGCAGATTTATGTCCAATCCTGGTAAGCCTCACTGGGAAGCCCTTAAATGGTTACTAAGATACTTAAAGCACACACAGCTCACTGCTTTGAGATTTGATAATCATACCAAAGATGTTACACTTGTTGGTTATGTTGATTCTAACTATGCAAATGATAGAGATAATAGGAAATCTACTACTTCCTATGTGTTTACCTTGTGTGGTGCATGCATTAGTTGGAAATCTCAGTTGCAACCTGTTGTGGCTTTATCTACTACTGAATCAGAATACATTGCTATGACTGATGCATTTAAGGAAGCCATATGGCTAAAAGGTTTACTTTCTGAAATTGGTTATCTTAAATCTAAGCCTATTGTGTACTCAGATTCTCAATCTGCCATTCAATTATGCAGAAATCATGTATTTCATGATAGAACTAAACATATAGATGTAAAATATCATTTTATTAGGGACATTGTAGATAAGGGCATAATTTTACTAAAGAAAATAGCTACTGAGTTTAATCCTTCGGATATGGGTACAAAATGCTTATCTTTAGAGAAATTCATGTCTTGCAAAAACATCCTTAACCTTGAACATGCTTAATACTTCTTCTTTGTGATAGTGTTGTTCTCCTTTACTTAGCTTTGTCCTCTGCTCTCTCTTTTTTTGTTTGAGCTTGTTAATATGTTTAACATTTGTGTCTAAGTGACTTGTATATCGTGTGATGGTGTGTATCCTTTGTGTGTCACTTCCATTACTCATTTGGGTATTGTCTTAATCTTGCAGGTACTTCTCCTCTGTGATGCGTACCTTAGTCATACCCACACACTTTAAAGTCCTAGTACATGTATTGCTAGGCAACCGGCGATGATGACAACCAATAAGAGCAATGCCCCGCGCAACCATGCCCAAAGTGGAGAATGTAGGAATGTGTGTGGCCATATTGCTTTGGGCCTCTCTTATATTCTTGGACTCTTTCTTATTCATTTCTGAGCCCACTTACCTGGTTTGGTTTATGGATTGGTTTCGGGTTGTTAGTTTGGCTCGGGTCTAAGCGGTTATCGGGGCGGTTACTCTAACCTACTATATATGTGTGTGACCCGCTCTTCTAACCCTAATCAGCGTGAAACCCTAATCAGAGCGCCGCTTCTTCTCTCTCTTCTCTGATTCCTCTCCTCCTTCTCTCTACGATCTTGAGTGATCCTGTGAGTGTTTTTGGAGAACGTGAGTGTTTGTGAGAGCCTTTGGCGAGCGCTTCCTGTTCCGGCAACTCCCTTGGGTGGTGGACGGCGTTGGGGTGCTCAGACGGTAAGGTCTGAGCCAAAACCCCGTCCCTTCTTGTGCGGGTTGACTGAGGTACGAAGATCCGAGGAGTTCCTGAGGTTCGAAGGCTAGATCCGGTCCAAGGCGGTCCAAGCGTGAAGAGCTAGGGGGTTCGAACCCTAGTGCGTGGAACCTGGGCTCAATCAGAGCCTGGTCGGAGTCCGGTGGTGTAACAGGCTGGTAAACGGGCCTGGAACCCTGATACCCAACACATCTTCCCATCCCCCTTTTCAGGCATATTCAAAAGGAAAAACCAAAATCTAACTTAGGTAACAAAAACTTGTATTAAATTTCTAGAACTTTAATAACATATTTTAATATCCTCTATATTTATACAACCAGTGGCGAATTTATGTAGCCATTAGCCAGCCTCCTTTAGTCATTTTTTAATTCAATAATATGATGGCCAATTTTTTTTTGTAAATATTAAAAAGGGGTTAAAGATAACCAAGATGAGTGTAGAAGTAGAATGGTTGGGGATGAATAGAAGTAATGTAATTTTTTTTACTCAACTCTCTCTATATATATATTTTTATTATACAAAATATAAAGAAACTTTCTCTGTAAAAAATTTCCGGATACTTCATTGTATAAAACATAATAAAAAAAATTTATATCTTCCAAACTATTTCAAATTTTACATAATCACACACTCTCATTTTAATTATTATGAACAATTTTACAATATATTTGACTACAGGAAGAAATAGTTACAATTTTATTTTATTGAATAAATTATAATATAATTTAATGAAATTAGTATTGTGTACATACGATATTCAGAAAAATATTTTATATATTTATTATTGATAAATTATTAAAAATAATATATAAGCGTCGCGCATCGCGCGGGTGGAAGACTAGTATATCAAAATAACTCAATTTTTGTTGGTCTTAAAATGAAAATGGGTTTGTACAATAAATAATTCCAAAGCCCACGAGTTCATGTGATCTGTGTGCTCAGCCAGATTTTAAGCATAATTTGCACTTTCAACTTTTTAGGCATCGATTTCAAACCTTTTAACCCTTTCTTTTTTCCCAAGAAAAAGAAAACCGCTCGCCCAAACCACCACCACCTTTGACCCAACCGGTTTTAAGACCTTTAAATACCGTTACCACGCACCCATTTCTTTCTCACTAAACCTTCCTTCTCCCATCCACAACCGCACCAACTAAGTTTTCAGTTTTCGTTTCACTCTCGATCGAAATGGGCAAGATCAAGATCGGAATCAATGGTATATTTGTAGATCTACTTTCTCATTTGTGTTTAATCCTCTGCATTGCTCTGATATGTTCAGATTTTTTTTTCTTTTTTATGAGAATTTCCTAGACCTATATCTTAATCGTTAAATCACCTGTTTTGTTGTGGTGTTGAGCAGGATTCGGTAGAATTGGTCGTCTGGTGGCTAGGGTTGCTCTGCAGAGGGACGATGTAGAGCTTGTTGCTGTTAATGACCCATTCATCAGCACCGATTACATGGTAAAACTTCATTTAATTGAGGAAAAAAATTATATAGGAGATCGCAGATTTTGTTGTGTTCGTGATTGATGGTTTGGGGTAAAAAATGTGCAGACATACATGTTCAAGTATGACAGTGTTCACGGCCAGTGGAAGCATCACGATGTGAAGGTGAAAGACGAGAAGAACCTTCTCTTCGGTGAGAAGCCGGTCAGAGTCTTTGGATTCAGGTACTAGATTGCTTGCATGTTGTGGATATCGTGCCTCTGAATTTTAACTTGTGAAATAAATTGATAATATAGGAGCAAATTTATTTGTTTATTTATTTTATGGTGGTTGACTTGCAGGAACCCGGAGGAGATCCCATGGGCCGAGGCTGGTGCTGAGTTTGTTGTTGAGTCTACTGGAGTCTTCACTGATAAGGACAAGGCTGCTGCCCACTTGAAGGTTGCTCTCGGTTCTTTTTTTTTTTTTTTAAAAAAAAATAACAATTTATGGTATTCTCATTTAATCTGTGCTTTTGTTCTTTGTGTTTTGTCTTGTGTGCGCAAGATTTTTTATGGATTCAGTAGACTGTTTCTCTTCTGTTAACTGTGTGTTGCTAGTTCTTTTTTAAGGGGTAATTATTCAACTTGATATATTTTTCTATTTGTGCGCCTTGGATTGTTGTGGCAGTTTTCGATTGCTAGAATTTCGGAAATGTTGATCTACTTTGTGTAGTTGAATGACCTTGCTTGGGACTTCACGATTCTTTTTGTCTTGCTGTAATGATTATGTATTTTAAATAATTTTGCCTCTATCCTTCAGGATTCGTTAAGTGATTGATTTTGCTGTGTTTGTTAATTATTGGAATCAGGGTGGTGCCAAGAAGGTTGTCATCTCCGCCCCAAGCAAAGATGCTCCAATGTTTGTTGTGGGTGTCAACGAGAAGGAATACAAACCTGAGTTGGACATTGTTTCGAACGCCAGTTGCACTACCAATTGCCTCGCTCCGTTGGCCAAGGTCTGTTGCTCAACCGTACTTCTGTGTTTTTTAATTAAAATATAGGCTCTCCATTGTCCTGCTAACCTTCTTTTGTTAATAACTCTGGCAGGTCATTAATGATAAGTTTGGCATTGTGGAGGGTCTCATGACCACCGTCCACTCTATCACTGGTAAATGATTTTCTGATTTGGTTCAGTTTTTAGGTTATTCCTGAGGAGTTTTTTGATCTAATTTTCGCGTTTCATGTATGTCTGTAGCCACCCAAAAGACTGTTGATGGTCCATCGAGCAAGGACTGGAGAGGTGGAAGAGCTGCCTCTTTCAACATTATCCCCAGCAGCACTGGCGCTGCTAAGGTATCACATTCGCTGTTTCACTTGAATATGAGTATGCTCTACCCAGGCAGCATCAACTGATTTAGATTTCCATTGGGTTTGGTAGTATATAGTGGAAGTGGATCATTTGATGTAATTCTAAAATTTGCTACTTCATGTGATTTGTGTAGGCTGTTGGTAAAGTGCTTCCATCTCTAAATGGAAAGCTGACTGGGATGGCATTCCGAGTTCCCACAGTTGATGTCTCAGTTGTTGACCTCACCGTCAGGCTAGAGAAAGAGGCCACTTATGAAGAGATCAAAGCTGCCATCAAGTGAGTTCATCAATTTTTTGTATCAATTCCATTTTCTTGATAGTAGGTTTATATGTCTCTAATGTTGCTTCCCTATTCTCAGGGCTGAGTCTGAGGGTAAGCTCAAGGGTATCTTAGGTTACACCGAAGATGATGTGGTGTCTACAGATTTTGTTGGCGATAGCCGGTAAGTGTGTTTTCCTCTGGTGCGGGAGTTGAGAATGATACGATTACGATCCATGGGGTTGGTTATGCAGGTCAAGCATATTTGATGCCAAGGCTGGAATTGCGTTGAGCAAGAACTTTGTGAAGCTGGTGTCGTGGTATGACAATGAATGGGGATACAGGTATATAAAAATGAGAGAGTGTTAGATCTCAATTCCAATTCCAAATGTTTGTAGTTGGTGATAATAATGAATGTTTTGCGTGTTGCAGCTCCCGAGTGATCGATCTGATTGTTCACATTGCATCAGTTGCATGAAGATGAGAAGGGCTTTTCAGCTTTCCGGGTTTCTTGTTGAGATATTGGAATAATTCCTCCGTCGTGTTTTGCAGTTTTATCTTCATTACTTTCTAAAAGAATTCTCCCTCATTGATTATCAATGCATCATTTAAGATATTTGTCTGCCCATTTTTAAGCTTGGAGAATTTTCCATATTTGTGTTTCTAAATTCTATCATCCAACTTCCCCAATGAAAACACATACATCATTTATTGATAAATACTATATGCAATGGTAAAATAGGAATAACATCCAAATGATTGTGGAGTCAATTAGTTACAACATGTTTATTCAATTTTTACTGAAATACATTTTAAATATCAATCGTCTAAATATAAAAATAATAATCTTATATTAATTTTTAGTTACATTCACTAATTTTTGTGAGAGTATTTACATATATCGTCTATATAGGAGTGGCAATTTTTGATCCGATCCGATAATCTGACACGAATCCGCACGATAATAACGGATACGGATTGAGGCTTATCGGATATGGATCCTTATCAGATTGACGCGATAAGGATACGAAAATTTTGGATCGGATTCGGATTGGATACGGATCGGATACGGATATTCGTTAATAAATTAATAAAAATTATTTATTTTTTAAATATAATAATTAATTAATTGATTTTGATATATTAATATAGATTTAAAGCTCTTTCAAAAACTCAAATCTCTTGGTTCTTCATTGTTCGTGTCCCATTTTATTAATTCACCACCAAAAAATGTATTTATTTATCTATTAATTATATTTTTTAATATTTATTTTCTTCTACTATCAAAATTTACTAACTTTCTTTTTCTCAACTTCAAGTTTTCAATTAAGTTGTATCAACGGATTAACTAAAAGGTGAGATCTTAAATTTTAATGTAGATGAAAGTATTGTAGATTCTCATTCATTGTCTCAACTCTTTCAATTTCACCATGATAGATTAAAAATATTTATTATAATTTATTTTTGGAGTTTTATCGATTCGGGACCCGAAAGATAGTTTAATTGTCAATTCAGGACCCGCAAGATTAATTGTCAATTTAGGACCTGAAAGATCACAAAAATTCTCAATCCAGGACCCGAAAGATCATACAATTCTCAATCCAGGACCTCAATATCAGGTCCTGGATTGAGAATTGTTTGATCTTTCGGGTCCTGGATTGACAAATCATCTTTCGGGTCCTGAATTGACAATTTAATTATCTTTTGGGTCCTGGATCGACAATTCTCCTTTATTTTATTTGCTATAAATCTTAAAGTTTTAATTAATATTTTTCTCCCTCAAAATTGTAAGTGGATTATTGACGACTAAGGTGAAAGATTGATCAGTATTTAGAAGTGAGCATGTTTGACCACTAGAATTGAAATTTAAGATTTATCTATGTATTTTCGGATATTTGATTGATGATTTTAGTTTCAAATGAAGTTGCAGTTTTATTTATTTATCAAACACATTATTTGAACAATCAAATATGAATATTTTGTATTCTCTTATCAAATTTTTATTGGATTATAATTGTGTTTATTGAAACGGATTCTTATTGAATTAATCCGATTTGAATTCTTATCGGATCAGATACTTATTGGATCCTTAACGGATACGGATCGGATTCGTGCGGATACGGATTTGAGCTTAACGGATCGGATACGGATACGGATTTTAATTTTTCTTAACGGATCGGATACGAATTTGACCTTAACGGATCGGATCGATAACGGATTGACACGATAAAGATCCGATCCGCACGAATTGCCACCCTTACGTCTATAAGTGTTCAATCTTAATAACAAAAAAGTCATTGAATCTAAATTGTAGATTGTATTGGACTAATATTAAGGGTAAATAGGGAGAAATATCCTAAACTATTGAGATTTTTGAAAAAGTATCTCAATTTAATTTCACAAGTTAAAAATATCCTAATATTTATTTTCATTTTTGAATTATATCCTGGTTTATTGATATTTTGGAAAAATACCTTAATGTATTATTATTATTATTATTTAAAAATACTTCAATCTTTAATTTCGTTTACGAATTATACCAAAACGAGAAATATTATTGGCTCACACAAAGATGACTGCCAAAATAACTATCTTCATCCGTATTAAATTTAATGTATTAAACCATCAATATTTGCTATATATTCTGAAAAGTATTTAAACTTCATGTTTTATTTTTTTTTTGTTTCCTTCGTTTGGTGTAAGGTCCAATCCAAACCAAGGAGCATGCATTTCGATGCAAGATCACACGTTAAAACACGCATTAAGAGAAAAAAAAGGAATTCAAGCAACTGAATGAAACATAAAAAATAAATAAATAAAAAGCATAACATGAAGTTTTAAATATTTTTTAGAAGATAAATGCATTAGAATATAGAGCAAATATTGATTGTTTAGTACATTATATTTAACACGGACAACGATAGTTGTTTTGACTGTCATCTTTATGTGAGCCAATAGTATTTCTCGTTTTGGTGAAATTAAAGATTGATGTATTTTTAACTAATAATAATACATTGGGGTATTGTCTGAAAATATCAATAGATCAAGGTATAATTTATAAATGAAAGTTAAGATTGAGGTATTTTTAACTTATGGATATAAATTGAAATATTTTGCCGAAATAATTTAAGATATTTTCCCCTATTTACCCTAATATTAATAACACCTAAACAAATTCTTTTTTCAGTTTTTTTTAAGTAAGCATACTTTGGTAAATTTTCTGTCAATCAAAATTTTAACACAATATTTTAAATATGTGATTGTTTAGTTTGAATTTAAATAATTTTTAAATGACAAATTGTGTTGAAATTTGCAATATGATGGAAAACAGAGGATTGCATGTTCCAATTGGCTACCACGCGGTGGCTCCCACACTAATGAAGAAGGTGCCCTAATTAGGTGATTTAAATTATATTTATCAGGAACCACCTCAAACATCATGTTTAATTGATTTCTCTCTATCCAGACCACCCAACTCAACTTTAAATATTTTTTAAAGTTTATCAACAATTGTACAACCACACAATTATATATAATTTTTTATTTAATTTTATTTTTTAAATAAAATACTTTTTTTAATTGAGTTTATAAAATATATAAATTATAACTAAATATTATTGGAAAAATTACAAATTAAATTACTGAAACCCTCATTTTCTTGTTTCTTACCCCACTAGTCTCGAGTCTCTTCTATATATTTAATTATTTTGCCGCATATAATTATTAGTTAATTGTTATATATATATATATATAAATAAATAAGAATCAATCTCGGCCATTCAAATTGGTGATCCAACGCTCTAGACTAAATAATTTATGTCTGCATTATAGTGTAGCAAAACATGCATTGTAGGGTAATTTTCCTAAATCTTTAAATGATCATAACTCATTCGATTTAGATTATTGTTTCACGTATCATATATTAAATTAAAGGTAATTAAATTATCTTTCAAACAAAATCTCTATTGCATATGTTTTGATTTTAAAATTATCGTAAAAAAATGAAAATTAGTGATTATATGCTTAATTCTCGTAACTGTACACGAATTCTTATATAATGAATGAAGTTGCACAATATATTGCAGAATATGATAGATAAAATGTAATATGTTTTTTCATGCGAGATCCACAAAAAATTTAAAATTCATTATCTTTGCATATTATAGTTTTTATAAAAGTTGATCATACATTACTTAAATATATATTATAATATTATATAATGCATGTTTGTTAGGTATATAATGAATGTTTGCTATGTATATAATGCATGTCGAGGTCAATATAATGCATAAAGTTATATAATGAATGCAGTTGCTCAATATAATGCAAAATATGATAGATAAAATGCAACATGTTTTTTTAGCGAAATCATCATTCATCATTATATTTGCACTTGTTATGTATTATATAGTAATAACATATATATTATTATGAAAGTAATATTATTTTTTCTAAAGTAAAAGTAATACCATTTATAATATGCATAATTCTCGTAACAGTACACGAATTTTTAAATGCCAAGGTAATTATAAACAATCGGATCTCGTGTCTCACTAAACCGAGAATAGTGCACTCTAGTGTCAGACCTGGTGGAAGAAAGATTCCACTAAATAGGCTGGTCACCGTGACTATGGAAGTAGGCCTACTTCCTAGTTACCCCCATTAAAACAGATAGTGTATGTGGAAATAAAACCAAGCTTGATATTATGAAATAAAATGATTTTGATAAACATGGAGATATTTTTTAAAAGCAAAACCTATGTGTTATCGTTGGATTAAGATACAATAATTTTAAATGTATACATGTATTTGACAATGTGTCCACTGGGTACGTAGTACTCAGCCCGTATATTATTTCTAAAATGTGCATGTTGAGCCGGGACGAGGAACGTGGACGAATGAAAGAAATTCAGTGTGATTTATCCTGAGTTATGCATCTCCATATGTATATCTCCACTACGCAGTATATTCCGCTGCATTGAACCTCTGCCATGTTACTCTTTCTCGATTTTATATATTCATTGTGATTTGAATATTGTACTCTTGTCTTCAGCCAATGAATTGCTTTGATTCGTAACACTCCATTCTCGTACTTTATTATGTTTGTTTATTTTGAATATGAATAATTGTGATTGTTATCCCTTTCATTTCTCCAATTATCCCACCATCGCGTCCCCAAGTCCGGGAAAGCAAATGGGGATGTTACATACATTGATTGTAATTCAATCATAAGTGATATAAAAAATAAATTTTAAATACATCCCAAAATATAATAATGTAATTTTTTAATTAAATGTTCTATAATAATTTTCTCATTACAATGTTTTTTAATATATAAAAATACCGCATGCTGAATTTTTATTCACGTATATAATAATGATCTATGGCTGCTAGGAGCTATAATATTATGTGTGTTGAGAAAATATTTCTCCTGCTGTGAACAATTATGCATTCAAGAAGAATGGTAGTGATTCAGTAAATTTTTATGTATCTACAGAATATCATCTAATCATTTACATAATAAGGTCTGCTATTTAATTATATACATAACATAAAGGATAGGGGATTTGAAAACTGCCTTCTAACAGTTATATTTGAACAAATGTATCCCTTCAGAACTGATGAATAAACACATCTCTTGAAACAAATTTGTAGAGTTGCTACAAACCTATACAAATCTCCACCTTTTGACAGCAACTCAAAACACTCCCAAACCAGATCAGCAATCATCAATACTTACAAGCTTCAAACAATAATTAAATTTTGAAGCAGGTAAGACTTTGGTGAGCATGTCAACGGCATTTTCATCTCTAGAAACTTTCTCCAGCTTCACTGTACCTTTACTCACTATATCTCTTACGAAATGAAGGCGAACATCAATGTGTTTCGACAGTTCATAAAAAACTTGATGTTTTGCTAAATGAAGTGCGCTTTGACTATTACACTTTATGCAGATTGTGTATTATATAAAAATCTTTTATGACTCCTTGCAGCCAAATGGCCTCTTTAGTTGCCTCAGTAATGGCCATGTATTCAGCCTCAGTAGTAGATAAAGCAACAACAAGCTGCAAAATAGATTTCCATATAATTGTTGATCCAAAAAGTCTGAAAATGTACCCAGTCAGCGACTTCCTGGTATCTGTGTTAGCAGCAAAATCTGCATCTACAAAACCAATAAGTGGATCTTCATTTTTGTTCACCTTTCTGAAATGTACACCAAGGTTTGCCTTTCCCTTCAGATATCTGAATATCCACTTTAACCCATTCCAATGTTTTGGTCCAGGGTCTGCCATAAATCTGCTCATAAGACTTATGGAATATGCCAAGTCCGGCCGCATACATACCATAACATACATAATGCTTCCAATAGCATTAGCATATGGTATTTTTGACATTAGCTGTCTTTCTTCACTACTCTGAGGTTTATCATCTGCTGAAACCTTCAAGTCTTGTGGCAATGGACACAACACTTGTTTTGAATTATTCATATTGAATCAGTTCAGCACTTTTCTGATATAATCAGTTTGTGACAACCACAACTGCCCAACCTTTCTATCCCTCAAAATATCCATCCCAAGGATTCTTCTTGCACTCCCAAGATCTTTCATTTCAAACTCATTTTTCAATTCAGATTTCAACCAACATATCATCAACATATAACAAAAGATAGATTGCTGGTCTTTTGTCTTTCTTTCTAAAATACACACAACCATCATACTGGGATCTTGAAAAACCAATGCTTGTCATATAGCTGTCAAACTTCAGATACCACTGCCTTGAACTTTGTTTTAAACCATATAAGGATCTCTTGAGAAGACATATCTTGTTCTGACTTTTTCCATGTGAGAAACCCTCCGGTTGTGACATGAAAACAGTCTCTTGCAAATCACCATGAAGGAAAGCTGTCTTCACATCTAATTGTTGGAGTTTCATATCGAATTGGTTGACCACTGCAAGTAATAATATTCTTATAGAAGAGTGCTTTACAACGGGTGAGAACACTTCATTGAAATCAACACCCTCTCTTTGGGTGTATCCCTTGGCTACGAGCCTTGCTTTGTATCTGATATGCTCCTTGTCTGTTGTCTCTATTTTCCTTTTAAAAATCCACTTGTAGCCTATTATCTTCTGATGCATAGGAGAACCCATGTACAATTTTTAGAGAGTGATTCAATTTCCTCCTGCATTGCCTTGATCCAATGAACTTTTTCCTTTGAGGTTACAGTTTCATTGTAATTCTTAGGCTCCTGAAATTCTAAATCTTCTGCTATGGTTAATGCATATGCAATGATATCTGCATGACTGTACCTTGCGGGGGGAATAATGTTTCTTCTCTCCATGTCTCTTGTCAACTGGTACGAGCTTAGATCATTTGATTGTAATGGCTGCACCATTTCTTCATTATCCAGAAAATGCTGCTCAGTGCTAAGTGGATCCTCATTAGGATGTTTAGTTTCAACCTCCACCTCCATTTCAGCATCCTGCTTCTCTTTTTCTTTTTCTGTCTGAGGCATCAATTCAAGTTGCTTCAGATACGACATTTCAGTTTCCTTAAATAACACATCTCTACTGATAACAACTCTTCCTTTTCCTGGTTCAGTACCCCTTCACCCTTTTTGGATACCCAATAAGAATGCATTTCAAAGCTCTTGGGTCAAATTTATCTTGCCTTATCCCTGCGGCCGAACGGTCTGAGGTATGAGTAGCTCGATAGGCTTCCATACCAAACTTCATCCGGGATCTTGAATTGAATAGATGAGGAAGGACATTTGTTAATCAAATGACAGGCTGTTGCAACAGCTTCTCCCCAAAAACATTTTGGTAATCCAGAGCTTAAAAGCATGCTTCTTACTCTTTCAAGAATTGTCCGATTCATCCTCTCTATTATACCATTTTGTTGTGGGTTGCCTGGGATGGTCTTATGCCTTTGAATCCCTCTGTCAATACAGAAAAGTTGAAACTCATTTGACAAAAATTCTAAACCATTATCTGTTCTTAGAATTTTCAAATTTCTTCCCTTCTCATTCTGAACTTGGTTGTGCCATTCTTGGAATCTATTCATAACATCTGATTTGTTTTTCAATATATAAACCCATAACTTTCTTGAGAAATCATCAATGATGCTCAAGAAATATCTTCCTCCACCCATGGACTGAGTTCTTGCAGGTCCCCACAGGTCTGCATAATACTCCCTCCGTCCCATTATATTAGGCACACTTTCCTTTTCGGTCCGTCCCATTTATTAGACACATTTCCTTATTTGGCAAAAAATTAACAAATTTTAATTATAATTACATATTCTTGAAATTACTCTCTTACCCTCCCTTTTTCTTAAAATTACCACACACCTCAAACCCTAAATCCCTTACAGCGCCGCACAACCCCCTACTCCTTCATCTCTCTCCCAAACCCAAATTTCTCCCCCCTCTCAAATCCTCCGATTAACTGTCGCATCCCACCACCGAGACCTCTCTCGCCTCTCTCACCACCATCGGGTCCTGGACGCCGGTTGCGGCTTAGGTGGGTGACGACGGAGCTCTACCGCGGCGAAGAGGGAGTGTTGAGCGTCGCCGGGAAGAATGCGATGAAGAAATCGATCGCGTGCTTGATGGAGTTCTTGAGCAGCGAAGACTCGGCGGCGGCGGAGGCGTTGATGAAAATTGCGGTGGTGGAGGCTTGGAAGGAGATTCTGGATCCAACGATTTCAGTTCAGAAATCTTGAAGCCAAACAATTCGACAAGGTTTGGATTTGTTGAAAAAAATTCATACATTTTCTTCTACTTTCTGAAATTTCAGTTCAAAAATTTTAATTTGGATTTGAATTTGATTAGGGTTTAGGGTTGCGACGGAGACAATGAATTACATGGTGGAGGCTTGGAAGGCGATGGGGTTGTGGCAGGCGATGGGGTGGGGGTGGCGACGGCGACGGCGGGGGCTGTTGACGGAGATGGGGTGGAAGGAGGCGGCGCCACCGGCACGAGAGTTGGGTTGGCGGTGGGAGATACTGCCGAGCCAACTGCCCCTTTCTTTTTTTTAATTTTGTCATTAACATTACTTTATTAATATTTTATTCATTAATCACTCTTTAAATTGTGTTTTTAATTTTGTCCTTGGTTTCTGTGCCATCTCCCTCCGTGCCTAATATAATGGGACGGAGGGAGTAATAGTCTAAGGGGCTTGGCTGTAGTGTGTTCCTTTTCCATATGATAGCTTCCTGCTTTTGCTCAAAACGCATTGCTCACAAGATGCTATTTTGAAACTGCAAGGATTATTTATTTTTCCTTGTCTCCTCAGTTCATTCATGACCTAGTCTCAAATGCCAGAGATTAGATTCATCAAGACTACACATGTCTGATTCTCCAGAAACTGTGACAGCATCTCTAGTTTCTTTTTCCCACCATGATAACTTTAACATACCATCTTGAGAATGAAAAGAAAAACCTTTGGATTCCAACATCCCCAAGGAAATTAAGTTTCTTTTCAATTGTGGGATATATATATCTAACTTCACTTAAAATTTTTACACCACCATCAGGCATTCTTAGTTTTACATTCCCAATTCCTTTCACATGATGACACGTTTCATCACAACACCATAATTTCCATACTTCAAATCTATAAACCATTCTTCATGTGGACTCATATGGAAACTACAACAGAATCAAGAATCCAATCTCCATTAGTGGCTGAATCAATAATATTTAATATTTCTGCATTCCATTCTGATATTCAGAAATAGGAGTTAGTGGTTTGTACCTTGTAGGATTGTCTTCTTTTCCATCCTTTTTAAATGACCTTCTTTATGGCAGAAATGACATCTTTTTAAATCCTTTTCTTCATGATCTGCGGAAATTAATTGTCTTTTGAATTCTCTCCCAAAAAGCATTGCATCCTTGAGGTGCTCGAAAGTGAAGACATAGATGTGGGCAACGCATCTTCATCACTCAAAGCCGCAGTAAGAGCATTTTAATTCTCCACAACCCGAAATCATTTTTGCCATTGAATTTTTCTGCCTCAAATTTTGTCGAAGCCATCTTCAACATGATGTTCCTCCGAGCGCCAATTGTTGAGAAAGTCTTTCTCAATTATGCATTCAAGAGCAATGGTAGTGATTCGGATAGGGGATTTGAAAATTGCCTTGTAAACTAATGAATAAACACGTCTGTTGAAACAAATTAAATTTGTATATGTGGATACATAACTGATGATAATCTGATCAAGCGCTATATCTGGGCTTCTATCCACATCATCAATCTCTTTCTTTCTATTTTCCACAGCATCTTGCTTGCCACTTTCATTTGATGTTGTTTTAATAACCATGGGATTTTCAAGAGGTATCCTTTGGCCTATGCTGCATTCAAATTACACTTTACAATTAAGGAAAAGGACTGATGTATTGTAGAATGATTTGGTATATGGAAAATTGTTTGTAGTATTTGTTGCTTAAACTATTTTGCTTTTGGTCATCATTCTCTCCCACCAATTTTTGACACAAAAACAATTTATTTTCATTAAATTTTGAAGAGAGCACGCCACTGACAATTCCGATGATTTTTCTCAACAAAATCAAGTAAAAAAAAAAAAAATAGATAGGTTGATGGGTCTTAAATAACTTTACTCAATTCCATATTGGGCTGATATTATCAGGCGACCCATACAATAAAATGTAGACATTTTGGGATAATTATAGAGAATACATGCAATTTTATCCAAAAAAATTTTATTTCTCGAAATTTTATTTAAAACTTTATCTGTTGGGGGCATTTTATCTTAAAGAATTTTATGTTTAAGATATTTATGTGTTAAGAGATTTTATCCAAAAAAAATTATGTTTGGGGATTTTATCCAACTTAGTTGACGGTAATATTTTTATAATGAATCACCCATTAAATTACGAATAGTGTCAAACTCATTAAAAATATAAGTGGATATCTGTTGGGTGCGATGTGGGCATTATGTGGAATTTAACGGGTGATTTATCATAAAAAAATACTATCATCAATTAAATTGGATAAAATTCTCAGATAGAATATTTTTATGGATAAAATCCCCTAGCAAATTAAAGTTTGGATAAAATTATGAGAAGTGAAAATTTTAGGATAAAAATTATGTGTTTTCCCATAATTATATCCTAATTACTTTGATTTCCGAAATATTCATATTCCATCCGTCCTATTACATTAGTCCCACTTTGACCGGACACGGTAACCAATGTTTGTGAGTATAGTGGAATTAATATTTTATTGATGTGAAATTTTTTTTTTCATTTTAAGAAATGAGACTAATCTAACGGGACAAACAAAAATGAAAAATAAAATTAATCTGACGGGACGGAGGAAATATTATAATTAAATCACTCAAATAGTCATATATTATGCAATTATTAGGAAAATAAGTTAATACTTATGTGGTTTGGATTAGATTAGTAAGAAAATAATATATTTTCTTATTGAAATGATATATTAAACAATATATTATTTATTTAAATTAATAATATATTTAACTTATTAAAATTATTTGTATTCCCTTTGTCTCACTAACCTTATCGGTTAGTCTCGTTTCTTGAATAATATAACTAGGGTGAACCATCGCGTGGCATGCATGCTAGCTGTCATATGTTAAATATATTGCTTGAGATGCACCAATCTCAATTTGTTCCTGTTGCCGAGTTCTCGGTCCCTTCCCATCACATGGCATGCAACATGCTGTCATATATTAAAATCTATTATTTGGGTGCATGCTGTCCTATATTAAATCCATTATTTGAGATGCACCAATCTCAATAACAGGTGTGTATTAATTATTGTATTACTTCGTCCCTTCCCATCACGTGGAATGCATGCTCTCATATGTTAAATTTATTGCAAACGCTCAAGTGATGCGGTCTTGTCATTTTTATTATGAGACAAATTTAATGATTTATTTATTTTATTGAAATAATATATTAAGAATTGTCTCAAATATTAGTATTAATTATTAACAAATAAAACTTTTAGACAATATATATATATATGTTGCAATAAAATATTTAATTGTATAGTGTACATTACAAATCATTCATAATTCATTGGCACATCAATATCAATTAAAGAAAAATTAAATAAAATTACTCGTTAAAGAAATAAATCTTCCTAGTTGTTCATTACAAAAAAAAAAAAAAAAAATCAATTGTAGAAAATGAATGGCCTCCAACTGAAGAGTAAACAATATTGTTCAGATGTGTGAGTTTCTTCTTTTTGTTTGAGCAAGAGAAAAATTGATCTTCTACTTCATCATCAGTCATCTTCTCCTTCTTTAGTCACATTCTCCTTTTCAGCAAAATTGTGCAAAAAAAAAATGTAAAAATAAAAAACTAAACAAAAAGAGAATAACAATTTGACGATGCTGAACAATAGAGCAGCATTGGAGGTGCCCATGCTAGCATAATTCCAGTGGCAACGATAATAAGGATTCCTGTAGAAGATGGAGATAAAGGAACAAAAGATGCTTGAAATATTTATAGGTGATAAGAGTGGAAAAACTCAAGTCAAATATGGTATGTTTATATAATTATGATCATCTAATTAAATGAAATTAATTAATGAAATACAAATTAATTATTCACTAAAAATAGATAATATGAAATATTTATGTATAACATTAATGTGATTGATTTATATTAGAGACTAAATTAATATTAACCGTAATTATCGTTTGAGAAGTATTTAATTATAAATTATTTAAAGACCTAATATAATAATTCATTGAATCTCTTATAATTATTTATTACAAATGCTTTTATTTTATTCCTCAGACCATGCAATTATTTCTACTTATATGGATAATATACTTAAATAAATTATTTATGTTATATTTATTTTAGGAATAATCTATATATATATATATATATATATATATATATTAAAATAAAACCGGGGGACAAAATATGTAAAATACTGTTGAAAAAAAAAAGTTGATATAATAACCAAATCAATGTAATGTAACAATTATTGATTTGGATTGTAAGATTTCTTATTTATATTTCATGGATAATATATTTCCAAATCTTAATATTTATTCAACATTAATAGTATTTTTAGATATATTAAATATTATTTGTTCAAGATATATTTAACATTATATTTATTATTTTAAATATATTCATAATTTAAAATAAAAATTAGATATTGTTGATTTGGTATATAAAATTGATGGATTATTTTTTATATTTATGTTAATATTTATTATCAAATAAAATGATTTAATAACCATATCTATGTAAAAAAAAGTTGATGTAATAATTATGAAAAATATCACATTTATTTGAGAAAGATGAAGATTGAGATAAAATTTGAATTTGAAAAAAAATAAATCCAAAAAAATTTAGGCAAAGATATTTTTGTGGATTGAATTTTTTTTTTAGAATATTAATATATATATTTTCGTAGAAATGATTGAAGAGTCAAAATGGAAAGTTATTAATATTAAAACTACTATTGCACTCACGCGATGCGTGAAATTTTAGTCATATACTTATATTTATTATTATATTAAATATTTAATTTAAAGTTTTATTTGTAGTCAAATAATATTAATATTTAAATGTGTAAACTATAAAATTATGTAATAACAAATACTCCATCCGTCCCATTTGAATTGGTTCACTTACCAAATCGGGCGTCCCAACCGAAATGGTCCATTTATAAAAATGATAATTTTTTACACTCAATAATAAAATATTAATTTCACTTACACTCATAGTTCTTAATTCCCGTGTCAAAAATAAATGGGTCATTTTAATCGGGATGGAGGGAGTAAAATTTAATTATATAGTATTATATTAATATATATTTACCTTGATGTTTTTTTATAATTTAAACAATGTTAGATTTTAATTTAAAATTACTATTGTTTTATTTTTTTGAATTAGGTTACACTGTTCAAATGGAGATGGAGTGTTTCGATGCGATTCAAATACATAACTAATTGATCACATACAAATCACTTAACCAATTGCATTCCTTGATTGAAGCGTCTATATTATTTTATCAAGAGGAGAGATCATGTAAAAAAAAATCCCCCTGTGAGAAAAAAGAATGAATCATGTCCATCAGATCTAAAAAAATCAATGGTTGATATTGAATCAAGCAACAACTAAAACAAAATCAAGCAACAAAATAATCAAGCAACAACTAAAGTGCAATCAAGCAACATTGCAATCAAGCAACAACCTGAATACAATCAAGCAATGTCGTAAATGCAATCAAACATCTTTCTCATTTTCTCACGTTAAGAATTTTCTCACTGGATCCGCTCCCATTTTATCAATACGGATGATTTCACTTTATAATATTAATTATTTGTCTAAATCTATTGTTTGAGATGCACCAATCTCAATTTGTTTCTTTTGCCGAGTTCCAACGTGCATAAACTGTAATAGATGTATTATTGTATTACTCCGTCCCTTCTCATTATTCGGACCACTTTTATTTTGCACAAATGTCAAAAATTATTTATAAATATTAAGTATTAATTAAATAAATTTCCTGAATTACCCTTATTTAGCAATAAAAATTAGTCCTATTAATTGTGTTTAATTTACAAGTTTGTTCAAAGATAAAATTGTAAACATATGTAAAAAATAATACCAAATTCGGATAAGAGATCATATTAATGGGACAGTACTAAATCATAACTTTGACCAAATAATTGGGACGGAAAGAGTTCTCAATTTCTATTTTAAAATATTATAATTCCTCGCATCCAAATATGAATTATTTAACCTTTCTTATTACAATATTAATTTATGGCAATAAAATGAATCAAATTGCTCGCACATGAGTTATTCGTGTTTCAATTCGATAATAGTACGTGAGCATTATAATATTTGACACATTAGATTATGAACTTCGTTTGCTAAAATTACAACATGAAATTATTAGCTTTATAAAGATAATATTTTTAGAACATATAAGTAATAAATATGATAAATCTTATGGTTATAATAAAAGTTGAATTTGGGTATAGATTTTATATTATATTTGCTTTTTCAAAAAATTATAAATATACTCCTTAAATATAATCTAAATTTAAAAATTCTTATAGACCTAAAGTTTGTTTATGCTTGTGAATATCAAAATATTCCATAAAAAAGTGTGAACCTCAACTCGACAATTAACCGAGTCTAACTTAAATAAGTGTAATTACATATTTGGTAAACAAAAAATTAAATGAATAAAATCCGCGTGGGCAGGGTTTGACATCTACAATTAGGGCTGTGCATTCGGTCGGTTCGGTTGAGAACCGACCAAAATTCTTAAAACCGAAAGAACCAAATCCATTGTTGGAACCGACCGAAAACCGAACCGAACATCCAATCAATCGAACCGACAACCGAACCGAATAATTCGGTTCGGTTTTGGTCGGTTCGGTTCTAACCGAGTGTCGGCTGCTAGCGTGCGTGCGTGAGGAGCAGCAACAAGGGATGGGTGGATGGCGAGCGTGTTGCCGGCTGTTGGCGTGCGAGCGAGAGGGGCAGGCGAGCGACTGAGCGAGAGGGGGAGGGGGAGGCCGCGACTGAGGGAGAGGGGGAGTGGCAAGTGACTGAGGGAGAAGGGGGAGTCGGAGAGGGCGGAGCGGCGCCGATAACAGGGCGAGAGCCGAGAGGCAAGCAGAGGTCGAGAACGGCGCCGGTCACAGGGCGAGAGCGGCGCCAGTGGGTGCGGTGGGCGAGAGGGGCAGGGGCGGAGGAGGGGAGTCGAGGGAGGGAGAGGGACGAGGGTTTCGAATCGTGTGGGGGGGGGGGGAATGGGATTGGGAAATTGGGATTTTTTTGATTTTAGGTTATTTTTATTATTATTAGTATATTATATTATATAATATATATATATATATATATTAATTTATAATTATTATATAATGGGTTCGGTCGGTCGGTCGATTTTTTCGGTTCCGAAACTTGGAACCGAAAACCGAACCGAATATGATCGGTTTTTAAAATTCAAAACCGAAAACCGAACCGGTCGATTAAAAACCGAACCGAACAGACCAAATTTCTTCGGTTCGGTCGGTTTTTTCGGTCCGGTTCGGTTTTTGCTCACCCCTATCTACAGTAAAGGTTATGAAGTACCCTATACATATTTTAATGCTGCTAAATATTACTGTAATACCCCTCATAAAATTTGAATGTAATTATCGGATTTTCGAAGTTTATATTTTGCTATCGAATTAATTCGAGATATCGCGATCGTTTTATTTTGGGAAATTATTATTGTGGCCTCATTTGTTTGCCACCTTTGTTCATTGAAGAAAATAAATTATTATTAATTAGTCTAATTAATCTCGATTAATTATTCGGTGATCGACATTTTCGTATCGGGATAATATCGATCGATAAATACTCGTGTATCGACGAAATATCACGGTCTCCCGTGCAATGACGCGCATAGATGTGGAGTTGACGTGAGGTGATGTTAAAGTAACCGATGTGACAAGCGAATGACAACCACTTTAACCTTTTTGACTTTCGGTAATTACAAAGTTACCCCTTACCTCCCTCTATAAATATAACCTTCTATCTCACTACACCACTTTCACTTTCTCTCCCAAAAACTCTCTAGAGTTTTTCCGGCGAGATTTCCGGCGACATTCCGGCGAGCTCCGACGAGGAGATTTTAAGGTAAAACTATACCTTTTCGGAACCCTCTCTCCGTTTCCCTTCCATTTCCGAACTTAGTTTCCATTCCTTTGTGTTTTGAAGTGGGAAATCGACGAACTAAGGGTTGATCAAGCTTACGAAGGCTTAAGAACGTCAAGGAGGTATAGATCGAACCTCCCTCTAGCTATGTTATCGATTAAAACATGTTATGATTTTTGCCCTAGTTGATAAATGTTATGATCTAGGCTTGATATTGAGTTTATGAGTACGTATGCATGTTTAACATGTTATATTATGAGCCTAGAGACGATATATCGACCTAGGAATCGATTTGTGTTGATTTTGGAGCATTTTTGGCATATTTGTCCAATATGGTAATGTTATGATTAAATCTCGATTCCAACATGTTTTGATAGTTTGAATCATGTCTAGACTCATTATATATGTTTAGGAACCATTTGGTGTTGTTAGAAATCGATTGGACGAGTCCGGATAACCGTTTGAGCCAAAACACAAAAATTTCGCCGAAGGCAGCAAGCCTCTGTTTCGATCGACACAGATTGTGTCGACCGAAACAGAGCCAAAATTTCGATCGACACAGATTGTGTCGACCGAAATAGAGCCTAAATTTCGATCGACACAATTTGTGTCGATCGACATAGATGCTATTCCTTAATATTTTGTTGTCAACCCTTGTATCGTTCGACACACCTCATTTCGATCGACATTCTTGACATAATAAGCCATTTCGATCGACACGCTTGGTGTCGGTCGACACATTCATGATTTCGATCGACACACTTGGTGTCGGTCGACACACACATGAATTCGGTCGACATTCCTTCATGTCGACCGACACAAACCAAACCGGTCGACACATGCTTCGGTCGACACACATATGTATGTCCAACATCCATGTCGATCGACACCACCTATGTCGATCGACACAGACGCATGACTTGAGATCTTCAACTTTCATTCTTCAGTCGATTCAACTTATCATTCATATCCTTTGATATCCTTTCGATTGATTGATTTATCAACAATATCTAAATTCTAAATTCTTCCTTCAATTATTTGAATTCCAATTTCGTTTGATATTCCTTGTATCAATCGACAATGAGATGTTATCTTCCATAACTTCCCTGAGAATCTTTTCTATTCAAACCATTTGATTTGCTTAACCAAACTCTAGTAACTCGAACTTCCTTGAAGCTTATTGTTAAACCAAACTTGTTAAACCTCAACCTTTGAAATCTAAATTCGATCTTTGTCTAAGATCAAGAGCCTCTCCGATTATTTCGTTGAAACAACTTGAAGAGTTCTTATACTCTCAATCAATGTACGATGATTCACAATGAAACTTATTTCAACCTTAAACTCTTGAAAGTGCATAGTCACTTGACGAAGTCATTTGTTTTGATCAATCAAATTGAATTATTATTCATGCTTCTTGAATTAATGCTCGATATTGAACCACGAGCTATTGATGTAATGTTTGACTACCTTGTCCGACAAACTAAATTGACAAAATCATTCTTCTATATCCTTATCCGATGGCTCAAACGTGAGAAGTCCAAGATCGATTAAGAGTCTAGAACTATTTTGATGAAATTAGATTTAAATAAATCTATTATCCCTTGAGGATTCACTCGTATTCCTTATGCAATAGGAAAAGGAAAGAAGAAGATCCATTTCTAGATCAACCAATCACGTGACCGCACCTACTCAAGGTGAGCTTTCTTTTACCCCTATATAGTGGGCCAAATTAAATACATGAAAATGATGTTTTCTTTTCAAAGCATATCAAGCATGAAATGAAATGTTTTGTTTTAAACTGCTTTGTCATTGCCTACTATTTTGTGTTTGCTATCTGTCCTCTCAGTGGGGGAACCCCACTCAGAGAAGAACATCAAACGTAATCAACGTGGATGTTGACTCTGCGTATTGCGAGTCTTATCGATCGTACCCAGGTAGTGAAAGAGATACCTCGGGTTAGTGCACTATGATGCTGACATGTTAGGGGTCATGCCCTACTCGGACTAGCATCGTGACTGTGGTAGGTGGCCACCTCCCAGTCACATATTCATTTGCAGATAGTTTAACTAAGTAAAAAGGAGCATGCTCATTCATGAAATGTTTTGGTGCAATGGGAGGATTTCAAACTTAAAACCCCATGTGCGACCCGATTAAAAAGGCATGACAAACTTATATGTATGTATGTTTTCGGGCATGTGTTCACTAAGTACAATTTGTACTTAGCCCCTCGCATTATTTCTAAAATGCGCAGGTTAAAATAAGCTTTTGGGAGCAAGAGTACGAGGCAGCAGTTGAAGTGGAGCTGAAGATTCCTTTTGTAATAGTTAGATACTGAAGTATGTATCTTCATATACATACTTCATTGATAACTTTCCGCTGCTAAAACTCTTTATCTTTTGTTAACCTTTGATGACATCATAAATACTCTGATATTTGGTTACTCAAGAAGCTACGATCCCTTCTTGAGGAGGCACCCCTTTAATATCTTTTGCTTAACTTGGGATAAGTGTGGTGATTCTTTCTCATTTGCTTAAATTCTTCTTGCTAATTGATATCTCAAGTGCAAGTCTCGTACCCGATGTGCCTCATTTCTCTTATTTTAGTCTTGTTTATAAATCGGGGCGTGACAATTACATACTGTTTTCGATTTACGGTGCAACCATATATATAGTCACGTGTGTTTTATTGGAGAATTATCAATCCTCAGTCCAAAAAATATTTTAATTTTCCATTCAAGATATGAAAAACAAGTTTTCAAACATTATTAATTTTAAATTATAAATTAACATTCTAAATTGAAAATTTTGTAATTTTTTTTTAAAATTTTGAATTAAAAATTTTAGAATCTTTCATATTCTATATCGAAAATCCATATTTTAGATTTTATGTTAATAATTAAACTACCTTCCAATTTTGAATTGATATCAGACCTTATATAACTATATATCAATTGAAATAAAAAATTATTCTTCTAATCGGTTTTAATAATTAAAAGAAATTTTCCCATGAATTCTATGAACAAAAAAGGATATTTATGGGCATTTTCTTATATGAAGTTCATATTTCAATTACATGTATAAGTCAAATAATTATTTTCAATATAAAAAACTGTTAAAATAATCCATATCATAATAATCAAACTACAACAAAACAAATATTAAAAAAAATATAATATATTGATAAATATTAAAAACTCAATATAAATATTATTTTTAAAACTTCTCATAATCAAAATATGTTGAACGAAAAAAATAAGAAATTAAATAAAATACAACATATGTACAATTTTTGAAATAAATATATATGATTAATACTAATATTAATATTATTTTAAGAAATATATATATATATATATATATATATATATATATATCATAATGAATTAATTTTAATTATATTTATTGAATTTTAAAATATCTAGATATTAACTTTATAATATAATTTTATCACTAATAATAATGAACAGAAGATAAACATATTTAAGATTTGTTCAAAATGTGAAAAACTTTATGATCTTGCAATAAAAGAAGCGTTTTTTGCGATTTGAAGTTTTGAATAAATTTGAAATAATTAAAATTATTTTTTGAGACATGTGTTTTGTGTGAATGTTAATTTTTTTTAGTACTCTTATTTTAATTATAATAATATTAAAATAGGAATACTATCATTAATTGTTGAAATTAAGAGGAAGTAGGATGTGATTCAGTCCCTATAAATATATTGCATGAGAAGAACAAATGAAGAAAGTGAGACGAGAGAGATCAAATTAAGTTAGGTGGAGAGAAGATGTGGAGTGTGAGTCCTAAGCCAAAAAACTATCTCCACACTTTCCACTTCATCCCAAACTCCTCAAAACTGCGTCGTACCGTTTTGAGTTTCAGCCATGGCATGCGGCCGCGCTGCTCCTTACAAGTCACTCAAAGGCCTTCCGATGATCACACCGGACGGCGATCCGGTGGCTACCAGCCTACGCTCTGGGATTTCGACGCTATTCAGTCCCTCAACAGTGAATACAAGGTATATATATATATATATATATATATATATCATTTTTTGTTATTAGTGAGAATATGTAAAATAGGTTTCAGCTGCTAAATGCTTGTTGTTACAGGAAGAGAGTCACCGGAGACGGGCGGCGGAACTGATTGAACAAGTGAAGATGGTTCTGAGGGAAGAGGACGATCATGTTGGACGCTTGCAACTCATTGCATTGGCTGGGCATATCTTGCCATTTCGAGAATGAAATCACGCGAATTTTACGTTGTGCGTTTTCGGACTACAGTTATGATGCAGAGAAAAGGGATTTGTATTCCACATCTCTTGAATTCAGGCTCCTCCGGCAACACGGATTCCGCCTTCGCCAAGGTAGACTCATGAAAATACTCTAGGCAGCTCAAACTTGACTTGACTTGACTGGATTATTTCCCGATTTTATTTTTATATATTAAGGTTAATGCGATTTAAGTAATACTCCATATAGGAATTTTAAACTGAGTCATTAGGGTAACTCAATTCCAACTCGATCGATCTCAGTTAGTTTAGTTGAGCCCAAAATCTGAGCTCGACAATTACTTGAGCGGCTCCAGCTTCAATTAATATTATAGAATATCTTATCTAACTGATCTCTAAGCAAATCGGCAAATGTATATATATATATATCACATGAAAGATCGATGAAAGTGGTCGACTTAATTAATTTATGGATAGATTAACGGAATTAAGTATTAATTTCATGAATGTTTGCAGAAGTGTTTGAGTGTTTCAAGAATGAAAGTGGAGTTTTCGAGCCAAGCCTCGGCGACGATATCAAAGGAGTGTTGGAATTGTATGAAGCTTCTTTCCTACAAACACCAGGCGAAGTAACACTTGAACTAGCAAGAGTGTTTGCCACCGGCATTCTGCAAAAAGCAGTTGATGATGATGACAATCTCTTATCACAAATTCAGGCTGCGTTGAAGGTCCCTTCGCATTGGAGGATTCAGATTCCGAACGTGAGATCCTACATTGATGCTTATAAGAGGAGACCCGACATGAATCCGGAGGTTCTTGAGCTGTCCAAATTGGACATCAACATTCTTCAAGCACAATATCAAGAAGAACTAAAAGAGGCCACCAGGTCATTAATTTTTATTTCAAATTTCCATTATTAGTCCTACCTTGAATACTCATCAATCTGCATATATATATATATATAT
>JAPKLW010001213.1:224141-237687 GCA_026898455.1 Plectranthus barbatus
AGAATTAATACTGACCTACCCCTTTATTACCACGTTATGAGAACGGGTTGCATTAATTGAGAATCCCTATATTTAAGGTTACCGGACATTCATTAATTAATCGGAGCCTCTGACAAGCTCTAACTACAATTAATTAATATCTTATTATTCCTGAGTAGTACCACTCAAACTGCCACGCCCCCATTTTACTTCCCCAATTATGAGAGCGCGACGGATTTTAAAATCATATTTCATTTCTCCATTTTGAATTAAGACTAGAATTTAAACAAGAGTTTAATTTTTAAAATCATTTCATTGAACATAATATTTAAACAGTAAACGAAAGATAGGTTTTTAATTTACAAGCTTTCAAGATTTAAAATACATCATGTATTCAATTGGATTCTTATAAATAGGATCCACATTTATTGTAAAAGACACATTAAATTCAAGCAATAAATACAAAAATATAAGCAAAGTATTTGAGCTCTACTTTTTTATCAAACATTTATTTCAACTATTTTGTGTTCATCTGTTTCCATTTATTTAGTACTCTTATTTAAAATAGCCTCTCAAACTTCCACCATTAAAAAAAACATTCAGACTCTCGACAACTATGAAACAACCAGCTGGTATATGTGAATTTGTATACAAGTATGCTGTTGTGAAAATAAAGAGCAACTAGCCGTTGGGGGATGACAGTTAAAGGGCTGCTTCCTCAGATTCAGAGAAAGGTAAGAAAGATAGGTGGGAGGATTCTGCAGATTTACGATTTAAATTCTTAGTTGCTTCATGTGTTTATCTTTAACCAAGTGTTGTGAGAAGAAAAGTCAACTGTATCAATATGGGAAGCTATTATGACCAAATCGTTAGCAAACTGTCTGTTTATGAAGCAGAAATTATATTCCAGAAGACAAAATGTACACTCAATCAACTAGATGATTTTGTGGATGATCTTGAGAATATATATATAAGCAAAAATACATGATGGAAGTTATTGTAACGCCCCAATTTTGTAAAATTAGAATAATTGAATAAAATTGACACATCACTTTTATTTAAATAAAACTTGAAAAGATAAATTGTTTTCATTTAAAATTAAAATTTAAAGAAAATTAAATATTTATTTAAAATCTTCTTCCATCATTTCACCTCCAGCACATCATCTCGCCTTAACCTGAAAAATGTAATAACTTGGGGGTGAGCGTCATTAACTTAGTGGTGTTCAAAGTTATCCAAGCTATACAATTATAACAAGGTAGATGTTGGTAGCCATTTGGCTAAGTAGAATACATGGGCAACCTGTCAACTTATCTCGTGTTAGCTGGTCGTCCGCTAATAATAGGCACCTACATAAAACATAATACGTGCCCATATGCTTCCTGGTTCTCAAAGTTGAAGCAAGAAAAACAAGGATTGATTATGACTATGCATGTATCAGAAATTATTAGATTGAAATTACACAATGGGCAGCATCAGAAAGCTCACGGATGTGGGGTAGATTCCAGATCTGAAAAGAAAACTTGTGTCTTTGGGATGCTAGAATCGAGATGATATGATTTTATGACTGCGAATGGGTAATTTAATTAATTATTGATTCAAGTGTAAGAAAGAATAGTTTATATTACGTGGTTGCACAGACTATTGGATTCAATTGCAGCTATAGATACTAATCTATGGCATCAAAGGTTTGGACACAAAAGAGAAAGAGGACTAAATAAGCTGAAAAGACAAGGTATACTCAGTCATCTGCATATATTCAAAGTAGAAAGTTGTGAAGAATGCATTCTTGGAAAGGGTAAAAAAGACTATCACCTGGTATTCATTCACTGACCTAAGTTTCCCCTTGAGTATGTATATACATTGAGATCTCTGAATGAATCTGTGGCAGGTATTTTGATAGAGATGCGGCTAAGGGGATGAGAGTTTTCACGAGGGGACCACGAAAGATGTTTAATTACGGAGAGTAATGGTAGGGGCTCTGGTCTGAATGAATAAAGGCTTTAGTCGGGTCTGTGGTACTGGTTCTGTTGAGTTTGTTATTGTGTTTGTCGAGTCTGTTAGAGGAGTGAGAAAGTTGGAGGATATTTAGAGGGTGAAGGTAGGATTATGGGGGTGTCAAGTTTTTCCTAGTTTGTGGCTTAGGAGTTTCTTGTAATCTTCTAAGAGTTATCTCGTTTTTCTATCAATAAATTTCTGTTCCGTTTACCGACTTTATCATTGGTGCGGTGAACGTGGATGGTCGTGATGCATGGTGAAATGGAGGGTCGAATGGAACAGCTGGAGAAGACCGTCAGCGAGTTGTCTGGTGCGATGAAGGCAATGGAAACAAAGCACGAAGCGTGGATGGCTAGGGTGGAGAGCTTGATCAACCAGGGAAGAAATGGAGGAACGAGGGATCGACAGCGGGTAACACCACTTCGAATCAGGGTGGTACTGATGGGTCGACAGAGACAGTTGCCCAGCCGCCGCGAATGGAGCTGCCTTCCTTCGACGGATCTGATGCGAGAGGGTGGCTAGTGCGTGTCGAGCAATATTTCCTGATACACGCAACGCCTGATGAACATCGAATAGGGTTGGCGATGATCGCCATGACATGCATCACTATGTCGTGGTATCAGCTGCTTCAACGTCGGATACCCGGCGTGGGCTGGCCGGTATTTAAACAGGAGCTACTCATACGATTTGGGACGCCGCAATCGTGAATATTTATGAATCGCTGGCCTCTGTCCGTCAAACTGGGCCATTGGAGGAGTATATCGCTGCTTTTGAAGACTGCGTGGCCCAAATTGCAGATTTTTCAGATGAGCATTATGTCGGCTTTTTCTTAAGTGGGCTCAAACATGAGTTCCGAGTGCAAATGCAGGAGAGCTCTTTGAGGGATTACTCGGCGGCGGTGCAAGCGGCAAGGAAATTGGAAGGGTCCAGAAGAGCGTACAGCGCGGCACCCGCTCAACGACAGGAGGTGCGGGGCGGTCTGGAACCGGTGGACGAACTTTTGCGGCCGCAGGGTGGAGGTCACCGCAGTATTCGAGCAGCAGCGTAAGTTCAAAGGCGCGGCAGTATTCAAGCAGTAGCAGCACAAGTTCTACAAACCCATCGGCGGCGAATACCAAAAATTTCTGGCGAATTTCAGATGCCGAGTACCAAAAGCACCGTTCGGCGGAGACTTGCTTTCGTTGCGGGCAACGGTATACCCCCACGCACCGGTGCCCGCCGCGAACACTTAATGTGTTGATTGGAGAAGAGAGAGGCGAAGAGGAGGACGATGATTGGAAGGAGGAATCAGGGGAGGTGGAAAGTAAGCCGGTGGAGGCGATCAAAGAAGGTGAGCCACCACACCTATCGATCTTGACGTCCTACGGCTTCGACAGGCCTCAACCGCTTGAGCTGATGGGCAAGGTGTGCAACTATGAAGCCGTGCTAATGGTGGACAGCGGCGCTACACACTTTTCATAGCGGATTCAGTGGTGCAGAAGTTAGGATGGCCGGTGGATTTAGGAGCCAGATTGGAGGTCCGATTAGGAGATGGGTCACGAGTTACTACTAAGGGAATTTGTCAAGATGTGCCGGTGAGGTTGGGCTCAGGCCTGCACCACATTTCTTGCTACGTTTTTCCTTTGCACGGTGTGGACATTATTCTCAGAGTATCATGGTTGGCATCGCTGGGGGAGGTACAAGCCAACTAGGCAATGCTGACGTTGAAATTTCTAAGGAATGGGCAGCAGCACAATTTAGTGGGCAACCCAAGTATGTTACGCCGTGATTGTGAACCTTGCCAGCTGAAGTTACTAGAGGAGGAAGATTCACTGTGGTGGTTGTGGACCATGTCTCCAGTTGGGGAAGAAGCTCTGACTGGGAGGAGAAATGACACAAAAGAGAGCAGGAGACAAGGGGAAATTGAGTCCCTACTTCAAGAATTTCCAGAGGTGACGGTCGAGCCTAGGGGACTGCCCCCTTCTAGGCAACAAGACCACCGAATTCCTCTGAGGTCGGGGGTGAGCGCTATTTTAGTAAGGCCGTATAGGTACAACCAACTCCAGAAAGACGAGATGGAACGATTGGTAGCCAAGATGTTGGCGGCCGGCATCACCCAACCGAGCGCCAGTCCTTTTTCAAATCCGGTTCTACTGGTGAAGAAAAAAGATGGGTCCTCGAGGTTCTGTGTAGATTATCGGAAACTCAACGACGCCACGATCAACGACAAATACCCTATCCCAGTTATCCAGGAGCTGCTTGACGAACTCCATGGTAGTCAGTGGTTTAGCAAGTTGGATCTAAAGGCAGTGTATCACCAGATTCGTATGGCAACCGAGGACGTGCATAAGACCGCGTTCCGCACCCACTCCGGTCACTACGAGTTCCTGGTGATGTCGTTCGGACTTACAAATGCACCCGCCACCTTCAAGAACCTGATGAATGAAGTGTTCCGTCCGCACCTTCGTCGATTCGTGCTAGTTTTTTTTTATGACATTCTGGTGTTTAGCAAGTCATGGGCAGCCCACCTCCAGCACTTGCGGCGAGTCTTAGAGCTACTCAAGGAGAATAGTTTGGTCATCAATGGAAAAAAATGTACATTTGGGAGAACGGAGACAGAGTATTTGGGGCACATTATCTCTGGGGACGAAGTGCGCATGGACCCAAGCAAGGTTGCTGCAGTATTACAATGGCCGCGCCCCACTTCAATTAAGTCCTTGAGGGGATTTCTCGGCCTGACTGGATACTACCGGCGATTTGTATGCGGTTATGGGAAGATTGTTGCGCCACTTACTCAACTATTGAAGAAGGAGTCGCAGTTGGCGTGGAAATGGACGGAGGACGCCGAGAGGGCATTTCAACTACTACGAGAGGCACTCACAACAACCCCTGTGCTGGCAATTCCAGATTTCTCTCAAGAATTTGTCATCGAATGTGATGCTTCGGGGCAGGGCATTGGTGCAGTTCTTATGTAGAAAGACCACCCCGTGGCTTATTTCAGTAAAGGATTGAGTGGCTCTGTTTTATCTCGATCGGCCTACAAAAAGGAGTTGATGGCCCTGGTATTGGCTATTCAGCATTGGCGACCATACCTGTTGGGGCGCCATTTCACGGTGCGGTCTGACCAGAGGTCGCTGCGACACCTTTTAACCCAGGCCTTGACTACGCCTGCGCAGCAAAATTGGGCGGCGAAGCTTATGGGATTTGATTTCACAGTGGTTTATAAGGAGGGGCGATTGAATAGCGTCGCAGATTCTCTATCTTGTCGGGAACCTGTGGGCGAATGTTCAGCAATATCGTTGTCTTCTTGGGTGGATTAGCCGCGCCTCCGAGAGGAGGTAAGAAGGGATGCTCATCTGAGCAAGATCATAAAGGCGTTGCAGGAGGGAACCTCGACACCCAAACATATTCGTGGGTGCAGGATACTCTATTTTACAAAGGGCGTCTGGTGGTGTGGGCCAATTCCATTTGGATTCCAATTCTTCTAAAGGAGTTCCACACCACTCCAATCGGGGGCCATGCGGGAGTGTTGGGATTATATAGTGAAAGCATATATGATTAAGTGTTTTGTACACTGGTCTTCATATATGTGTTGCTACAACAATGCTCGCTGTCTGAGAAACAAACATACAACGAACCATAATATCCTATTATCTCGCCTATAGGGATGACCATATGGTGTGTAGGAGATCACAGAGGATCATATGAGTCGTTTGACCTAGCGAGATATAAACAGTATCACAGCTGAGACGGTCCCTGGATAGGCTGTCGGTCTAAGCTGCGGCACATCTGTTCATAAGTGGGCTTATCCTAGCTACTTGATGTGTCGGTACATGGTTATGTATTGATGGGATCAACAGTGGGATGCGCCATTCTCATTGACATATGAATGAGCCAGATCCCTAACATACTTCCTATGATCTTAAACCTAACTGAAGGATAAGGGGCACACACAGATTGACCGCACTTTGATTTACCATGGTGGCGAGTCTTACATGTACTCTTATACCCGTATTTTGGGTGTTGGCAATTTGTGTGTGGCCTGCTTAGTCTGGACGTTTAGGTAAGCATATCCATTTCAGGATGGTGACATTCCCTGAGGAGCTCACAAGGTTCATTATGCTAAACCCTGCAGGTTGAATTATTTAATTCAGGCATAAGTGAAAAGGAGTGAGTGGTATTACTCAGGAAATAAGAGATTAATTAATTGTGGCTGATTGTCATAAGCCAAATTAATTAATGAATGTCTAAAACCTTAAATATGTTGATCATGTTAGTTTGGTGCAATCCGTTCCTAATAACGTGGTAATAAAGGGGCGAGTCAGCATTGTTACCGTGGTGAAGGTTAAAACAATGTTTTATTAATTATTATGTTCTGGGTTGAACAAGGAAGGATTAATTAATAAAGAGGGCCCACTTTATTATTTGCATCTGATCCCTGGTCTGGCCCATTAACTGCTCACAGCCCATTAGGGTTAGGGTTTCTCAAAATCCTAACAGTATATAAAGGCCTTCTCTCTATCAGATCACCTAGAGTTTTCAGTATATTGAAAATTGAGAGAGACGGCGGCGGCTATCTAGAAGGGGAGAAACTTGATCGATTTCTCCAGATCTCGGATTCAACTTGGTAGATAATCCTCACCAGATTTCCAAGGAGCAAGGGAACAGATCAGAAGATCAGATCTGTAGGAACAACTGTTCATCGCCGGCGTTCAGATTCAGATCCAGATCTATTTCATCGTTATTGGCTCCGATCTAGATCTGTAGATCAAACGGTGAAATCAGGTATTCTCTAAATCCATCCTCTGCAATTAATATTGTAGGAGCATGCATAGGAGCGCATGGTTTATTTAACTGAAATTTGTTCCTGGTACCCTAAGAACGATCCTTGGCAAGAATTTAATTAATGGCAACTCGTGTTGTCCATCGTAGACTCAAACCCTACAATTGGTATCAGAGCCAGGTTCATGTTCTTAGGCTCTATCTTGGATAGATTGAAATTAAATAAATATGTATGTTCATGGATGGATTTAAATTGTCGTGGATGTTTTTGTTCTCGTGGCCTTCTCGTTTTTTGGATCTGTTTTTCACCACGAGAAAATCCGTGGTTAGATTTAATAGGGAAAATCATGTAATAGATCTAGATCTATTTTTGTATTTTCTATTTTTTTAAATCTGTAAAATTGGAGAATCTGAGATTCGGAAGAAGAACGAGAGCAGAGAACGAAGAACAAGGAAGCGACATGGATTAGGGTTCAGCCCCTTCACCAGCAGATCTCAGCCGCCGGTGGCGGTGACCACAGCAACGGGCGGGCGGCTGCGCGGCGATGGGTGGCGGTGGCAGGGGATCTTCCCTGTGGCTGGGCCGCGCCCCAGGTCTGCTTGCTGCTGCTCGCATTTTTCCGGCGAGCATGGCTGGACCAGGCAAGGCGGCGAAGGGGATGCACAGTCCGGCGGCGGCGCGCGGGCTCGCCTGTCGTGCGCGCGCGTACACGGTCTGCACGCTGCCTCCTTCCTGGTCGACGGCGAGCGGCGAACCTTGGAGACGGCTGTGGTGGACGTTGAATCTTGCAGCGTCGGGTCGCGGTGGTGGTTCTGCGCAGCAAGGGCCGCGCGGCGCTGCGCACGGCGGCCGTGGATCTGCGTGCAGCCTTGCTGCTGCTACCTCTGCGCGGATCAAATGGAGTCGCCGGCGTCGTGGTGGCCTACGCTGGTGACTGGCGCTGGCTGCTGGTGTTGGCGTCGCAGGCGACGGCTGGGGCCGGGTGGCCGGCCGCAGGCGGCGGCGGCTGGGGGCTGGACTGATGAAGGGTGGCGGCTAGGGTTTCCTAGCTAGGGTTTGTGGCTGCCCGGGCTGGAGCTCGGGCCCGTCAGCCCGGAGGCGGCCCGCTGTCCTGAAATTAGGGTTTTGCTGTCCTGTTTGGGCCTGAAACCCTAATTTAAGCCCAAATTGTTGTTAAAGCAGTTCAAATCAGATTTCAAGTCAAACGGAGGCCCAGTTTGAAGATCTGTATTGCAATTAAATCTTGTAATGGTTAGATTTAATTTATTTCAGTTGTTATCGCATCTGAGGGGCCACGAGAATTTATTTGTTTATTTATTTATTCTCGTATTGATGTGATTTATTATTTGCGCACTAGTAAATAATAGGAAGCATGATTATTTGCTTTAATTATTTACTGTTCAAGCATGTTGTAATTTTTAAATTATCAAGCATGCTTTATGTGATTTATTTTATGTTTTAAATTGTGTCTATAAATTCCGGGATCATATTAATTTATGATGGAATTTTAGATGTGACATAATTTATGAAAACATAAAATAATGTGTGCGCATGAAACCTTTAGAATTAAAAATACTAAGCTGGATTTCGGTTCTTTTCTAACCAAGATCATTAGACCTCCACAAATACGATCTCTCATTAGAAGTAAGGCATTTCGAAGCGTAAACGTCTACTTAGTAGCTTGCGTTAGAAATAACTTACCAATTCTAATGCGATGAGGTTTCTAAATAAAATATTGTAGTTTGAGATGAGAAGTGGGAGCCTCTGAGCAAACGTCTACTTAGTAGCTTGCATTGAGACAACTTCCACAAGTCTCTAAGATTAATCTAAATGAGATAACGAATGATGTAAAGGGCATGCGGTATGGGTCGAGTACGTATGCTAAATCGCCCTTTTACATTCGGAGTTAGGATTGTGGTTATTTTGGCTTAGATGTTGCCTAGAGTATAACTCATTTGTGATGTCCCTACTCCGGATAGGTGAATATGGTATTAAGATCTCCAATATTAATTTCTTTTGCTTAAGATACCTGGCATGTTAAGAAATTAAAGGACCTATTTTGGTCTGGTTGAGCGTTTGCCGTAAACGTCTACTTAGTAGCTTGCGGTAAATTAGCTTGGGCAATTGGAGGAAGCAAATTGCATTGTTTTATCTAAAGGCTCTATGCATATTTGTTTCAATTGTTCGTAGTATGTGCTTACTTTAATTCGCTTATTTGTTTTCAGATATGTCTATTATTGCATCGCTCATTAATTCAATCGTACACAATTCCTTGACTGGTCCGAATTTTCCTGGATGGAAAAGTGACATTGTCAAGCTCTTGGATTCATTTGGACATTTGTTTGTTCTGCAAACTCCCTGTCCGAGTTCACCGACTGATACATCTTCCGATGAGGAGCGTGCACAGTATCATATGTGGATGTGGTCGAATGGCATGGCCAGACAATATATCTTGGTTGGTATGTCAGATGCACTGTGTCCTCGTTATAGTGATGTATGGCTTGCGCGTGACATTATGCGACGTCTTGACGTAGCATATGGCGGACTCGATGGACATGCTAGATCCAGTCTTATCAATCGTATTGTAAGACAGAAAATGGGTCAAAACTGTTCGGTACGTGAATCTGTGAAATCGCTCATCCAACTCATAGATGAGTACACATTAATGGGTGGTCAAATTGACAATGATGTCAAAATTGACTTGATACTCAACATGTTACCGAAGTTATTTGATGACTTCAGAATTTCTGTTGAGAAAAAAAAAGAGTGAGTATACTGTTCACAGTTTGCTCAAGGATCTTGTATCAACAGAAGCTTCTTCAGTCTTTTCTGTGAGTCACTCTGATTTGCTTCTGAGTCGAAAGAGTGATGTCAAAGAAAAGAGGAATGAAGGAAGCAGTGGGAGTAGTCTTGCCTTATCAGTTCATTCCAGATCTCTTGCTAAAAGTTCTTCTAAATCGCGTCGTAATGACATGAAGAAGAAGAATTGTAAAGGAGAGAACAAAGGAAAGAAAGATAACAAGAAGGACAAATGTTTCAAGTGTGGCAAGAAGGGTCACTGGAAAGTAAATTGTCCAAGTTTGGTAACTAAGGGGCAAGGTACGTCATCTTTTGCATTGCTTGTTGAAACATGTTTAGTATCGGTTTTCTACCCATTAGTGGGTAGTGGTAACTGAGGTCACTAATCGTGTTTGCTACACTTTGCAGGGAATCAAGCTTAAGGCTTGAAGATGGCGGGATTATCATCTCCAAAATTGATGCTGGTAGTTGTTACTTCAGTTGATGGAGATTTTACTTTGAGTTTATGTTAAAAACTCTGTTTTTAATTCAAGTTTCAGAAGAGATATTGTTTTGGTTTTGAGAAACATATTTTTCATCTATGGATTATCAGTTATTCGATAGAGGCTTTCTATCATGATGAATAACAGTGTTTTCTATTGTGGATGATTGTCTCTTCATTACTTGATTACATAAACTATCAGTGTTCTAAGGTATAATTTAAAGGATTCTCTATAAAGATAGGTTACATCAGTCTAAGTAGTTTTAAGTAATTCATGGAATTATGGATTCAATCCAGGTATTCCTAAGAATGGTACTTATGACAACTACTTAGAGGTTTAAGATGTTAACCAATGCCTTTTAATAGGCGATTATATCTATAGATTATTTCGTGTTTGCTCTGGTTTGCTGGTTTGAGTCTACTTCCGCAGTTGCCTTAACGGGCATTGATACTGTAATTATTTAAGATTTTGGATATGTTTATCTAGTTCACTACAAGTCTTAGTCTCTTGCTTTAATCAAGAGCGTTCAAGACTAAGGTAGAGAATAAGTTAAACAAGACCGCAAAAATATTATGGTTCATTCATAATGGTATATCTTAACTCTTAAGTGATGGGTTTTACAGTATCTAGCAGAGCAAAGGGATTGCATCCCAGTTAACTACACCTATTATTCCTCGATTGTGATAGTGTAGGTAAAACGAAATAAGATTCTTTAAAAGTTTAAAAGTTATGCCAGCTTTGCCAAATTTTTGTTTAGGGGAAGAGCGCCAAAAGCAGTTGTATGTTTGCTTAATCTAGTGCCTTCTAAATCAGTTCCAAATTGTAAGGAAAATTATCTAAGTTTCCCTTCCCCAGTTGATAGCTTAGATCTTTGATTTGGTGTTTAAGTGTTTTGGTGGATCAAATCCTAAGTCCAACCAGCGTCAGTTTGTCTCTAGATAGCTCTAGTTCTCAAAATGTAAAGTCCTGTTTAGGTCTTTTTGAGTTGTAAGTCGTAGCTGATCAAGACTCATGCTGGCTACTGTTCACCAGCATGAGATGTGCTTACCAGTTGAGAGAAGTCTCACCAGCAAGCGGCTGACAGACCCATGCTGACACTGTTCACCAGCATGGAGTCAAGAGCTAATGACTGGCTACTGTTCACCAGTTGGAAGGATTTCACCAGCAGGAGGCTGACAAATCCTACCAGCAGAATACGTGTTCTGGCTGACACTATTCACCAGAGGTGAAGCCACCAGTCATGGGAGATTCCAAGAAAGGGTTAACATCAGACATATTGGTAGACTTAGATTGTGCCAGCGTAAATCACCAGCAGAGACTGCCAGCACAAGATCACCAGAATGATCTACCAGTCGGATGTTACCAGCAGAATTCAAGATTCGCTCTCCCAGAGTCTTAGAGACAAAAAGAAGATTCGTCTGAGGAATATACTGACAAAGTAAGACTTTAAGGAAGGATATCCTTAAAGTCTATCAGTTCAAGACACCAGTTGCGATTCCTCGTACTGACGAAATAATGCCGTTCTGACACAAAGAGGTCTGTGTCAGAAAAAGCAGACACAGGTATGGCGTTTTCCTGAAATTCCTACCTGCCGCCGTCTGAAGTACATCCGAGGACAGGGACCCATTCCGGATGTGTCCAAACGGCTAGAAATTTGAATGGGATCCTGCGTCTATAAATAGGTCGGAGCTACCAACATTTAAGAGGCTTCCACGCTTGCACACTGGCTTACACGCTTGCACACTGGCTTACACGCTTGCATCCTGAACATTCAATACTCTCCAACTACCGAAAGAACGAACATTCATTGCAAGCAAGCAAGCATCTTTCGAGGCTTTCTTTAAAGCTTTTCCGTGTGTTGATATCTTTAAAACACGAGACTTCAAGCTTCCTGCTTGTAAGTTTAGACCTCACTTGGTGTTCTTTCTCTTTCTGAGGAAGAACATAGCAGCTCTAGAGCCAGCCAGCTCTTGAGTTATTACGGGCAGTTTGCCGTAGAGGATTTACGTTCTTGGGAGAACTCAACACCCAACCAGTCAGAGGAGGAGGTTGTAGTGACGTGCTCGCACTCCATCCATCTGACGAGAGTTGAAGAAGGACAAGGACCGGGAGCGGTTGATCCAGTGGACTGGTAGACGGGGCATTTACCAGCTGGAGATAGATCGTAGGAACTTTGTACCGGATTACTCTTATAGTGAATTTCCAGTGAGTCGACTGGAGAGTGGACGTAGATCAGTTGATCGAACCACTATAAAAATCCTTTGCCTTTATCTGCTTTCAGTATTTAAATTTGTATTTGAAACCCAGCACTCAAGTGCTGGTGTATATCTGAAAACTGATAACTGTGCAAACTAGGCTTAATTTATTCTAAGTGTTGAGCTATCAACTGACCAGCCAGTCAGCCAGTCAGCTGAGCAACCAGCAGGACAGAGTGCAAGTTAGACTTATAAGTTCAATATTTCCGCTGCGTAACGTTATACACTCTGATAAACCGGGACCAACAAGTGGTATCAGAGCGGACGGTTCTTACAGACCGTTCGTATCTGAGTCGCTTAGGACCGTGATCCGCGTTTCCTTGCACTCTATTTGTTTGTCTGTTTGATTAGCTCAGGTACATCAAGATGAATAATCCGAAGCTACTCGAATACGGGACTGTGAAGCATGATATATGGCGAAAGAGGTCGCTCATCTCTCTAAAGAGCATCCATCCAGAGATGAAAGATGTGCTAGAGACAGGGCCGATTGAGATCACCATGATACAGCATCAGCTAGGAGATCGTCCAGCTGCTGTGATCCCAAAGCCTCAAAGCGAATGGAACGCCGAGGACAGGAAGCGGAATCAGTTGGATTCCATTGCTCACGAGCTGATCCTGGCTTCTCTTCCTAAGTTGCTGATGGAGGAAGCCCTCCAGTTTGATAATGCCAAGGGAGTATGGGATTATCTTGATAGTCTATGTCAAGAAACTGACCAAATGAAACGCAACAAATTGCAGGTTGCAGTGGACAAATATGAGTCCTTCCAGATGCTGACTGGAGAAACCATCAAGGAGATGGAGGCGAGATTCAACGCCATTGTCAGCGAGCTGAAGTCTCTGGGCAGAGAGTACGACAATGCTGATCTTAACTCGAAGATCCTGTCCAAGATGCCTAAAGAAGATTGGTTCGTGAAGACGATAGCTCTGAAGGAAAAGGACCTGTCCAAGATGACTCCCAAGGAGTTGTTTGCTCAGTTGCAGGCACACGAGTGGGACATCCAGATGGTGAATAAGAACAAGGCCATCAGGAATGTTGGATCCCCCAGCGTTAAAGCTCAGGACGAGGCGTACTTCGTCAAAAAGGACTTCAATTGGAAGCACAAGAAGCCCTTCCATGCTGAGAGACCCGCTGCACAGCACAACCAGCCGAAGGAGATCCAGTCCGCATCAGGATCTCATTCCAAAGGCGGCGAGAGCTCTATCGCTGAACTAGAGCAACAGATGAAAAGACTGGCTATCCTTCTGGAAAAAGCCAAGTCAAAACAGGGAGT
>JAPKLW010001214.1:0-12051 GCA_026898455.1 Plectranthus barbatus
AGTGGTCTGTACACTTGCAGAATAGCGCGTTGAAAAATACGCTATCAGAGCCCCAAGGGAATTCCCTCCACTGATGAGGTCTCTCCACCAATGCATAAATCCAGGGGTCTACGTGTCGCTTCCCATCGTGGCACATCAGCATACGGTAGACAAATAGAATCTGAGCGATCTTCACGTAATCATCAGCAAAATCGCCCAGATTCAGCTCGGTGTTCATAAAATCTAGATGCAACTGATCAACAGTAGGAAGGGTAGTGTAGTGAGAAGATAAACAACCATCTTCCGGCAAAATATGAACTCCTGTAGGGTCAAAACCCGAATCTCCGAACCGCAGCCCGGTCATCAAACAGAACTCATCAGCGCCAAATCGAATGTTGGTTTCACCAACACGAAACCACAGCTCGTTCTCCGCTCCCTCCAACTCAATCTCGTGGGTGATCAGTCCCCACGTAGCACGTATCATGCTCTTCTTCCACCGAAAACTCAGAAAATAACCGAACGGTCCTTCCCTAAATAATTCAAAACTCTCATCTCCGAAGCTCATCAAACGAACCCGGATATCCTCAAGAATGTCCCGGTCGTAAAAATTCATCGACCGCGGGACTTTGCCCTGCAAACTGGGCCTGATCCACTTCCAAACCTGAAATTAAATAAAATAAAATATTTAAATACAAGCAGAATTAAAAGAATTCAAATCAGAAATTAAAAAAAAACAAATCGAGATCTCGATTTTCATCTCGATAAGATATCGAGATCTCGATATCTTATCGAGATGAAAAACAAGATCTCGATATATGTTTAAATCGACCAAATAAAAGGCAAACATCGAGATCTCGCCTTGAAACTCGATTTCAAGGTGAGATCTCGATGTCTGCGAGGGCTTTCTTCCCCACCCAGGTCGACAATTTGCAGACGAAATAATCAACGAATACATGAAATCGACGGAATTAAAGCATCTAATCAATTTTATATCAACAAATAATCAAATATAATCAACTAAAAATCATATTTCAACACATATAATCAAGTAAAATCACATAAAAATGTATGTTTAAAACTTAAAAAAAATGGAGAACGAAGTCGACGAAATGGGTGGGAGAATGGTACCTGGTTCTCTTGAGGTTGTTCCCCAGACATCTTTAGACGTAATGTGCGTTTTTTTCGGTTGGGGCGTGCGTTTTTCCGGCCGATTGAAGCTTGAAATCGGCAACAATGGAGGTGCGGTGGTGAAGGTCGACGTACGAGAGAGGAGAGAGAAAGGGGGAAGTGGGGTAGATGGGGTAGGTGGTGGGGTATAATGGATAATAAATCCAAAAATAATTAATGTAACAATATTTTCAAAATTATTTTCTCTCTCCAATCATTGTAAAGTGGCTATAAAACATACATTTTTATATTTGTGGCTATTTAACTTGTTAACTTATTCAAAGTGGCTAAAAAAATTTTGCTCTCTTAATAATATGGATTTGGATCTTCTACTTTGACAAACCTGTGGCAGACAATGGTGTGCACATTTTCATCACATATTTTTTATTTTTTTAAGTGTTTTAATATAAAATGGGGTGTATGTTTTTATTTTTTTGAGTGTTTTAATATGAAATGGGGTGTATGTGGTGGCAAAAGATTCACAACAACCCTCGTTGTGGGTTTCCGTTGCAAATTCAAATTTATAGTATGATATTGTTTGTTTTTGGTTAATTCATTAATTCAATACTATTGGAGACACGCAGTTCCATTAGTATGATAGTGTATGCTTTATGTTAATGAAATCTCATTAGAAACTTACACAACTCCATCAATATATTATTATTCACTTTCCATTAATTAACCAACTTTTAACAATCTTATTTTTAAACATTTACCAAAAACTCTCATATTAATGAATTTCTATCTGACTCTTATAACTAAGGAATTCCGTCCATATTTTTTTTCAACACGGAAACTATGGATTTACCAATACCCAACAAATACCTCTTAATACTCAACAATGTAAAACAAATCCAACAATGTCATCACATGGAAACACCTAATTAGAAACTACAACACAACTTCTATCTCCATAGATAAAATTACACTCAACTCAACTGCTTTCTAGTCATCCATCAACTTCTTACAACTCAAGGCAAATTACTAAAACAGTTAATGATTTAAATCCTACATTAAACCCTTCATAACTACACCTTGCCCTATCCAATGAATTAATGCCTCTCCTCTCACTTCTTCCCCTGTTTGGAAGATGGCTTCTTTCTCCTTGGAATGCATTTCCCTCTCAATCCCTTCTCCTTCTCTGCTTCTTCCTCTTCTGCTGCTTCTCCCAGCCCCGCCTTCGCACACCTAATTTCTCCAAACACCAGAGATTATGATCTTGATGAAGATGAAAAAGCAAATGTGATTGATCACTGTTCTCACCTTTCTTGATTGTAGGAAGATGATTTCTTGAGCGTGGGGTGATGTGCTTCGATTCTCTCGTGATCATTCGTGATCTGCTCTGCAATGCTGCCGCTGAAATACTCCTTCTCCTCCGCCTGCAAGTTCCCGAACCTCGGATTCTCCGACATGTAGTTGATCATCAAGCGATCCTCCTCCACCGCCGTGCTGGCAGCGGCAGCCGCCTTGCAAACCACTCCTTTGTGAAGGTTGCTGCCGCTGCAGCTCTTCCTACCCGCCGTGCACGAAGGTGGCAGCGGCGGGAGGGTCACGGACGGCGGCAGCACGGCCTTCCGGAAGGACCCCGACCCGCCGCAGGCGATGAGGTTGAACAGCATGGAGCTTCTGCTCAGCATTGGCTCATTCTCGATGGGGTCGCCGTCCTCGAATCTCTTGGAGCCGGTGTTGTGATCGTTCGGGTTGTTGTCGGAGAGGGTGGAGGAAGTTGTCGACGGCGGCGAGGAGAGTGAGTTGGCGTCGAGGGTGAGCTCGGTGTGGGAGCTCTGCTTCTGGGATTGCTTCTTCTTGAGGCCGTCTTCGATTTCGTCGGTGGAGACTCCTCTCGAACACGTGGCGGGCGTTGCTTTTTCCACGTATTCTTCGTCCACCTCGTCGGCGTCCGCCGTTTCTTGGTCGTCGATCGCCTGCTTCGAGGTCGAAACGCGTCGTTTCGAGTAGAAATCGGAGTCCCGGCCGCCGCCGTGGTGGTTGCTTCCGTCTTGAAATTGCTGCACATTACCAAGTTGAAGCTGGTGCAACTTCTCTAAAAATATTCACAATTTTCATTCAACAAATTAGCCAATACGAGACTGAAACGCCACAAAAATGGAAAATCCAGTAAAAAAAAAAGTTACCGGTGCAGTCAGCAACTAACTCAGAGCCTTTGAGCACATATTCACCACCTTGAGATGGAAAAATGACATCATTTTGACCCAAATCATTCCAAACATATCCATTTTTGTAGCTCCTACACACCAATATGCATTCAAAAACAAAATCTTTAATGGGCTTTCTTGCTTTGCTATCAAGATTCAACTCAAAAAAAAAAAAAAAAAAAAAGTTACCTTTTGCAAGACCAGGAGTAGATCAAAGGCATGCCTTTACCTCTGAGGACTGTCAGCCGGTCCAAAACATCTACAAAGTAAAGATTTAAAAAAAAAAAAAAAAGTTGAAATAATATGCAAATAGATATTAAAATGAAGAACATGGAATGAAATGAAAGAAACCTTTCAAACGAAGCTGCTGGTGGGAAAGATGGGTGACTTCAACGTAGTGTGGATGCTGAAGGTGGCCATTTCTTGAGAGATAGTAGACAACTTGAACTTTCTTGAAAGTGGGCTTCATCACTCTTGTCTGAACACACATTTTGCCCCTTTCTGGGCTCATTTCTCTGCATATTCTCCTCCCTTGATGCCCACCCTCCATTGCTCATAAATCTCTCTCTCTCACTTAAACACAGAGAAGAGTGTGCTTGGATAAGAAAATTCTGAGTTGATTAATGGTTGGTCTGACTTGTTTGGTAGAGGGGGAAAAAGGTGAAAAGCAAAATCTTTTTGTTGGAAGAAAATTGAAGAGACAGCTTTTTTAGCTGAAATCAGAGATGAAGGGTATCTGCTCCACGCAACGCAACAGATCAGATTTATTAATGCTGCTGAATTTTTACTTTTAGGTGATGTCGTCAACTCCACCTTTTTAAAGACCCTCTTTGATTAGTTGCTGTTGCTCATTTATGCTCTTCCACTGGTTAGTTACGTTCTTAATATTATTCATAATTGTCGGAAATATATATATATATATATATATATATAGGGGTGGAACCAGACTTTAATCTTCGTGGGACTCAATCACATTCTGTTAAATTTAGTTATATAATTCTTTTTCAATCTATATCTAAAAAATCAGTCGTCGCCCCCACCAGCCCAAGGCTGGCTTCGCCAGTGTGTATGAATGTATAGAGAATGGATCATATACTAATAGCTTAGAATATGCTAAGTAGTGATAAATTTTATACGCTTGATTTTGATGGATAAATGACCAAGATTGAATTTTTTAGATTGACAGTTTTTTATTTTGATGTAGAGGTTATAAAGCATAACATAATATCTAAACAAGTATAATACTCCCTCCGTCCCAAAACATTAGTCCTGTTTTCCTTTTTCGTCTGTCCCAAACATTAGTCTTGCTTTCCTAAAATGGAAAATTAATACACACTCATTAATAAAATACTAATTTCCTCTATCTCACCCGCATTGGTATCTGTGCCGGAATGAAACAAGACTAATGATCCGGGACGGAGGTAGTATATATTAACTAATTAAGCATTATTAATATTTTAGCACAAACAACTTTTTAGTACTGAGTCAGCTCCATACATGTATATAACAAACAAGCTTCGACAGGAAAATGCGCAAGTGCCAAAATCTTGTATATTTTAATGTGAAGATTTTGAAATATCATTTTTTATGCATATTTCTAAGGTTGAAAATTTTTTTATCCTTCCCAAAATTGGGAAATAACTTAGTTCACAAACTATACATAAAATGTAAAATTATGAGTAATGCTCTAAAGTCCACCATTAACACGTATTAATATATTCGATAAATATAATAACTCAATATTTATTGAATTATGAGCACGTTAATTCGTGTAAATGGTGGCAATCAGAGGCGGATCCATGTAAGGGCTTGGGGGGGCTCCAGCCCCCCCTAGCCCGATTTTTTTTTCATTTTTTAGTATCATGATCCGGTTTTTTTAGTATCATGATCCGATTTTTTAATGGTATAGCCCCCCTTGTAGAAGAAAAAATGGATTAAAATAAGGAAAAAGATGATATAAAATAATTGAAGTTAAGGTGAACCCGAGAAAAAAAGTTTCAGCCCCCCTCGAGAAAATTTTCTGGATCCGCCACTGGTGGCAATAGAGGTTAATTGTATTGTTAAATATTATTATACAAATCATAAATGAGAGCATATAAATAATAGGCACAAAAGGCAAAATTTGTTATTAAAATATTAATTCTTTATGTATAGATTTTTAATGGGCCCCGGGTAATGAAAAGGCTGCTACTGCTACCATATAAATATTTGGTAGACCCCCACATATTATATTTTTATTTATTTATTGCACATTATTGTACGTTACATATGGGTGTATAAATTTGATGCCTAATTTAACCTAAAATATGTAATCATCAACTCTCTTATTTGGCTTTGGATTCTATAAATTTGCACCAAACTTTTAATCATCGCATTTGCTTTTACCTTTTTTCTAAATCGTAATGCAATTATTAGTTTCACTAATTAAGGGTCACTTTTTTCATCTCACTCATGATTTTTGATTTGGGAAGTGAATCTTTCTATTTGTATAGTTTAAACTTGTACAAAGGTGAAATTCATAGTTCTATATTTTACATTCAACTTATCAATGTTTTTTAATAGAGATACCATCAATATAAAAAATCCCTATTTGAAAATTTCACGTGACTAATATTCATTGGAGAAATACCGCATAAAGTGAATTTTATAGATAATTCTTATAATAAGTTCATATTGTAGAGCATTTCATTACTAAAAAAGTCCAAGTCCCCAACTACACTTTATCCATGACTAATTAACATTATCATTCTACACTTAAACTGTGTACCTTAAACCCCCTTAACTGGATTTATGATCATCGGTGGGCTTCAACCCCCTTAACTGGATGTTTTTTCAGTTTTAGTAGTAAAATAATATGATATTTTTATGAAATAACTCAATATATATCAGCGAGTTTTTAAAAAGAAAAGGTGGCTGCAACTGAATAAGAGAGTGTGAGTATGTGAGGGGTTGATTATGCAAAGAAACCAAAACTTCTTTCTTTTTTATTAGATTTTTATATTACTGTAGTGTATGATTTTTTTTTATATGTTATCGTTACTATGAACTGATATTTTTACTTAATTACGTGATTTTTTGTTATTTAAAAATTCGGTGGAACTTTAATCGAAATTCCTATATATGCCACTAGGCAGCGGCTGTTCAAGACTTTCAAGGTGATCAACTCCATATAGTTATTTAAATATATATATATATATATATATATATATATATATATATATATGAACTATGACCTATGATCTAGCCATTGTTTTTATTGATCTAGTGACAATATTAATGATATGTGGCAATCAATTTAATTTAAAATTAATTTGAAAGGGTGTATTAGGAAATAAAAATTGTTACAGTTTTTAGTAGATTTGATATTTAAAGTAGTCACCTAATTTCATGGGATATGAGATATTATTATTAAAGGTAGATTTTTTTTATTCTTTGTTATTCAATATTATCGTACATCATTTCTCCAGGTTTTCCTTTGTCTCTCTTATTTCTCTTCTCACGACTGAAACATGGTTCTCCATGGCTGAAGCATGGTTCTCCAAATTTTCCATTGTCTCTCTTTTTTCTCTTCTCATGGTTGAAGCATGGACAACAACAGTAGTGAGCCATTGTTTTCTACGGACACACCAACACCCTGACGTCATTCCCCAAGAACCAATCGCATCACATTCCGCTTCCGTCGTGCGAGGTATAACCCTAGTAAGAAGCAACCCTCAGATGAAAGACAACCAATCCTAGTGATTTAGCACTATTCTTTATAGTTTACATCATTATATAGTCATGTATGGATCATTACTACATTATTTATTGTGCAAGTGGAACAACAGTCGCTTTCCGCTAACGCTGAAATTGAAGGATCCAAACTCCGTCCGCGGTCGCTGCTATGGCAGAAGCCACGGGTCAGGATGCAATATGCCGGAGACTGTACGTTCGGCGGTGTTCAAGGCGTCTGAGTCATTGTCTGGTGTTGCTGCCAAAATTGAGGGCTACTACTTTAACAAGGCCGTCGACTACCATTAGTTGTTTTTCATATCATTTTTTATGTTTGAATTTTCGATTTACAACACATTATATATAATATAATCAACTCATTATTATATATGAATGATTTCATTGCTTATAATAAACATTATCATTGTAATTTATAAACTCATTTTTTCTCAAAATAAAAATTGTTGTGTCCATATTACAGTATATAATTTGTTTCAATATTGTTTTAAAAAATTATCATTATATAAGCTAAAAATCGTCATTGTTTTCAAAAATTGTTATATCCATATTATAGTATATAATTTGTTTCATTGTTGTTTTAAAAATTTATCATCATATAAGCTAAAAATCATCATTGTTTTTAATGAACACAATGAACGGATGTTGATTTATAATGAAAAATGCTCGATCCGAAAATGAACACAAAAATCAATTTCGCTAGAATTTGAGTATCGATCCATACAAACAAAAAAAAAATATTTAACCTCTGTAAATCGTGTTCTGTGATTTAAGGAAATGAAAAAATAAAGAAAAATAATTTTCTGAAAGTTATTTTGTACAAAGATAAGAAACTAGAAAATCTAACTAATGATATGGAGATGGTAGGTGAGAGAAATTGGAAGATAATAATTATATAGATCGTAATTTTTTCTTTTGGTAACCACAACCGATAAATTTGCCTTAAGATTTTATTTTACTTTGTATTTTACCCGATTTTGACAAATTTACCCTTACAATGATACAAATATCATTAAACAATTATAATCCGCAACTTTAAATTAAGATCGTAGAATTTTGAAATTAACGAATAAATTTTATTCTTAGTTCATTCACATATTCAACCATGAATGCACTCATATATATATATATAGAGGAGAGATCATGTAAAAAAAATTCCCTGTGAGAAAAAAGAATGAATCATATTCATCAAATCTAAAAAAATCAATGGTTGATATTAAATCAAGCAACAACTAAAACGCAATGAAGCAACAAAATAATCAAGCAACAACTAAAGCACAATCAAGCAACATTGCAATCAAGCAACGACCTAAATACAATCAAGCAATACCGTGAATGCAATCAAACATCTTTCTCATTTTCTCACGTTAAGAATTTTCTCACTGGATCCGCTCCATATATTTTTGGAGATTGTTGGTTGAATTTTTATTAAAAAATTGATTAATTGTATAACATATTTAATAAAATCTTCCATTACATATAATCCTCACATAAAGTTTATTGATTAAATATTTATATTTAGGAAATTCACACATGTGCATCTTCATCTAATTCAAAATGTATTTGACCTTGGCACAGTGTAAATTATCTTTTACCATAATTGCCCATCTTGGATTTCCAATTTTGATTAAATTTGTGTAAACCGAATCTATTTGTACAACGTCAAATCTATCCTCCTATTTTCGTGATTTGTTGCATCCAAACTTTAAATCTCTCTCTCTCTCTCTCTCTCTCTAGATAGCCTTACCATTATCTGTCTATTTTCGGTCAAATAAAATTTACTGTTGCCCCGGGCTTTTAGGCCCGATTATGGTGAGTCTGAAAACTAGATGCTACTGAATCTTTTTTATTGAGCAATGAATTGAACATCACCCTTATTTATTTTTTGTTTCTCTCGCCGGAATTAAGGAGGACCACATCATTTTTATATGTTTCTTTTTAATGGAAAACTATAAATTTATATTTTCTGATAGGAAATTTATCTTATTATTTTTTGTTATGGAATTTTACTCTAATTTTTAGTTTTATTAGTTAAAAATATACTACGTGATTGATGGAATTAAGAATACGTTGCTGTCACATATTATTCAAATAGATTAATTCATAATTACGATTTGTGCTTTTTATAAGGTGTGATTCATTGTATTTTTAATTTCGTTCTAATTTAGGCTATGTTTAACTAATAAAAGTTAATATTAGGAAAATTTTCATAATATGTAAAATTGGGGTAAATTTATCTAATTTGTCAAATATCATGATTTTATTACCTCACATAACAAATTTTGGGATAAATTTCAACTTGACCCATGTATTGAAATAAAATTTATAGTTTTTCATTTTTAAATTCTCCAACTAAATAGTGAAATTCAAGAAAATATGGCGTGCCTAAATTTTTTTATATTTCCAGTGGGTAAATCTTAAGCTAAGATTTATGTACACTTTATTTTTATTTTTTTAAAAAAAAATTCTCTAGACTTTTAGTGGGCTGGGCTTCGTTTCTTGGGCTGTGAAGCAATGCTTAAAACAAAGCCCATTAGAATACACGTTTGGAATTCTTGATCAATTAATTTCCTTTTATCAATTATATATTTGAAATCCAAATTCTCATAGATGTAATGAACTATAAAATCACTGAAAACTGACATGAAGATTTATTCTTTCTTGAATTTACAATTATAAAACGAAAAAACTAATTCATAATCTACTTATGATAGCATAGCCAAGTCATCGACTGGTTATATGCAATGGGGGATGGAGCGACAGAAGTTTTGAGAATTCAAGAGAAGGTTATAACGAGACGCACATTCTCTTAATTAGCTGATCACTCTGAAGGATCTCATCTCATAATTATTCATAACTGTTTATGTCCTTAGTCTTTAACATGATCACCTGATGAGATTTGGTGGAAGGGTTGATAATTTTTAACATAATACAACTCCTTACGATAATAATTGGTTTAAGCATGACACGATCCATTAAATTTTAAATACTAACTCGATGCGACACGACACAAATATGATATTTAATTGTTAAGAATCAGGAAACCCGATCCGTTAACACAATACTGACACAACCACAATTTATTTTGAAGAAAGTTGTGATGGGTAATACGAACACAAGACGAGAATTTTGTATTTTTAACGAGTCAAAACGATTACGATCCAACATAAACATGTGACATACATGAATTATCAACCCTATAGTGGAGTAAATAACCGATACTGAAGAAAATGGTTTCGAGAAGTATCTTCAACCCTATAGTGGAGTAAATAACCGATACTTTGTTTAACGCAAAGTACATTGAAGGATATATATACAAAGTGTACAGACTAGGATTTGCATGAGATCCCTATAAACTAGGAAAGAAAATTTACAAAACATGTAAAAAAGGTATATAATTATCTTCTACTTCACGAACGTATATTTCTTGATACGGTGTGACATACGAATCTCAATAGATACTACTGAGTGGATTCCTCTTTGCAAACACACCAAAACTAGTAATAGGAATGCGAGACGAAAATTTTGTGTTTTCAACGAGTCAACATAATTACGATCCAACGTAAACATACGACATACATAAATTATTAACGCTAAAGTGGAGTAAATAACCGATACTATTGAGTGGATTCCTCTTTGGAAATTTTGATCGGCAATTGCATGTAATCGAGTCACACCAAAACTAGTAATATGAACACGAGACGAGAATTTTGTGTTTTTAACGAGTCAACACAATTACAATCCAACGTAAATATATGACATACATGAATTATCAACCCTAAAGTGGAGTAAATAATTGATACTACTGAGTGGATTCCTCTTTGGGAAAATTGATTGGCAATTGCATGTAATCAAGTCACCACCAAAACTAGTAATACGAACACGAGATGAGAATCTTGTGTTTTTAACGAGTCAACACTATTACAATCCAACGTGAACATATAACATACATGAATTATCAACCCTAAAATGGAGTAAATAACCGATACGATTGAGTAGATTCCTCTTTGGAAAATGGCAATTGCATGTAATCAAGTCACACCAAAACTAGTAAAATGAGCTAAATTCTAACTAGAGTCATTCGTTGGATCTAGTCGATGGGACATATATATTCATGTTACCTTTTAAGTTTTAATTGTCGAAAAAAAAAAACTTTAAAACAAGGATATCAAGGTAGTAATACTTTAATTAGGGAATTAGTTTGACAATTAAAAAAATTAATGCTGAGTACATGATACATTTTACATTAAACAATTATTCCTCAAACCCTAATACTAGAAATAAATGGCATAGGTATGATCTATGTAATATTCCTATGAATTAGGAGAAATCTTTGAGAGATAAAAAGCAAGCCAACGTGGATTAACATCAAACAAAGAATATGGTTACAATGAGGTAAGTTGTTGGGGAACATCAATAATTATTATTTTTTCGTCACACCCCATTCGTATCAATTATCTCATCCTAGTTATAAGTTATAATATTAGTGAAATTAATAGTTATATATAGTGCAGGTAGCAATCTAGTTACTAAATAACAACAAAAATTTCATGCTCCCGTGACCATCAAAAGAATAAAGAAAATACTAAAAATTAGTAGAGTAGGTCCTTAGTTTTGAAATACTCCATCCGTCCCACTTCATTAGTCCCTCTTTCCTTTTTCGTTCGTCCCATTTAATTGTCTATTTACCTAAAATGGAAAGTTAATCTCCACTTACTAATAAAATACTCATTTCCTCTATCTCTATTCGCATTGGTTATTGTGTCAAATCTCAAGGGGACTAATCAATCGGGACGGAGGGAGTATTATTTAGAGTGAAATTTATTAATATCCATTTTTCATTATATATTATGAAAATATCCAAAATATTATATTCATTCACAAATTATCCACTGCACATTCTGACATTTTTCAGAATTCTGTTATTGAGGAGAGAAAAGGTTGGTGTCGGGCCATGACACACCCCCGACACCGACCACAATTAAAAAAAAATCCAAAAAAAAATTATGAGAGTGGGTCG
>JAPKLW010001214.1:12451-55114 GCA_026898455.1 Plectranthus barbatus
ATATATATATATATATATATATTAATTATATTAATATATTTTTCATATTAAAACTTAAAAATTATTAAAAAATTTGGTGATGTGATTGTTGGTGATGATTTCATCATCGTAACTCTTATAATTAACAAAAAGATCAATCCTAATATAAAAAATGAGTATTTCTTGAATGTGTTTAATGTTTTGGGTATTTTCATAATCTGTTTAGTGGTTTTGGGTATTTAAAATATTTTTCACTATTATTTATTCATAAAAGCTTATTTGAGACGGACTTACGGTAATTCAACTGGGTTATTTAACAAATGATATATTTTTATTCAATGATGCATTTTTTATAAATTAATAATGCATTTAATTTTTATTCATCAATAAATAATATATAAAAATCCTTTTATAATAAGAATTGTGTGAAATTCGTCTCACACAATTTTTATGAGAAATCGTCTCCGTCGAAACTATAACTTTTTAACTTTCATGGTTTCACGGTTCCTCCCTTAAAGATGTGGAATTATTGTTTTCAGTATAAAGATTGAGAAAATGAGGATTAATCTCGAAACATTTTTTATAAATAAAAATTAATTTTAGTATGCATATATGAGTGGTGGAAATTGTATGATGTATATAAATAGTTTGAAACATTTGTGACTTTTGATTAGACTACTTATTCAAAGGTTTAGCTTATTCATAGGTTATTGAATTTCTTGAGTAACCCAACTTAAATAATATTCAAAACATCGGGTGTAATAAATTTATTACAATAGTAGAAATATTTATATTATTAAAAAAAGATCGACTTTCTCACCTCTCCCTGCTAAAAACGAACGAGTACAAAAATATTTTTATAACTCATTCAATTTAAATTATATATTTACGTATCATATATTGAATTAAAATAAAATTTGTATTGCAAATATTTGAAATAATAAATCGTAGTAAAAATAAGTTTTACTACGACTCAAAAATTAATAAAGTAAACAAGGATAATAATATTATAATAAATAGATAACAATAAATATTAAACAATAAAATTCTATTAGCATAATTGAATAATGAACCATGTTGTACATAATATTGAATTATAAATAATTATTTAATGACGTAAGCGAGTAACTATATTAAGTATTACATTTTTTCTAAAAGTATTGTTTGCATTAATCAGTACACCTCGAGCGAAGGGACATTTAAAACTATTTTAAATACAGTAAACTATGATTATTTATTATTTAGAAATCTTACATAATAAGGAGAGGAAAATTAATATTGTATATAATTTTCATGGGAACGATTATTAAGGGATGCAAATATATCTTTCCCAAAATATTTTTAACTTCAATAAATATTAAATATATTACATTATTGTCTTCAATAATTAAAAAAAGAAATAAAAACGTTTTGACACTTCGCACTTTTTAATACGTTCGATAAAAAAAATAGATAGAGATTAATACGATCACAATTCAATGAGTTATTAAATGAATATAATTCTATAAAAAATCTATTATAGAGTGACTGTTTGTACAGCACCTTTCATTTAATAAAATAAATATATGTTGGCCTACCCTACTATTAATGCTTCACAAATATAAAAAATTATGTGATGGCCACGTTTTTTCCCCTTATTTTAGCTTATTTTTAATAATTAATTTGCAATAAATTTTAGTTAACATTATCAAAGGACGAGCGATACGCAACTACATTCATTAAAACCCATGTTACACTGATAATTATTTTCCTCCACTTGTCGCTATTTATTAATCATTAATAAATATGATTTAATTCCTTTTTTGTGCAATGAATATTTAGCCAACATTTGACAAGATAAAATTAAAAAAATTAACATCTAATAATTATGTGTTGTGAGTGATTTTGTACGGAATTATTTTAGTCGGATCACGAATTTAGATTCATTCTCTACTCAATCGTCCAACTCGAAAAGAAAATTAATTTTAAACTCCTCCACCCCCACACTCTTTCAATATCTATTACTTTATCCGTTCCGTTTATATGGTCCAGTTTGATTGTACACATTTATAAAAAATTATTTATGAAAATAATATATTTAAATTTTTATTTAATCTCTTTTTCATAATATTATTTTTAACAATCTAATTTTAAAAAATTACTCAGAGTGAAATTGTAAATTACTAGAGAAAAACAATACCAATTATATAAATTGGATATAATTGGAATACCTTAAAATAATAACCCAGACCAAATAATCGGTACAGGGGAATATTAAAACATATAATTTTCTTCCTTTAGAGTTAAGATATCACAATCAATAAGTGAACACATATTAATTATAACATATATATGCTGATTTGATGTGATAGAATTTGTGCCCGAGTTAACGTCAAACACTGCGATGTTAGACTGTAATATTGATGTTAGAGACAAATACAACGAATTAAATTTCTTGGTAATATTTCTATTCCCCTAGGAGCCTTGCGGCCTAAAAATAATTTTACTATATAAAAGATAACTTTACATAGTGAAATAAATATTAAATAGTTCGAATTATTCTAGGTTCACTCCCTTGAATAATTCTCGCTCTACATAGATACTTGAGAAGCACCTATGGACAAACCGAACTTTCAAACTATACACAAGGTGAACTCACAACTCCTCCACCGTAGGAACACTCTCCGAAGATGGATTATGTCAAGAGAGAATTGGTTGTGAGAGGTTGATGAGGACGGATAAAGCACGAGTAGATCTTGAAGATTGGATGCTCAATAATACGGTGTGATTGCTCAAACCTTCTTCAAGCTCGTCGTGCCTTTTTTATTCTTGCTTAGAGTTCTCAACTTCGTACCCACTTCTCCACTCATTGGAAGTGATGCACAAAACTTTCCCACTTTCCACTTGACCTTGGCAAACCGTCCATCAGTCACAAATCTCACGTGATAGGTGGTTATAAGTAGTGGAGGCCCTCCCTAATATTTAGGAACAAAGAAAACAATAATATAATATAAGGTTAGTAATAATGATTTACACGTTCCCTAATTAAATAGAGCAGAAAAACTGTGAAAATCTAGGGTTACAAACAATCCCTAAAACTTAGGAGTTTGTTGTAACCACTTGCAGGAATGATAAGATTAACATCTTAATGTCAAAGTGATGTTTAAGTATGTTCAAACATCGCAATGTTATACTCGCAAAAACTTTGTCACTGTCATCGATGCATTATAGAATAGACATGCCGATGCATGGCATACAAAATTGTGTGTGCATTTATGGACTAAACACAATGGGCATCCATCAATTAATTAAGTCCCAAATATTAGTTTTCAATTTCATCATTAATGAATTATCTACTTCAAAATCTTTGGGTTGATTGCAAGTGTTAAATAGTAGATCAACGCTATAACTTACACACAATATTACAATTCAACTCATCTATTATAAAAGTTATTGATCAATCGCTCGATCGATCGACTCCACTGATCCCCACATATTACTATAGTTTATGAACTTGTAATTAGATATCATGCAAATGACTTGTGACCGAATATTATTTTTAGATTGAACATATTATGGATGATATATTTATATTCAAGAGCGGTGTTACATCTGTCTCCATAAATTTAGTAACTTTTCATTATATTTTTTAAAAAATAAAATTATAAAACAAGATTTCACGAGATATAGTTGAGCCTCCACAGACCTTCTAGTCAGCATCCATCCAGTTTACAATGTTATCTTATGGTGTAAAACATAGAAAGTTAAAAGCAAATTGGAGATGAAAAATATTAATAGAAATCTCAATAATTGATAGGCAAACTATGTATGCCCACTTGGTTAGTGGTGTTATAGTGAAGGCCATAAAGAAAATCATAGGTTAATTAATTATGTAATTAATATTGTTGTCTATCATTTTCACAGTATGTCAAAAGGCACTAATAGAGGCGGACCCCAACAATTGTCACATAATTGTTGCTGAAAATGAATTTATTGTAGACTTTTTAGCAAAGCCCTACAAGGTGACCGGTCTAGTACGTGACACATTTTTAATTAATACGGGTCACTTTTGTCAACATTAAAATTAGATTTTAAAAAGAAGTAAAAAAGTAAGAATTGTTACAATATGTTTTTTGAAAAAAAAAACAAAAGAAAACTACTTACTAGTAGACCAGATTTAAAGCAGATGTATGATTTTTTCATCATTATTGAAAAAAAAATTGGGATCACTAGCTGTGTGTTTAATTCACAAGAACAAGGTTTTACATCCACGCACATGATACCTTATTTTATATTAGGATATAATTATTAAAATTATATATTTTTATTAATTCTTTTTAAATAAATGTAATATTTGTTCATTAATATTATATATTATTATATTATAATACAAATCATTCTTTATATTACACGTTCAACTAAATGTGATGAATTTATGTAAGGTCTAACGAGGGACTAAAGTGCGGCAATCTAGTATTTTTATGAGTAATCTCATCGTGAAGAAGAAAAAACATACTCATAAAATATGGAAGAATAGGGTACAAGGGAACTGAAGATAAAGAAGAACCAACATTTTTTTTTGTTTTAATCAATTATGTAATTTTTTTATTATTTAAAATATAATGGAGTCTCCTTACGAAATCTTTTTGGATCCACCATTGCATGTGAGTTTATCTATGAGTTCTTTTTGTGTGTGATTGTTGAGAAAAATCTTACTGTGTTTGTTGGTTCCAAATCATAATATGCTATATGTAGCGAAATATTTTAATGACTTGCACTCTCCAAGCTGGTTGTTCTAGCATAAGGTTAGGTAACAAAAAAGTGGTTGGTTAGCGAGACCTTTTACTAATTAGCCGTTTTTCAAATATATCCCAACACTTGAGGTATTGAGTTTAAATCCAAAGCAAATAAAGGAAACAATATAAGACAAAAGATTTATAGAACTTCGAACTTCAATTGTACTACATCCTCTTTTTAGACTCGCAGTCTGTAAATCACTAAATTTCAGGTTAAAAGGGATAGTACGATCTGTTGATAGCTCATAGATGCCGCGTCTGCTAGTCCACTAGTGCACTCGCCTAGGCCTTCGAACACGTTTGCTTCTTAAGGTCTAGAGTGTGGGCACACCACTCAGCCTCTAACTAGTCGTTGGGACATTGAGTTCTTCCCGAGAGCTTGTTGGTGTTGGTATACACTCGTAATAGTCACCACCAAAGAAGTGACAACTCCAAGATATTTTCTTACATAGAAAGTAAAAAAACAAAGGTAAACTCTAGCTAATAAGCTTAGAGTCTCGTGTCCAAAGATGGCACACGGGAAGCTAATAAACAACATGAAAACTTAGAATGCTTGAGTATTGATTTTAGCAGAGTATCGACATTTTCGTGATAGTTCAAATGTGTTGTGTTCGTAAGATCAGTGACCTTCTCATCTTGAGTGCAACCTCTATTTATAGACGAACTCTGAAAGGTTTGAATTTTGGAGCCGTTTAGAGACAATCGGAATCCATCCAATCGAATGTCTCTTTTTTCCTGGAATATAGCGTACTTGCCACTAGAGCAAGTAGACTTTGCAGCCTTTGTTAAAACGGCTCCGAGCTAGTCCGAGGAATGCCTGCTGGTTGGTTCTTTGGATGAACAAGCATTATGGATCGCCGACTTTAAGATCTCCTTTCTAAAGTCTGGGCTTGGAAAGTGTACGCTTGTCTTAGCTCGCTTTGTCTCTAAACTCTTCCTGATCACATCATTTAGACAGATAGTGAATGTATGTGTTGATTTAAACTGCACAATTATGTTAAAATATTTTGTAACACATGAGTTCATTTTAAAGTAAAATCACATGTGTTACCATGTGAATTGGCATGTCAATCTCATATATGTTTGATTTGACAATATGTTCACTGAGTACAATGTACTCAGCCTTGCATGTATTTCTAAATGTGCAGGTTGAACAGTGAAAGAGAATGGTGGTGTGTTGGGCAATCTTTTGCACTCAAGTCGTAAGGGTATATCAAAGAGTCATATATGTATTCCAACTACGTTATATCTGTTGCACTACTTTGAGCCTAATTCCCGATTGTTATTGTTCACCAAAATTATGACGCTCTGGTTATTCGGGAATCCAGGGCATGATAAAATGATATCAGAGCAGTTCGTTTGTTCTGGTAACTAGACCTTCCTTGTTTCAGAGGTCTAAAATCTTTTTTGCCCTTAAACTTTTGAAGATTGCGCTCCACACCACATTCTATCCTCATCCTAACCATAGATGCAATAAGGCATCCATTCAGGTTCCCCAAACTTTAGCTTGGAGACAATATTAACATAAGGTAAGTGATTCTATCCAAAGGAGACAGATCCCTCCCCTCCGCCCATCAAATGAAAGGTCACAATCAACAGCATATCAACAATCAAAACTAAGTTTTTTTTGTGAGGAATTCCAACTCTTTTTTAGAAGTTTTGTTTCCACAAGAAAGGCAAACTCGGGTCTCTTCATCTTAAATATTCTAGAAATCTCTTGAATTATCGATGTGTTCCCAAGCCCTCGACAGTTCCAGCTAATGTCGGTCATTGGGTTCGGTGGGGTTGCTCTATTGCAACCTTCGTCGTTGATTCAAACTAAGAGTTTTCAGAGTTAATTTTAAGGCGTTTCACCTCACTAAGAAGTGGATTAGGCGATGAATATGGGATTGAGGAACATGAGGAATGTGTGGGAGGGACATGAATGTTTGCGGGATAAATTGGTGTCCAGGGAAAGAGATTTGGAGATGAGCTTTCTGCGAGCAAGTTTTTTCCAATTCATTTTTGTTTTTAGGTTGGATTTGTTCAGATGGACCTAGCTTAAGAGCTATTGGTGTTTGAGGAACTGGAGAGAGTTGCATACATTTTGCTAAAGGGACTTACATATGTATATTGGGAGGAGTTATCAAATCTGGAATTGGGTCGAACAGGGGCTCATTTAAGAGGTTTGGGGTTGGATAACCTTTGACTGGGGAGCGAAAATATGGGAGATCATTAGTGCGGATATTTCAGGTGGTGTTTTGGGATTAAATTTGGTCTTAGTTGGGGTGGTTGAACAGATATAAGAAAATAATGATCTCGAGGGACCCTTCAAATAAGAGTTTGATGGAGTTGACAAAGATGCTGAAGATGGGGCTGGAGATATGGATAAGTTGGTAAAGGATTTGTGGTTTCCCATTCTAACAATTGGGAGCAAGCTCGTTTGAGAAGTGAAGCTTTTATTTCTGGACCAAATGGGAGATCGAGAGGGTCCAATTCCACTGTACGCAACGAGCCATCGCAATATTTGAGTGTGTGCTCAATAATGCAGCAACTGTAGCAATAAGTAGGGAGATCTTCGTATCTAATAGGTAGCCATAATTTTTCTCCACCAACCTTCAATTTTATCTCTTTCCTCAAAGGCTCAGTAATATAAATGCCAACTTTCACCCTTATATATTAATGTGGGGTCGATACAGATCATATTATTTATTTTATTGGCTATTGCTTTGGTTAATGGTGGATTCATACAACTAATGGGAGCGTCATAAATCTGAACCCATAAGTGTGCTTTCCGGATCTGAATCTTAGATGGTTGTTTTTTCTCCTCAACGGGGAGAAGGAGAAATAACGATCCTTCAAAATGTCATGACTGATTTTTGACCCATTGGAGTTCAGTTTCATCTTCAAATCTGAAAAGATATAAATTATTCACCATTCGCGTGATTTTAGTTCCTTCTTAGCTCTCCAAGCCTTTTTCAAAATGTCCATGAGTGCAAATGGGTTTGCTACCTTTTTAAGTACAATTGTCCAAATATACAATTTTCAGGCTTTGACTGCGGTTAAAGTGATGGGAGATGCAATTTTGGGTAAGATCAAGATCGACGATGTCATGGTCAGAGTCTCTGTCAGACTTCATTAGAGAGAGACTGAAAGTCCAAAAATGAGGATATGAGGTGGTTAAAGTAGAGGAGGAAAATATTTAAAGAAAGTGAAAAATGGGAGATGAAGAAAAGGGGAGTGAAATGTAGCCAACCTGCCGCGGAGGAGGAGCACGAAAACCTACAAAAGAGGAGAAGAAACTTTCACACCTGAGAGAAAAAAAGCTTTTCAATGACTAGATGTCTTCATTCATAGTTTACGTTTACGCTTTATATTTTATATATAGTATTTATATGATTAATGTTTAAGTTATATCTTTATGGGTGAATAAATTATAATGTAGAAAATTTACACGGTTAAAGAGTGGACGGAGCGTCATTTGAAAGTTGAGATTATGGAGGGTAACAATGAAGTGTTGATAGTTGGATATGGATCTAAGAAATGAACTGATAATTGGATACCAAAAAATTTGTGGGGTGTAAAATGGGGTAGACAAGGATACATGCTTCTTAAAAGGAATACAAGGATGAAAGAAGGGTTTTTGAATATCAATGAGAATTGTTACTATCCCATCATCAAGAAGCCTTAGATCTTTTAGGAGGTGAGTATTTTGTGTGTTTTGGCGCTTCTCAGTTTAAGAGAGTCTCGTAGATCAAGTACTTTGAGAAGCATATTGGCATAAGTCATCTCTGCAGGTATTCTTGGCAGCTATCGACGAGATAAGAGGATTCCATTATTCTCGTATATGAGATAATTCAAATGTATACACACTATAATAAATGATTTTAATATGCAAAACTCAATATATGTAAGCTAATAAAAATCAATATAGTGAATCACTAAAGTGGTTGATGATTTTTTTTCTTTAAATCTAGAAAAGAAGGCTAATCTACCATGTGGGTCATGCATTAACTTTGAATATGAAACAACTAGCACAAATTAGTTTTTCTATTCGTTTGGCACATGAGCTCTATCTGTCTAGATTTTGTGAGTTTAAAATTGGTTACAAATTACTGTATCGAATAGGGACATGTTGGATATTTTTTGGAATAGGTGCTTTGGTTTTCGTAAACAAAATAAAAGTGATTACTTATCTGATTATCGGCACAGGAGATTGTGGACACACTTGTTAGTTCACCGTAGAGTGGAATAGAAGTGCTTAAGTATATAATGAAATCGAATGATGATTATCATTATAATGGATGCGGTGTAAATGATCCTTGTTGTCGTTGGATTGGAATTTGTAGGAAGTGTGTACATCGCAATACAAAGTTGAATGTTGTGAATCAAATGGTTAATTATATCCCTCTATCTAGTTCATTCATAAAAAGATTGATGCATAACAATACTGCTTCTTGATTAATGCATAATAATATTGTTTCTTATTCACGGTATGGAATTACATATGATATTGAATGTGCCTCCAAAAAATAAGATGAGTATGCTCCGTGCGGTTGCGATTTAGCTTATCGTCACGAGTATATATTGTGAAATCAATTACTTCTACGAGTACACTGGGTTAATTTTAGATTTTACATATAGTATTTATATGATTTATGTTTAAGTTAGATTTTTTGAGTGAATAAATTATACTATAGGGCTTTTACACGGCTAAAGAGTGGGCGAAACAATGTTTGAAAGACGAGATTATGAAGGGTAACCATGAAGTGCTGATAGTAGGTTATGGATCTAAGATAGGAACTCCTTATTGAGTCCTGAAGAATTTGTAGGGTGTAAGATGGTGTAGATAAGGACGGAATACAGGAATGAAGGAAGGGCTTTTCAATATCAATGTGGATTGTTATATCCCATCATCAAGAAGCCATAAAATATTTTAGTAGATGAGTATTTTGTGTGTTTTAGTGCTTCTCTGTTTGAGAATGATTTGTAGATCCAACACTTTGAGAAGCATGTTGGCATAGGTCAGCTATGCAGATTTTATTGGCAGCTATGGACGAGATAAGAGGATTCTGTTGTTCTTGCAAGTACGTTTCTTCACAGATATGAAATAAGTCAAATGTATGCACACTGCAATAAATGTTAGTATACAAAACTCAACATATGCAAGCCAATAAAAATAACTGTAGTCATTCACTAAATTAGTTGATGATTTTTTTTTTCTTAAATATAAGAAAGAAGGCTAATCTATCATGTAGGTTATGCCTTGACTTTGAATATGAAGCAACTAGCACAAATCAGTTATGCCATTCGTTTGGCACATGAGCTCAGACTGACTAAATTTTTGTGAGTTACAAATTTTGACTCATACTAATACGTTAACTGTTTTGAATAGGGATATTTTTATATTTGTTGGAATTGATGTTGTGGAAGCCATAAACAAAATTAAAAGGGGGTTACATTTCTCATTATTGTCACAGGAGATTGTGGACACATTTGGTTGTTCCCCTAGGAGTGAAAAATAAGTGATTAAAAATATAATGACATCGAAGAGAATATCTTCCAATGACGTTATCGTTATAATGGTTGTGGCGAGAATGATCCTTGTCGTCGTTTGATTGAAGTTTGTAGGATGTGTGTACCTCGCAATAAAAAGTCGAAGACTGTGAATTAATAGGTAAATATTATCTATCTATCTATCTAATTCATTCATGAAAGATTAATGCATAGTAACATTGGTTTCTTGTTCACAGTATGGAATAATATATGGAATTGAGTTTGTGCCTCCAAAAAAATGAGATTAGTATGCTCCGTGTGGTTGCAATTCTGCCGATCATTGCGAGTATATATTGCGATTTTAATAGCTTCTACGAGTACACTGGGGTTGTTTTAGATTTACATATAGTATTTATATGATTAATAATTAAGTTAGATTTTTATAAGTGAATAAATTATAGTGCATGACATTTACACGGCTAAAGAGTGGACATAGCGTCATTTGAAAGGCGAGATTATGAAGGGTAATTATAAAATACTGATAGTTGGATAAGGGTCTAAGAAAGGAACTTCTTATTGGATCATGAAATTTTCATTAAGTGTGAAATGAGGTAGACTAGGATACAAGCTTCTTAAAAGGAATAAAGGGATGAAAGAATGGCTTTTGAATATGAATGAGGATTGTTATTATCCCATCATCAAGAAGCCTAAAAATCTTTTAGGAGAAAAGTATTTTGTGTGTTTTGGTGCTTCTCTGTTTAAGAGAATTTTGTAGATTCAGTACTTTGAGAAACATATTGGCATATGTCATCTATGCAGGTGTTGTTGGCAGCTATTGACAAGATAAGAGAATTCCATTATTCTCGCAAGTATGTTTGTTCACAGATATCTAAGATATGAGATAAGTCAAATGTATACACACTGTAATATATGCTTTGAGTATACAAACCCCAACATATGCAAGCCAATAAAAATCAATGTAGTGATGCATTAAAGTGGTTGATGATTTTTTTATAAAAATCTAGGAAAGAATGCTAATGTATTATGTAGGTTATGTCTTGACTTCGAATATGAACCAAGTAGCACAAATCAGTTATTCTATTCGTTTGGCCCATGAGTTGAGACTGTCTAAATTTTGTGAGTTTAAAAATGATTACAAATTTTGACTCATGCTAATACGTTTACTATCTTTAATAAGGACATGTTGGATATTTTCCAGAATTGATGATGTGGAAGCCATAAACATAATAAAAAGGTGATTATTTATCTCATTATCGGCACAAGAGATTGTGGACACACTTGATTGTTCACCGGGGAGTGGGAAAAAAAGTGATTAAATATATGATGAAACCGAAGGTAATATCATCCAATGGAGATTATCGTTATAATAATTGTGGCATGAATGATCCCTGTCGCCGTGTACATCGCAATACAAAGTTGAAGACCGTGAATCAAAATATTAATTATATCTCTTTCTCTAGTTCATTCATGAAAGATTGATTCATAATAATATTGCTTCTTGATTAATGCATAATAATGTTGTTTCATGTTCACAATATGGAATGATAGATGGTATTAAGTTTGTGCCTTAAAAAAATGAAATGAGTATGCTCTGTGTAGTTGCGATTTAGCCGATCATCACGAGTATATATTGCGATTTTAATAGCTTCTACGAGTACATTGGGGTTACTTTTAGATTTTGCATATAGTATTTATATGATTAATGTTTAAATTAGATTTTTTTTAGTGAATAAATTATACTGCAAGGCATTTACACGTCTAAATAGTGGACAAAACACCATTTCAAAGGCGAGATTATGAAGGGTAACCATGAAGTGGTCATTGTTGGACATGGATTTAAGAAATGAACTCTTATTGGATCTAGAAAAATTCGTGGGGTGTAAAATGGGGTAGACAAGGATACATACTTCTTAAAAGGAATATAGGAATGAAAGAAAGGGTTTTTCAATATCAATGAGGATTGTTAGTATCTCATCATCAAGAACCCTTAGAACCTTTTGGGAGATGAGAATTTTTGTGTGTTTTGGTGCTTCTTTGTTTGAGAAAGTCTCATAGATCCAACACTTTGAGAAGCATATTGGCATAGGTCAGCTATGTAGGTGTTGTTGGCAACTATTGACGAGATAAGATGATTTCATTGTTCTCGCAATTACGTTTATTCACAGATATGAGATAAGTCAAATGTCTACATACTGCAATAAGTGTTTTTAGTATATAAAATCCAACATATGCAAGTCAATAAAAATCAATGTAGTGATGCACTAAAGTGGTTGATGATTTTTTTCTAAATTTAGGATAGAAGGTTAATCTATTATATAAAAATCAATGTAGTGATGCACTAAAGTGGTTGATGATCTTTTCTAAATTTATGATAAAAGGCTAATCTATTATATGGGTTATACCTTGACTTTGAATATGAATCAAGTAGCACAAATCAATTATTCTATTGGTTTGGCCCATGAGCTGAGACTGTCTAAATTCTTGTGAATTTAGAAATTGTTACAAATTTTGATTCATACTAATACATTTATTATCTCGAATAGGGACATGCTAGATATTTGCCGAAATTTGTGGTGTGGAAGTCGTAAACAAAATAAAAAGGGGACTAATTATCTCATCTTCAACACAAGAGATTGTGGACACATTTGGTTGTTCACCAGGGAATGGAAAATAAGTGATTAAGTATATAATGAAACTGAAAATAATATCTTCCAATGATGATTATCGTTATAATGGTTGCGACGTGAATAATCCTTGTCGCTGTTGGATTAATGTTTGTAGGATGTGTGTGCATCACAATAGAAAGTTGAAGACTGTGAATCAAAATGTTAATTATATCCCTCTATCTAGTTCATTCATGAAAGTTTGATGCATAATAATATTGCTTCTTGATTAATGCGTAATAATATTATTTCTTGTTCACAATATGGAATGATAGATGATATTTAATTTGTGCCTCGAAAACATGAGATGAGTATTCTCTGTGCGGTTGCGACAACCGATCATCGCTAGTCTATATTACGATTTCAATAGCTTTTACGAGTACACTAGGTTAGTTTTAGATTTTACATATAGTAATTATACTAGGTTAGTTTTAGATTTTTATGAGTGAATAAATTATACTGCAAGACATTTATACGGCTAAAGAGTGGACGAATCGTTGTTTGATAGGCGAGATTATGAAAGGTAACCATGAAGTGATAATAGTTGGATATAAATCTAAGAAAGAAATCCTTATTGGATCTTGAGAAATTCGTGCAGTGTAAAATGGGGTAGACAAGGGTATATGCTTCTTAAAAGGAATATATAGATGAAAGATGGGCTTTTGAATATCAATAAGGATTGTTACTATCAATCATTAAGAAGTCTTAAAATCTTTTGGGAGATGAGTATTTTGTGTGTTTTGGTTTTTGTTTGAGGGAATCTCGTAGATCTTACACTTTGAGAAGCATATTGGCAAAAGTCAGCTATGCAGGTGTTGTTTGCAGCTATTTGCTAACACTAACACTGCTTGTGTTTGCCAAAATGAACATCATCTTGTGATGGAACTTGTATTGTTTTGTTGACCTTACTTAAGTATGACCCGACGTTCTCCCTTGTTTTTTCAATTATTTTCTTAGTGGATTGTTGTGGTTTCGCCATCACATATCAATATGCTTTGTATTTTTTTTTTATAAAGGGATTTTCTCAGCTTGTGTCCATTTTCTGATAAATCATATAGTTTTACTATTATTTTTGGATACAACTTCCTTTACAGTACTTGAACATACCAATCAAACACATTTGTGTATATCTGCGCTCATACTTTCCAAAGCGATCAAAAATATCTGCGATAACTGCCAAACTTCAGACATATCCTCTCTGGCTGCATCGGGTTTACTTAGTGTGTACTTAATTGTAATTCAAATGCACATATGTACTTATCCCCCCATGGTCGTCCATCATCTGAATGTATAAGAAAAAGAAAACAAAATTAAGTTAAATATAAACAAATAAATGTTCATCTAAGTAAATAATTAATAATTTTTACCAGATTTGGAATGTCGAATGTTAGAAGGGATAGAAACTGACTCTGGTCATAGTGATATGTCTCGACTGACTACCGATCTCTCCAGGCCCAAACTGGTGCACCACAACATCATCAGTATTGGACGTGTGTCAACTAACACTATATCTCTAACTCCCGATCACCAGACACACTCAAACAGTCATCCTCGGGAAGTACTGGTCTCTCACCCTAGCAATATCCTCCTACCTCTGGCTCGTTTCACCACCAGACACACTCCTCCTCCTCCTCTCCTGATCCTCATGCTCCAGCTCCTCTCACCAATAGACACAATCCTCTTCTCCTGCTCCTCCTGCCTCTGTGTCTGATCCCCAACAGACACACTCCTCTTCTGTTGCTCCTCCCCCCTCTATTAGTCTTAGCCCTCTGCTCCAATCATGACTCTGATCACGAGCTAAGGCATGTCTGAAGGCCATATCATTTATATTTGTGCAGTGACGACATCTAGATGCACAGAATAGATCGGCAACTAAGGGGATCACCCTTTTTGTCAATGCCTCATAAATAACGGTCTGGATACTGTCCAAAATACCCCCAGACCTACGATATCTCCTAAAATCCTGGGAATCCCCACTAGATGAAGATGTATGATGCCTCGAATGAGTGCGTCTCCGTAACTTTCTCGAGGTCTCCGGCTCTACATGTGATCCTCCCTCCGGATGTGGCCCAAGATTTTAGCCCTCTCTTTCTCTCTCCATGATCCTGTGCATGAGATCCAGGCTGACTGTGAGCTGCATCATCTTGTCTTCTTGCACCCGTACTGGATTCTCAGGCCTCCGAAACTGGACACTAAGAGGATTGTCCATCCGAGAAGATGTAAAATACAGTATTTGTTGTTCGGTAGGAGAAGCCACCAAGTTTGACCTCACTTCGAGTTGTGGATTAAAAACTAATAGTTAGTAAAATATTAAAGAATAATCAAAGTTCACTACAAAATTACATACCTCTTCTTGAATAAAGAAATGTGAACAATTAATCGTCTCTGGCCTTATAAACTCCCAAGAAAGAGTATGAACTCCGGAATGATTAACTCTAAGCAAAGAGGCTAAATGTCTCGTGTTCTATGACACTAAATAACTAACTGAAGATCGTAGTGAATAATCACGATAAGTGATGCGGTTCTTAAGATTGGTAGCTTCAGCAAACAACCTATTACTAATACTCTCCTTGAGTATTTATAGGTTCCTTTAAGTTTTGTATGTGCTCCTCGTCTTCTACCGTGGTTGTTCAGACCTTTTCAATTATGTGTACCTCTTGTAAGAACGTCTCTTTTGTGTTAGTTGTCCTCGTCATCAGTCTCAGAGTAGAACATATATTTGTTAATTATGGAGTCCTTCCATCACAACTGGCTCTTGTAAGTCACGTCTACATATTGATAGCAGATTAAACTAAGTCCATTCTTAACACAAGAATTTGACACATCTATGTGACGTCTACATATTGATAGACGTGACATTTAACACAAGGATTTCCATCAACATTCCAAGAGCACGTGAAACACAAGGATTTCGAAGTCAGACTTGAGATGTTTCAAAGTAAAGTCAAAAAATCAGTACGAGGAACTCTAACTTAGATTCATCGGACTGAAACTTAGTCTGACAAGAGCAGGTAGAAAGTACACTGCAAAAGGTGAAAAGCAAACGGCAGTGCAAAGCAAAGCAGAACAGGAAGAATGACCATGATTGGACGACCTAATCTTTGTCTCTAACGACTGGATTGATGTGTTTAACGGATAAGAATTCAAAATTTTGTCCTTGCCATCCTATAAATAGCTCGACACTTCGGCATAATCATCATCAAAAATCCTACGCAAAACTAAGCCGACACTCTGCCAAATTATCTACTCAAAGCTCTCTGAATTTCCATGTCCTCTGAATACGAGACTTATGTTTCTAACTCAAATTATTACTTCCATGCATCTATCTAAGTGCACGAGGCTGAAAGCAAGCTGAAGTTATTACTTGGTGAATATTACTTTTCAAGTAATATTCATAGCAGATAGGTTTCTATTGTGGGAATCTGATTCCGATGGGCGTTGCCAACCTTATGGAGTTCTGGGAAGGACGTGTAAACATCCATCTATCCAGTTTGAAGGCTGCGGGGTGTGTTATCACTTGAATCTGAAGAACAAGCAGACTTACAAGGAGTTTCTGGGTGAGTGACGTTAGCAGAACAAAGGACGGAGGTTTCCGACGGGCTGACCATAGATCGTGAGAAGGCTTGTAACTCTGAAACATATTGAATTCCCGATTAAGTTCGGAAGAGTGGACGTAAGACTTTGATTCCAAATCGCTATAATATTCTATCTCGTTTACAAATTACAACTTTCTTTAAGTTTTTGCACTTAGTTTATTTACTTATTTGAAACCTTCAATATTTGGTTAAGTATTGAAGTGTATATTCTGAAACTTGAAATTTTTTTTTTAGAAGAAACTTGAACTTAAAACTTACCTGAGACTGATACTGACTTTTCTTAAAACTGAGAATTGTGTTTAAGTCGGTTTTCAGATCAAGTGCGAGATTAAATTTACTTCGGCTGCATATATTATTTACCTGATTTCGGGACCAACACTTAATTATAACAATGAAGAGAATTACTTAATATATCTTTACTCATATAATATAAGTTACTGGTGACCGGAATAGCTGGCTTGACAATATGTTTATATACCAACTTTATATTATAATCTTGTCATTTAATGCAAATGTCACTTTGGTCGGCTGTCCCTCAAACTTTGGAAAGCTCTTTCCCAAATTTAAAAAAGAAAAAAAAAAAGAAAAGTGGAATATTACGAACAACCGTCTGCGTCATTTCTGAATCCACACACCTAAATGAAAACCTATTAGTTTACTTTTACATGTATAAAATATATGTAAAATATAATTTGTAATATATTTTATTTAGAAGGAAAAATGCTGAATATCCCACATCGGCCATGGACCTTGGAGTATACCACTATATAATAGTGGGGATCTTTACATCTATAAAAAATATCCTAAATTTTTTTTTTTTTTTTTTTTTTGAGAAACCAATATCCTAAAGTATTGGTCAACTATGAAAAATATCATAATGTTTCTCCTTTCTTGAATCATACCCTAAAGTTTCATTTTGTCAATTAAAAATATTCTTAACTTAAAAAAATACCCTAATACTTCTCTTATCACTGAATTATACCCTAATATTTGATTTTATCAATTAAAAATACCCTCAATCGTTAATAATTTTCATGAATCATACATTAAATAATGCTTGACGTTTCATTTTTTTGGTATACATGTGACATATATTGTATTAAACTTAAAGTATGATTCATCTGAATTTTGACACCGTTAGCGATGTAGGATATTTTTAATTAACAGAATCAAACATTAAGGTATAATTCAGTGATATAAGAAATGTTAGGGTATTTTTCATAGTGGAGGGTATTTTTCATTGATAAAATGAAATATTAGGATATAATTCAAGGAAAAGCAAATATTAGGGTATTTTTCATTGTTTTCCCTTATTTTGAAATGCTAAATACTTGAAATATAATACGGGTTAGCTAATTCAATTGAATCTACAAAATTGGATGTAATTAAAGTAATTATTCGAGATTTTTATATGAAGATCTTTATTTGATACAATCGTAAAAGAATAAAATCAATCAATGGAAATATGAGATATTATTAGCAAATTGATAGATTTGATATTTTATATCATAGTGATCATATTTCAATTTATAGTTATCTTTTGTTACCCAAATTATAATAGTACTATTGATATCCTAATTATAATATGACTAGTTTAGATTTGATTTTAAATTTATTTAAGTTTGAATTATTCTTTATTTTCATTAAGCAGTTAATAAAGACTTTTTCAATTATTTTCGGATTGGCCTTTCGAAACCTAATGATTTTATGAATTTTGACGTACTCATAAACGTGAGACTGAATCGTCTTGAAACAAGTTGATAAGATCGATTCGTTCTTGAAGTTCATAATGGTAATTGAAAATAAAGAACAAATCAAATTTAAATTGGTCTAAAATAAAATCTGAACTATTTTTATTATAATTAGAATATCAACTTTATTATAATTTGATGACAAGATAACTATAAAATGAAATACATATAAAAATTCAAATATATCAATTGCTAATAATCTCTCATTAACCTGTTATTAGTTAGGATTGTATCATAATGGTAATTTTATTGATTAAGTGTTTATGTATGTAAAAATGAAATTACGTGTTTAAATTTGTTCGTGTAAAAGTAGAGGTAAATCATGTATGCCGACTATATTAGTGGAAGGTATAACAAAAAAGCAATAGTCAAATATAGTTTACTTTTACTTTTTAAAGCAAGAATGTTGCCCAAAATTATAAAAAAAATAGTTAAAAGTTTTTTATTTTTCTAAACTAATAATGTCGAAGATATATTATTACATTATTTACTAAATTTACTAAACTTATTTCCCTTTGACACATTAATTATTCGTGTGTTACCTTAAATTCAACCTAAATATTTATGCAAAATTTATGAATTTTACTATGATAAACTTGTAAAAATAATATCAAAATAAATCCTTTCTGTTTTTTTTTTCAGAGAGCGAACCCTTTCTATTTCCACCCACACTTATCGACAGAAAAAATATCAAAATATTAAAATATCCGATATATTGTATAAAAAGTAACAAAATTATTAAATTTATGATATACACTAATTTTTTGTATGATATTAGTTTTTTTTTTTATGGTAACAATATGGTCATTGTAATATTTTTGGTATACCAGTATACACAGTACCGAAAATATAATAATAATTATATTATTTTAAAATAATAAATTAAAAATAAAATGAAATCCTCCATTTCCACTTAACAATATTATTATATGAACATGATTTTTAAAATAAGGCAAAAACTTGCGTTAGGCAGGCCTAAACGGTTTAAGCGGGTTTTATCCTACCCAAATGGGTTGACCCATCCCAAATAGGGTTTATTAATCCCCAATTAGGATATATTATATGGGTTTGGACTTGGGTTAATGGACAAAACCCGGCTAAATCGTTTAGGTCTGTCTAACCCAAGACATTCCCTTTAAATAAATATCAGGAAAATATCATAAAAAAATTAAAGTATATCGAGAAATTTTTGTATATTAATTGTATATCAAAAGAATGACAAATGGACAAATGGTATATAAATTATGCCATACCAAAACCATTTCGAAAATTCAATATGCCTAAGTAATGATATACTATAAATTATCTCATACCGAAGTCATACTAACTCATACTGAAATAACATCGAAAATTCAGTATACTAAAATACTTCGGTACATTAACGATATAAACTTATAACATAAAATTTGGTAAAATATAAAATATGATGGAAAAAGTATAGTATACCTTACCGTAACCATCACTACACACTCCCATATAAAAATCCAAAGGGAATTAAAAAAAAACTTAGAAATATAGTCATCGTATCCAACGGCCAGGATTCACCGAGACCATCTCTTTCTCTCTCCCAAAACTCCACACACACACTGAGAGGAGTGACAAATACTTCCATATAAATTGATGACGACGGGCAAGCGTGGTCGGCCGACTTTCAGAAGAACTAGCAGCATGTCAGGGATCACAATCACAATCGATGTTGGGAGCATGGAGGCGGCGCCACCTCCTCCGCCGCCGACGACCGGCGGTGAGTTTGATCACATTCTCTCACCTCGATATGTTAGGAAGACTTATAATTCAGGCGGTTTCCACGTCGAGACGGCCGATTTCTTGCGGAACTGCGGCCTCTGCAGCCGCCGCTTGACGCCCAGCCGTGATATCTATATGTATAGGTAACTCTTCTCTTCTTCTTCCGCCGCCGTCGCCGGCACCGGCACTGCACACACACGCACGTATAGCATCTTGTAAAAATAGATTAAATGAGTTTAGTTCTTAAATCTTAATTAAAGACTCCATAAACATCTTATAACAAGTGATTTCTTCAAGATCGAGATCTCGACATCGATATCGATTTCTTTGATTCTACTAAAAATTGTTTGTTTTAAAAAAAAAAAAACTTAATTATGGTTTTTATGGATGAAGTTTGAAGTATGTGAGGTGTGACACGATTGCTTAGAAATTGGGGAGTAACTTGAATTAAATTTGATATTTTGTGGGAATTTAATTATGCCACAAAAAGAAATGTTGTTTGGTATAAACTATTATCACTAAAATCATTTATTAAAGTTTAAATGGTATGTTATATTCAAAGTATCAAAACAGCTTATTTGTATTGGTATGTTTGGAGTCGATCCACCATTCCTTAATAAAAAAAAAAATATTGGCATTATTTATGTAGTACCAAATATCCCGCATTTATTCGGGAAAATGATTTGGACTAGAATATAATATTCAAATATCATTCTCATTAGGGTAAATAGGGGAAAATATCCCAAAGTATTGACTTTTTGGAAAAATACCTCAATTTATTTTTATAAGTTAAAAATATCCTAATTTTTACTTTTATTTATTAATTATACTCTGATCTATTGATATTTTGGTAAAATACCCCAATGTATTATTATTAATTAAAAATACTTCAATCTTTAATTTCGCTTATGAATTATACCAAAGCGAGAAATATTATTCGCTCACACAAAGATGACAGTCTAAACAATCAATATTTCCTATATATATTTAAATGCATTTATCTTTAGAAAAGTATTTAAAACTTTATGTTATGCTCTTTTTTTTCCTTTCGATTGCTTGAATTCCTTATTTTTCTTTCTCTCAATGCGTGTTTTGATATGTGATCTTGTATCGAAATGTATGCGCCTTCGTTTGGATTGGATGCTATACCAAGTTACCAACCGAAGGAAACAAAAAAAATAGTAGAACATGAAGTTTAAATACTTTTTAGAATATATAGCAAATATTGATTGTTTAATACATTAAACTTAACACGGACGAAGATAGTTGTTTTGATTGCCATCTTTGTGTGAGCAATAATATTTCTCATTTTGGTATAATTCGTAAACAAAATTAAAGATTGAGGTATTTTTACCTAATAATAATATATTGGAGTATTTTCCCAAAATATTAATAGATTAGGGTATAATTCATAAATAAAAGTAAAGATTAGGATATTTTTAACTTATGTAAATAGATTGGGGTATTTTTCCGAAAATATCAATAGTTTAGGGTATTTTCTCCTATTTACCCTTCTCTTTATTATAAGTTGATTTTATAAGAAGATTAGTGATGTTAATATGATATCAGAGCCAACTTATTTAAATAATGTGTACCAATAGTGTTTGACACTGAGATTGTTTACTATATAATCTTAAATTAATTTTTAAATTGTTTAATTTAGCTTGTTCAATGTTTGTTGCTTGCGTAATGATTGGCCTTTTATTTTAATTTATTTATAGGGGTGACACCGCATTCTGTAGCCTCGAGTGTAGAGAGGAACAAATGAAGCAGGACGAAAGAAAAGAAAAATGTAACGCCGCCAAAGCCGGCCACCCTAAGCTGGCCGCAGCCACCCCTGAAGTCGAGACTGCGGCAGCGGCATGAATATATATATATATATATGGTTTTTGTGTTTAGATGTATATATATTACGATTATGATGCATGGATGGAGTATTAGCTCTTTAATCAATGGTATATTAGCTATGACTATATCGTGGAAGCAGAAAAATGATGTAGTTCCCTCGTACTGTGTGTAATGGTGAAAGCATTTTGCCTAGATTAAGAGGTCATAAATTTTAATTTTTTCGGGATGTGTGAATTTAAATAAATGTATTTCAACTAAAAATGATGTAAGGTTTAAGCCCGAATAGCAATATAATTTGGTAGATGATTTCTGTTTGGGTTCGTAAATGGAATTGTATTTATCTAAACTCATACATCCAAAAATTCCGAAAAATTTTGAACCCCTAATCTCTTTGTTCACCGATAAGAGGCTTTCAACATTGTACCCCGAGTTATATTAATAAGAGATTTTGATATTGATAATAATTTTTTTTTTCTTTTAAAAAATATATTGACAAAATTTGTGGTCTGGTGTGGCCCGCCTAATGATGCTGGTCCTAGCCCATTACACGGCCCAATTGGCTTGCAAATCATTTCTTTTATCATCTAGCATGCAAATATATAAATAATTATAGAAGTATAATTAATCCAGGACCGGACCTAAAATATAATTTGATTATTGATTCAAAATCTGAAAGATATATTCTCAATTTAGGACTCGAAAAATTATAAAATTCTCAATTTATATTAGGTCTAGAATTGAGAAGTTTAAGATCTTTCACATCCAAAATTAAAAATTTATCTTTTCATTTGAGAATCAATAATTACAATATATTATATATAAATTAAAATAAATCGAATATCATATTTAAAGCATTCAGCCTAGTAAGCCCGGTCTCTCGATGGACCGGGCTTTTGAGGCCCCAATTCTCATTTTGTAAATTTAAAAAATAGTTATTAACAAACAAAAGAACATAGATTAAGTATCTTTAGGGAGCGGATCAGGTGAGAAAAAGTTTTATATGAGAAAAAAAAAAGAATAAATTTGATCCATTAGATCTCAGTAAATTAATAGTTGATATACAATCAAGCAGCAACTGTATTAGGGTTTTCCACACAAAACTGAATTATGTATTGATGGGTTTAAATAGAGAACAATACAAGATATGAAACTATCTAGAAAGATATAAAAGATACAATTAATGAGAAAGGAGACAGACATGATTCGGATGATGAGGGTCGGCGATGCCGGGCGGCTGAGCCATATAGGCTGGAACAGAGAGAACTCCATTTAAGAAAGCATTCTTCACGTCGAGCTGGTGAAGAGGCCAACCCCGAGCAACTGCAATTGACAAAATGACACGAACTGTGGCAGCTTTAACAACGGGACTGAAGGTGTGCGAGAAATCCAACCCTGGGATCTGAGAGAAACCCTGAGCAACTAGACGAGCCTTGTGACGCTCAATGGAACCGTCAGAGCGAAATTTCGTCCGGAAAACCCACTTCGAACCGACAATATTTGAGTTGGAAGGCGCCGGTACCAGCTCCCAAGTATTGTTGCGCCGTAGGGCATCCATCTCTTCATTCATAGCAGCAAGCCATAAGGGATTCTTGGCAGCGGATTTGAAACCCTTGGGCTCGGAAGAGGCTGTGAGTGCCGCGTGAAGACCTGTCGCGGCATAGTAGGCGAGATGGCGCGGTTTAAAGATGTCGGCGCGCGCCCTAGTGACCATAGGGTGAATAGGAGGCGCAGGAGGAGGCACGGCCTGATCCGGTGTTGCAGCAGGCGGTGAGTGAACAATCGGAACAACTGCAGTATGATCATCAGGGCATAAAGAGCATGGTCTGGGAGGAGCCTTGGCCGACGGTTGGGAAGGGGCAGCTGGCGCGGATATAGGCGAAGCATATTGAGGCACGGAGGAAGGCTCAAGAAATGTCGACACATCCAGCTTGGAAATATTGGTCGAAGGTGATGCTGAGGCCGCAAGAGGAAATAGATGCTCATCAAAACGCGCATGCCGTGTAATATATACTCGATTTGATGAAGGATCGAGACAGCGAAAACCCTTCTGCTGAGAGGAATATCCAAGAAAAATACAAGGTGCACTCCGTGGAGAAAACTTATTAGCAGCATAATCACGAAGACACGGATAAACCCGACAACCGAACGGATGGAAATGACCATAAGTAGGTGGAACACCAAATAAAGTCTGAAAAGGAGACACACCTTGAAGAACCGACGAAGGGAGCCGGTTAATAATATACACGGCTGTAGAGAATGCCTCAACCCAATAATGCAGTGGAAGATTGGATTGAAAGAGAAGAGCAAGTCAGGTTTCAGTAATATGACGATGCTTGCGCTCCGCACGCCTATTTTGTGAGGGAGTGTAAGAACAAGACTTCAGATGCTGGATACCTTTCCTTGCAAAAAAGGATTGAACCGCGTGATTGGTGAATTCAGTGTCGCCATCACTCTGAAATACCTTCAGTCGTCGAGAGAACTGTGTTTCGACCAGGGTAGTAAATCGATCCAAAACGGTGAAGAAATCGGACTTTCGTACAAGAGGATATAGCCATGTGAAGCGACTGAAATCATCTATAAAAACTGCATAATATCGATAAGAAGCAGAGGAAGTAACAGGAGCCGGGCCCCATAAATCACAGTGCACAAGATCAAGAACATGTGATGAGCGTTTGTCATTTAATTGAAAGGGCAACCGAGAGCTTTTCGCAAATTGGCAAGAAGGACATAAAGTAGGTTTAGGTAAACAAGATGTAACAGAAATAAATCCTTGTTTATTGAGTAAAGAGATTGAATCAAAAGAGACATGTCCTAATCTACTGTACCATAATTCAAAGGAAGCACGTAAAACATTATTCTGTAAATGCGAAAGAAAAGCTGGCTGCATGCGGTCGAGCACATAGAGGTCATTACTGCGATGCCCGCTTGCGAGGGTCTCCCTTGATCGACGGCTCTGAATATCAAAAGAGTTGTCAGAAAAAATAACATCAACCGACAAATCAGCTGTGAGTTTGCTGACCGAAAGTAAATTCTTGGTTAGAGATGGAACAACCAAAACATCCAAGAGATTAAGAGAACTCGATAAACGAGAAGACCCAATATGAGAAATAGGGAGAGAAGCTCCGTTACCAACAATTACACGATCAGAACCCGAATAAGGGCGAGAGGTGTCCAGTGCATCAATATCAGGAGTCATGTGCGATGAGGCTCCGGTATCTAAGAACCAATCGGAGGCCGTAGGAGAAGAAACCGAACAACCAGCCTGGAAGGCTTCGGCTAGGTTAGCATGCGGGCTGCGTGAATAACGATCAGGGCAGGCGTCCGCATAATGACCGTTCTGGCGACATATCTGACAATGCGGAGGGCGACGTTGGTTACCCTTCTTCCGACGCTGACCACCTTGCGAGTTATTATTGTCGCGACGATCCGTTGAGGCACGAGATGCATCATAATTTGCAGAGGACTTGGATTGTCCAACAAAGGTGACCTGAGACGCATTAGGAGAAGCCAATGAATCCTGAAATAGAGAAAAACTTTATGCCTTAGACAATAAATCACGAAAAGTAGGCAAGGTGGTGAGAGCCATCTGTGCAACGGAGAACGAAGAGAAATCCGGTCCAAGGCCTCGTAGAAACCAGTGAGCCTTGTCCGTATTGTCGACAGGGCGGCCTATCGCAGCAAGTTGATCGCAGAGCGCCTTGAACTCACGGCCGTAATCAGCGACAGAACGAGAACCACGTTTAAGGGACTGGAGATCGTCCTTCAACCGTAGTTCTCGCGCCTTGGATTTGTTGCTAAACGCCGTGTCCAGCGCGAGCCAAACTTCGCGCGAGGTTGTGCAGCCAAGAACTTCGGACATGGCCTCTTCAGTTAGGGTTGAAAGGAGAAGACTGAGGAGGCGTTGATCCTGGATGCGCCAGGTCTCGTAGGCCGGATTAGGGGCGGCCGCGCGAGAGGGAGAGGCGACGAGCGTGGTGGGAGGGACCGGGCACGTGAGCAAAGGTACGAGCTGTGAACGCCAAAGAAGAAAATTGGAAGAAGACAGCTTTATCGTAACCATGTGAACAAGAGTCGAAAGAGGAAGAACGTCGGACATGTTTGCGACGAGAAAAGGAGAGGGGACGGCGCCTAGGGTTTGTCGATTTTTCTGGCTGATACCATATTAGGGTTTTCCACACAAAACTGAATTATGTATTGATGGGTTTAAATAGAGAACAATACAAGATATGAAACTATCTAGAAAGATATAAAATATACAATTAATGAGAAAACCCTAGATACATAATATCTAAATATATTATCAAACTGTAACACAATCAACCATTATATTAATCAAGCAACAACTAAAATACAATCGAGCAATTGCTCGATTGTGTTTTAGTTGTTGCTTGATTGTATATCAACCATTGATTTATTTAGATCTAATGAATAAAATTCATTCTTTTTTCTTACAAGATGATTTTTTTTTTTACGTGATCCCTTCTTAGTATCTTTATTCATAATTAGAGTTCAAGTCACATTAATAGCACACTCCTCGCATTTAAATACTATACACCAATCTATATACAAAAAAAAAAAATCCAAACTCGAATACATAAACACGGTCATTAAAAAAGAGATATATCAAAGTTGAGATAAGACTTTCTATATAAAAAAAAAAGAAATTTAATTCAATCCCAACTATAGAACTTGCTCAAGTTCTCTTCATTTGGAGGAGCATCAAGTGTATAACCTCTATAGAAGCCATCTTCTCTGACAACCCAATACACATACCTAGAACTTAATGGCATGATATAATTTTTACCGGTGAAAACATCGAACGCTTTCATCTTCGAACCCCACCAAAAACGGCAGAAGAATAGAGTTCTTCCCCATAAATTCTCATGAAAAGACCAATGAATGTCGTCGTTTGAAGGGATTTCGTGGTAACCAATATCGTTATCGGCAGAGGCACAGTGCACCGTCATTTCATCTGGAAGTTGATTCAGTATGTAAACCCTAAATTCTGGAAAATTGAAAAAACTAGATGTGGAAGAAATGTTAGATAATATGATAAGTAAAAATGTTGAGATAATAATTTGCCTCATTTTCTGAATTTTGGGTTCATTTATTGGATCCAAATTAATAAATATTTATAGTGTGAGAATTGCATTTGTTTGAAACGAAAATAAAAAGAAAACAGAAAATCTATGTAGTTCGTAACAGATTGAAAAAAATACACTTTGCATGAATTTCTGTTTTTCAAAGGGTTACGGATGAAATTGAGTTATTTAGGATATAAATTTTTCTCTTTTTTTATCTTATTTAAAAATATTTGTTATTATAAACAAGTTTACAAGCATGAATATGAGATTTTATTCAATTTATTTGAGAAACACGTTACCATACATACAAGTTTGCTCTAAAATATACAGTTTGTCAATATTGATCGAGTGCTTTAACCATTTACGTCGTGAGTAAGGAAATAAAAACACATTTTAATTTTTTTATGATTAAGAGATCATGAGTTCGAGTTTCGGTATGGACATGTAGGGTGTGTGTTTAAATTAATATTAATTTTTATTTTATTTTTTTAAAAAACAAAACAAAACACACATTTTAATATGTCTCACAAATGAGGATGAGAAGAGGTTCAAGTTTAGCTCCATGGTTTTAAATATACTATAAATTCAACAAGCATAAAAGTTGACGATTTAATCATAATAGAATTATACATTGACTAGATCTAAAATCCTTATTAGATGATATTCTGGGTGATTTTGGATAAAATAAGATCGATAGAAAGAAAATATTAAGAATAGACATACAAAAAAATTATAATTTATTTGTCGATAATCCTAGAAAAATTCATGGAAAATTCGTTGTGTTTTTTTTTTCTTCTTTCTACAAGACCTTTTCCGTTATAGGAGTTGTAACACCCTCGTTATGAAATTTATTTTTGGCCGTGAGGCTCTCGCGAGTTTAGAAACTCTAGACTCGTGAAAAATAATTCTTTGCGTCTGTGTTAAATTTCCGCTGCATGTTAAACTTTGAATGTGTCAAACTTTGACTTCTCTGACATTCTGTTTAACATTACTCTGTTAGTCAGGTATATTAAATTTCGCAGTGTTGAACACTTCAACACCATGATGTTAATAGTAAACTCGGGCACTAAATTCTTTCACAAACTATTTACTAATCTGTTTTCAAATTGTTTGCAAAATTAAAAAAAAAAAAAAAGTTCCCAAAACTTACCCTCAAGTGTAAAGAAAAAAAATCAACGGTCTTCTTAAGAAATTCCTAACAATAGAATTGAAATCCTTCACATTAAAATTATTAAATTAGATTATGCTTCTAAATAATTAGTATAGCTCTTCACCAATATTTAATTTCATTGAATAAGGCCTGATGAGAAAAACTTTATTCCATGTGAGATATTTTTAGATCTTTTTCAAAACCTAGCATCTTTTAATTATTCCCTATTCATAGATATCCCCCCCCCCCCAAAAAAATAGCAAAAAAATAAATATTCAATGTGTGATATTTCTTCTGTCTCATCCTTATCCTATACATTTGAACATTGAAAAATATTATTTTACCTTTTCGTCATTAGTCAGGCGTCATCTTGAATAATAAGTATTTAAAAATTAAATTATAATATTAAATTGGGACTTTTTGAAGGTATAATGACATCTTTAGTTTTGAATAGGTTGAATTTAACTTATTAAAATATTTTGAGACGTGTTTTAGGTTGGAAATTTAAATTTCTATTTAAAATGTTTAAATTAATACATATATATATATATATTGATATAATCTCAACTACTAGGAAAGACTCAACAAAAGACTTGGAAGCTTCAATCTATTACGACCATTTCTTTTTCAAAAAATAATATTCTTTTTTACAAAAGAAAAACTAAGAATCAATTATCATCGATATTTATAATTAAATGGAATCGATAATTGATTCTTTCTTTTGAATAGTAAGGTGATACTAAAAATTCGTCATTAGAGATGAGTTATAAATTGTATTTGATAACATAGTTTGAAATTAATTTTTTTGGTGAAATATTAATGGTTGTTATTATTTAACAATCTAAGAATATTAAATACTTTATTATGAAAGGTCAATAGTCAATTATATTATAAGATGGAAGAGTAATTATGCATGACGACGTAAAAAGGATAAAAAATGAAGAAAATTCCAAAATTTATTTGACTTTTATTTTACAGATTTTTCGGGTAATTAACTTAAAAAACAAAAGATTTATTTGTTTAGTAAAGTGTCAACTTTACTTCTTTTCTTTTCTTTTTTTTGGGTCCAAAAACTGCGAAATAATTTATACTAAATTTTTCATTGACTTTCGTTTTTCACGAAATCAATCTTTGGGCATTCGTTTTTCACGAAATTAATCATTTCAAATTTTTTTTGACCAAGTTGTTTCAGATTTTGAGATTTTGAAATCCAGTTTAACCACTTTTAAGTGATTGATTCATAGTTTATTCATTTTTTAGAAACTTTGAATTTAAAATGAACTTTTAATTTGCTAAAATCAATGAAATTCATCTTCAGCTTCTCTTGATCATTAATCTTAAAAAAACTTTGTAATAAAATAATAATAACAATTATAATAATAATGCAATTTGCCTGTCAACTTCTCACATGATAAGTCGAGATCGATTTCTATGCCAACTTGCATTTGTTTTTTGCACTAATATCGATACGCACGTAAAATCATAATCCATAAAAAATAATTATGAAGAAAATGTTAAAAAAAAACAAGAAAACATTACATCAAAGAAATTTCGTCCATCTTTACACCAAAATTGTCGTAATTATTTTCGTTTCATTTTTCTTAATTGTAAGGCTCCGGCCCATGGCTCGAACGAACTCATTCAAAGTCGATCATGTTACCCACCAATAATTTTGACCAACTTTCGAATTGACAACTGATCCCACAAACCAATACAAGTTTTTTGTAGCGTATTTTATCTCACTTGCACGTACCCTGAAAAATTTATGAGGGGTCACTCATCTTAGTTCTACCTCAAGTTAAACAAGCTTAACTTTGGGATTTTTTCTAGAATAAGTAGCACCCATCAAATGTTTCAAGCTCTCCTTATTTATACAGTTCATTCTAGTATAACAATTTCTCTCGTTTTGGTGTGAGACTGGTTCATTCATATCAAACGGAAATCTCACGGGAGCTGCTCATTCTATGTGCTTCTCTCAGCACCCATGTTCACTCCCATTTGTGGCATCGGGTCACTCCAATAATAATTTTCTATTACTCACTCCGTCCGGGCTGAATTGTCCCGGGTTGACTGGGCACAATAACCAAGGAGTGTGAGTGTAAAGTAAGTTGAGTGGAATTAATATTTTATTGTTGAGTGTGAAAAAATTGCCTTTTTAAGTAATGAGACAATTGAGGTAGGACGGACGAAAAAGGAAAGTGAGACAATTGAGGTGGGACGGAGGGAGTATTTCATTAATCTATTGTAAATTCAAAATCTTATACACGTAGCCAACCATATAAAGAAAACCAAAAAAAATTTAAATTCAGAAATACCTATATTGTCACATAAAAATCAATATAATTCGCTGACCTACACTACATATTACATTGATCAATTAAATCAATATAGTTTAATAATAAATTATGAATAATAATTTTAATTTATACATGATCGATGCACATCGTGCTGGGAAAAAAATCTGTTTGATTTTTAATATTTTACTACTACATATTATATAATAAATCAAATTAAAATATTTTAATAATAATAATATTTAATTATTGCGTATCGCGCTAGGGATAATCTAGTACATAAAAATAAGAAAAGAAACAAAAATTAAAACATCGCACTTGTTTTGGATTATTTTGAAACAATCTTCTACGCACGAAGTTTCCAAGAAATGGCCCTTTTGTCTGACCACAATTATGTAGTGACCTTTCTTTTTTGACTCACTCTAAGTCAACTTCCAATTCCCAATTTTGAATCTCTAATAATCTATTTTAATTTCCTATATATAGATGTTGCACATACAAATATGATGCAACAACCAAACTAATCTTGTAGAAATGGATAAGTTTTCAAATACAAAAATGATCAAATTTCTGGCGATAGTGTGTGTGATAGTTTGTTGCGGCAGCGTCGGAAAAGTCGAGGCGAGGGTTCGACGTTTCAAATGGGAGGTGAAGTACGAGTTCAAGTCCCCAGATTGCTACCGCAAGCTCGCGATCACGATCAACGGAAGGTCGCCGGGGCCGAGCATCGTGGCCGATGTCGGTGACACCATCGTTGTGGAGCTCAAGAACTCCTTGCTCACTGAAAATGTCGCAATCCATTGGCATGGGATTAGACAGGTAATCTCATAATCTTGCCTTAAAGGATAATATATAATACCTCGTACAATTTGAAATTTTGAATAATTTTAATTGGACTAATGTTTTTTTTCTTTCTCTCACTTAGATTAAGACGCCTTGGATGGATGGGACAGAAGGGGTGACACAGTGCCCAATTGTGGCTGGTGACACTTTTGTGTACCAATTTGTAGTAGATAGGGTGAGTTTCAATTTTATTTCCATATATATATATATATATATATATATATATATATATAATTTTACGATATAATTTTGAATTAGTGATTAATATAAAAATTTTAAAATTTTGTTGCAGCCGGGAACTTATTTGTACCATGCACATTATGGTATGCAAAGGGAAGCCGGTTTATACGGGTCGATCCGAGTAATACCTTCCTCTGAGCCATTTTCGTACGATTACGATAGGAGCATCATCCTTAACGATTGGTATCACAAGAGTACCTATGAACAAGCCGCCGGCCTCTCTTCAATTCCTTTTACTTGGGTCGAAGAGCCTCAGGTATAACTCATTTGACTAATACCAGTGTTGTAAAATTCGGTTTAGGTGACTGCCAGCCAAACCCATAATCATGTAATCGGCATTTTAGGCGTTTTTCATTTACTGGTAGCTTATTCACCGTCTGGACAGAGCGGTCAACTAATCTCTTAGAAACCGCCTAAGTCCCCGAAAGATAATTTAATTATCGATTTAGGACCTTAAAGATTAATTTCTCAATTCAGAACCCGAAAAAGCATACAAATCTCAATCCAGGACCTCGATATCATGTCCTGAATTGAGAATTATTTTGATATTTCGTGTCATGGATTGAGAATTCATCTTTCGAGTCGACCTAAATCGATAATTAAACTATCTTCTAGGTCCAGAATCGACATATTTTTCTTAATACTAATACTTCTACATTACAATTTTTTTTTTACTAAACTTGTTTTTGAATTTCTCAGTCAATCTTGATTCAAGGGAGAGGGAGATTCAACTGCAGCACTCTTGAAGCAAATGTTTGCAATGCATCAAATCCAGAATGTGCACCTTACGCATTGACAGTTGTACCAGGCAAGACCTACCGGCTTCGAATCGGCAGCTTGACGGCTCTATCGGCTCTGAGCTTCGAGATTGAAGGCCACAACATGACCGTGGTCGAAGCCGACGGCCACTACGTCGACCCCTTCGTGGTGAAGAATCTCTTCATCTACTCCGGCGAGACATACTCCGTTCTGATCAGAACCGATCAAGATCCGTCCAGAAACTACTGGGCCGCCGCCAAAGTCGTCAGCCGGAACAGCACCACTCCCACCGGCCTCGCCATCCTCAACTACTACCCCAACCACCCTCGACGAAGCCCCGCCACCGCCCCGCCGGCGGGGCCTCGCTGGGATGACGTCCAGTCGCGGCTGAACCAGAGCCTCGCCATAAAATCCCACCCGGGGTTCATCCACCCGCCGCCGCAGACCACCGACCGCGTCATCGTCATGCTCAACACGCAGAACACCGTCGACGACCGCCGCCGGTGGTCCGTCAACAACGTGTCGTTCAACCTCCCCCACACGCCCTACCTGATCGCCTACAAGCACAACCTGCTCCACACGTTCGACCAGCGGCCGCCGCCGGACGGGTACGACGCCGCCACGTACAACATCACCATCGTCCAGCCGAACGCGAACGCCACCACCAGCAACGCCGCGTACAGGCTGGAGTTCAACTCGACGGTGGACATCGTGTTGCAGAATGCCAACACCATGAACGTGAACAACAGCGAGACGCACCCGTGGCATCTGCACGGCCATGATTTCTGGGTTCTGGGCTACGGCGCCGGCAAGTTCAACCAGTCGACTCACCCCAGCCAGTTCAATCTGGTGGACCCCATCATGAAGAACACGGTGGCGGTGCAGCCGTACGGGTGGACGGCGTTGAGATTCCGGGCAGATAATCCCGGGGTTTGGGCTTTCCACTGCCATATAGAATCGCATTTCTATATGGGAATGGGGGTGGTGTTTGAAGAAGGTGTTGAGAGAGTTGGAGAGCTTCCCACATCGATTATGGGGTGTGGTGATGCAAAGGGCTACTTCAAACCGTAGAATTTTCTAGTTTGCCTTAGTGTTGATTCTTTATTCTTTATTTTCATCTTTCAATTTGTATTATAATAATGATACCTTTCGATTTATGTTTGTACAATTATTTTTGTTTTCGTTGCATGTTAAATTTAAAAGAAATTAAAACTCCAAAAATGAAGCTAAGTAACTATGATGTAGCCGGATCAAATCCTCTATTTTATAATAGTGTTCTATTTGGTGTTTCGCAGTTTCGATTACTATTTTTAATTAATGTTTTACATAATAAAAATAAAATATAATACAAAATACTCTAATTAGTTTTCAATTAAAAGAAATCATAATTTTATAAGAACACTAATTATAGTTAGGAATTAATCAAATCTTAGTTAAAATTTGAAAAAATAATTAAAATATATTATATACCCTAATGTTAGGATTTTTGTTAAATATATCGTTCCTTACTTTTCATGTTTTGGTGGGTTAAAGAATGTAAGTCATCTTAGTCAGTTTTTCTAGTTTCTAGAGTTCTAAATTGTAATCCTTGTATAGGATCGACCGAGTTGTAATAGAAATTAGGCTGAAGACCGAGCAATAGAGAATGCTCGAGAACTGACTACGTTCACGCCTAGCCTTGACCAAAAACTGAGTTGGAGCACTCAGTTTAAGGTTTATCCATTCTGACAAGGAGAAGTTAGTATGAGGGTTTTCCCAAACTGGCTAAGGAGATGTTAGTTTAAGGGATTTCCATACTGATTCGGAGAAATCAATATGAGGGCATTTCCCATACTGACTATGGACAGTCAGTATGAGGATTTACCATACTGACCATGGGAAGTCAGTATGAGGGTTAAGTTATACTGACCCTCAAAAGTCAGTATAAGAGCCTCAGTCAAACTCAGACATTCGTATATGCCTAAGTCAGTATGAGATTATCCAAACTGGATTCCTCGGGCTGCAAATGAGTCTGACGTAAAGTTAGTGTATAGTACACTGACAAAGGGCAGAGCTGAAAGGAGACCTAAGGCATGGGCTACGATTGGACAATATAATCCATGAGTCTAACGTCTGGATTTATGTGTCGAACGGATAGAAATTCAAATTGTCATAGGTTCTCCTCTATATAAAGACTTGTCCTCTTAACCTTAAACGGTTACCTGAACAGAATTCAAATCTACTAGTCTAAAGAGACAAAGGGCATTTTCAGGTCATCTCTCCCTGTAAAACTCTCTCTGAGTTTCCGTGTTTTTAACACGAGACTTGAGTCTCCGACTCAAGTTACTCACCGTGCTAACTTCTCCTAGCAAGAGGTTGAAGCTCTATTTGGTGAATATATCTTTTTGAGATATATTCATAGCAGTCAGTTTCCTAGTCTGGGATTCTGATTCTCACAGGCGTATGTCAATCACCTGAGTTCTGGGAAGAACCTTTAAACATCCAACCATTCTAGGAAGAATTAGTAAACATCCAACCACCAGGAAGAGGCTGCGGGGTGCGTCCCTACTTCAACCTGAAGACTGAGTCTACAAGGAATTTCTAGGCGAGTGCCACAACTGACCGGATGACGGAGGTGCCACGGACTGTGTATAGATCGTAAGGAGGCTTGTATTTACTTAGTGAATTATCCACACCTTGGGTCTGAATAGTGGATATAGGATATTGAAATTTAAACCACTATAAATCTCTGTGTGCTGCTTTACTGCTTTCTTTTATGCTTGCTTTGTTTTTCTGTTTCACAAATTGACTCTTAAAATCTTCAATATTTGTCCAAGTATTGAAGTGTACTGGGAAACTGACTTAAGACAAAACAGAGACTTAAGCTTAAACTTTCCACACACAAAATTGACTATACTTTATTCAAACAAACCAGTGCACGTGCTTATCTTTACTTCCGCTGCTTACACAATCTTTCGCTGCACAATTTGCACTCTGATTTTTGGAGGAGATACGTACTTTCTATTGAATTGGATTTTTTTTTCAATATATATTATAATAAAGTAACCTTATTTTGGTACCTAAGACCATAGCATATGCTTATAGATAACATAGAAAATTTTATATTCCATTTTTTATATTGCATTCCCTATTTTCGGTCCTGTCTACTACAAATTTGACTTAGGTTTTAAAACTACTACAGACTTAACTCAGGTTTTAAAACGATCCTACTATACCTCATAGACCAATTTGTTTAAATATTAATCAGCTATATAAGTTATTAATTATATTTGTTATTTAGAACCTAATGATATGATTAATAAGATGTGTGTAAGATGGTATGTTCCATTTAAATTTATTGAAGTATTATTGTTTTTCACCATTTTCTCTTCTTTACAAATGAAAAGGAAATAATACGATGATGGAAAATAATATTACGGGAGGAAAAGAGGCCTATGACAACCAGGGGCGGAGGCAGACTTCAAGTTCCGGGGGGGCTCGACCATGTTTCAGGGGGGGCTCGATCATATAACGATAAGATCGAGTCTAATAAATATAACTAAAAAAAAAAAATTCCGGCCGCCGGGGGGTCGGCAGCCCCCCTGAGCCCGGGGCTGCCTTCGCCCCTGATGACAACATCTATTCTTTACTTATAAAATATTATATCTTGTATATAGCTCGTTATTAAATTCTCAAGAATCTTGAAATAAGCATGTTAGTGAATTAATTAAAGTAATTGTGAATAAAGATAATAAATAAATAATAAATATGACATGAATAAGCACATCAACTTTAATTTAATGCGAAATAAGAAATGCTCAATTAAATTATCTCTATATATAGAGAGAAAGGATTACATAAGAAAAAATTCATTGAAAAAAAAAATAATCATGTTCATTAAATTTAAATATATCAATATTTGATATGCAATCAAATAAGAACTAAAACATAATCAAATAACTTTCTCACGAGATTTTTTTAACCGAATTCATTCCACATATATATACATATATAATAATTATATCTATTACATAAAATTATTACATATTTATATATTATTAACTATATGATTAAACTAATTAATATATTAAATAGTTAAATCATAATTAATTAATGCAGCTTAATATTTTGTTCTAATATATATAGAATTATACATAGATAGATACATGATAAAGATATAGATTGGAGTATTAGATAATCATAATAATAAATTGAATCAGAATAATCAATTTAAAATCCAAATCATAATTTAATTATCCACATAAATAGGAGTGTTAGATAACCATAATCATTAAATATATATTAGGTCTAAAGTGAGAACTCATCTTTCGCTTCATTCGTTTCATCCTTCAAATTATTATGATGCTTTCGCCGTGTTCACCCTCTCTAATTCAAGGTAGTGTTTCTTTTCTGATTCATTTGATTTCTGCAGTTTATTGTAAGTTTTTTTTTTTTCTTTTTTCTTTCTTTTTCAGTTTATGCTTGAATCCATATCATAGTTTTTTCTTCTTATTTATTTTAATTTTCTTTTCTACATTCATTCTTTGACAATTTCTTCATTCGCGGTTTTATGTGATGGTGCAGAAATAGGAAGAATTATAAGAAGAGGAGACAACTCAAACAATGTATGTTTCCTATTCCTTTTTCTCCTTTTTTTTTTGATTATTTAGTATCATATCATAATTTGGGAATATTTACATATCTGTCAAAAATCTAAAGCTCTAGACACAAAATATAAAAAAATATTGATTGTGGACACATATAATCGAATGTCAAACACGAGATACAGTTTCTATAATGGAGTAGAATTAAAAATAAAAAAAAACAATAATTTAATGGTGGTTAAATATTTTATTAATAAAATCAGTTTGGTATTCTTGAAAAACGAAATTAAATAAATGAATATTTAGTTATTTTTAAGGAAAAATACAAAAATATTCATCCAAAATATTTACACTTCTCACAATTTTATCTATTAGTGGATTTTATCCAAAACAATTTTCTATTTGAGAATTTTATCTAAAGTTTTATTTGTTGGTAAATTATATCTAAAATAATTTTTTGTATGGAAATTTTATCCAACTCAACTTTCGGAATTTTCTTTCGATGAACCACCATTTAACGCAGTATCAAACTCATTAATAACCACTTAGACTTTACTTGGATGCAACCGAATTTTTTTTCCGTTTTTTAGTATTATGATCTTGTTTTTTTAGTATCATGATCCGGTTTTTTATGGTATAGAGGAAAAATAGATTAAAATAAGGAAAAATATGATATAAAATGACTGAAATTAAGGTGAAGGCAAATAAAAAAAATTCAGCACCCTCGAGAAAAATTTCTGAATCCGAAACTGCTTGGACGCGATATGAACATTATGTGAGATTTCACACGTGATTCATCGTTTTAAAAAACTAATGTCAATTAAATTGAATATTTAAGAATTTTGATATTTGGTGTCCACATGTTTAATTTTCTTCATAGTTGTGTAAATTACCTTCATAATCTGCCACTTGAAAAATAGGATGAGGACTTCATCAGCAAGCTGCCGGATAATATCCTGGTCTCAATCCTCGCTCGCATTCCGACACCAACTGCTGTCTCCACGAGCATACTGTCGAAAAGATGGAGGTATCTATACAAGTCCATGCCTATCTATCAACTCTGTTGCGCCAACCTAGTTCCACGCTACCCTTTTCGCCATCACCACGACTACGATTTCGAATTCGAGTTCATTACCTATAGACTCCAGAAGTTCTTGACACTTCTCTCTGGCTCCAATGCTCCTCGTACCTTCAATCTAGCCTGCTGTTTCATTTTTCCAAAACACGAGCTATTCCGGAGATGCATTCATCATCTAAGAAACTCCGGAGTTGAAACCCTAATCCTCTCTTTCTCTTGTTGCTCGTGCGAGGGGCGGAGTATGCCTAATTTGTACACTCACCGTCTTCTCCCCGAGCTCACCTCATTGATCCACCTTCGTTTGAGCCGGTGCGCTCTGCCACCTTACCCGAAAATGAAATATTGTAACAACCTCAAAACCCTAGAGCTCGTGTCAGCTGAACTAGATTATAAATTTGTAGAATCCATTCTAACCATATGTGTGAGCCTCGAATCGTTGTCCATTCACGATTGTGAATGTTATCCTAGGATACGAATTCGCGGTCATAACCTCCGGTTGAAGACTCTGGTGATACATAACTCGGAAACTGCAAAGGTTATAAAGGTGTTCGCGAGCAATCTTTATAAATTCGAGTACAGAGGCTACGCGTTGCCTAACCTCGTGTATGAATATGTTCCTCAACTAGAAATAATGTACATGTGCATCAAATCCGGGGATCATCCTGAGCCGGTTAGAGTGATGCCTTATTTTTTCGGAGAAGTTGCGAAATTCGTGCCCGATCTCAAGTTCTTGACTTTGGTCACTAAAGGTGGTGACTTCAAACAGGTATCCAAGAAGCTCGAATATGTAACCTCTAATGCAAGCAGTAATAGTGATATGTTTTGTTTGTTCATTTTTTTATTCAGGAGGGTATGCAGATGGGAAGATTTGACAACCTGAGGGTACTAGACATCACGATATCTTGGACACAGGGAAGCAGCAATCTGATGGGGCTGATTCCGTATCTGGAGAGGTGCCCAGCTCTCGAGGAACTGCAGTTGAATGTGAGTAACTAGAATTACACCCGCGCGATGCACGAATTGAACGTATAATTTTTTTCTTATAATATTAAAATATTGTTAACAAAGTTATGTATTTTTAGTAGTTTTTAAATATATATAATTTTTATTCATCAATATTATATGTTAGTAGATTATAAAGGTAATAATAATAATAATAAAAGTTATACTAAATACAAAACCTATATATACGAGTTTAATTTAAAATTAGTTTATAAAAATTTATACTTGTACAATTTTAAAAAATTATAAATATAATAAATTATTGAAGTGTAATATTTTTCTTAAATAAATGAAAAATATAATTTTATTATATTATTCTTTATTGTACATTTATATTGTAATAGAAGAAATAGTAAATAAAATGAAAAAGAATAAAATTAATGTTTATGTGATGTTTTTAAGCGTGAAAGTGACAGAAATATAATTTTTTAGAATTTCCCTCGTTTAGTATATCTATCGATATAGATTTTGTAGAGAGATTTGTAACAGAATCATGCCATCGATGGATGCAGTTACGAGATTCAGAGGTGTTTGCATCGAGTGGTACGCCACAGATGCAAGCAGTTGAGCTGAGTAACTTGAAGAAAGTGGAGATAAGTGGGTTTCGTGGTAGTGATAATGAGATCGAGTTTGCGAAGTGCATCCTTCGAAATGCAGTCTCCCTGCACGAAATGTGTTTGATTAAATGCCCCAAGTTTAGCACCGGACATGGGCAATGGAGAAGCAGGTCAACCTCGACTTGGTCTAAACGAACTCTTAAATATATGAAGAAATGCTTGGGAGGCCAAGCTCTCTCTCCTAGAGCAACATTAGTTTTTAGACATAGATCTTGATTCATCATCTCTTAGTCTCACATACTGTTTCATTGATATAATTTTGGCAAAAACTTGCGTTAGGCTCGCCTAAACGGTTTAGGCGGGTTTTATCCATATCCAAATGGGTTCACCTATCCCAAATAGGGTTTATTAATCCCCAATTAGGGTATGTTATATGGGTTTGGCTTGGGTTAATAGATAAAACTCATTCTAGACCGTTTAAATGTGCCTAACTTGGGACCTTCCCTGTATTTTTGTTTTTGTTTTTGTTTTTTTGGTTTACACTGCCCAAGAATTAAGTGATGCATGCATGGAATTCGTGGATCTTGGAGGGCTTACTTGCTCATTTTTTTTGTTTGAATATTTGATATTTTTATTTTAAGATGTTGAGTTTTTTTATGTATATAGGGAAGAGATCAAATGTTGATGAATTGATAAGATGTCAAATAGGAATAAATTTTGATATATGAAGGGAAGATCATGATTAAATTTAGGTCAAAACATCAATTTTAGTTCAAATTATTCATCTTTTCCAGTTCTAGTATTAACAGTTCAATTTCTCAATTTTATTTCTGAATATAAAAAACTATTCAAATCTACGATGACGAAAATTTTCCGGCATCAGAAAACTGATGGGCATACTGCGGAAACTCATGTCATATTAAAAAAATGATATGTTGTAAATCAAATTATATGAATTTCCGACATGCTCCATCAACTTTTTTTATGCTGGAAAATAAGACGGATAGTTTGGACTAAAATTGATATTTTGGCCATAAATTTATTTGAATTGATAGTTGTGCATATTAATTAGGGTGATTATATAGCTCAATGAATCATAATATATTGTCTAAATAAGTATAATATATTAATGAATTAAATACAAGATCTAATATCTTTCATATTAATTAATGTGTATTATATATAAACTAGTCGAGTATCTATTAATATTTTAACACAAAAAACTTACATGTGTGTGATCACCTGATAAATAAAAATAAATTATGAATGTGAATTTCCCTTTAATAACAAGTATTGTCGATTAATTAGAAAGTCCCTAGATTTATTTATATGGACCATTCCGTATCTATATTAGGTGAAAATTTTTGTTCCGTGATATCAGATTTATTATATTTTTTATTATATTTACTATTTTATATATAATATAAATATAATATGATATTCATATCAAATCTCAACTACTTTATGTTCAATAATTGTTTTTTTTCATTTTTATTAAATTTATACATATAGGTTGATGTATAATATAGAAAATAATTTATACTACAATATAAATATAATATTGATGAAAAAAAATATATAAAATATAAAGGATTGTTAAAAAGGTGCTAGTAACTTAACTTATATCTTAACATTTATTTGTAGTCGTTCTTTTTTCTTTTTTTCTGATTTTCTTGGTTTCTGCAGTTTATTGTAAGTTTTATTTTCGCAAGTTATATGCTTTTTCAGTTTTTGCTGCGACCCATATCATTGTTTTTTTCTTCTTATTTATTTTTAAAAAATTTCTTATTTTATGTGATTATAACTGGGGATTATTTTTTTGATATAATAATGATCGCCTTCATTCATTCCTTGGTAATTTATTCATTCCTGGTTTTAAGTTTGCTATTCGTTTCCTACTTTTTGTGATATTTGGAATTTGAATTTGTGATTATTTAGCTTTTCGTATTAATATCATATCATAATTTGGGGTAATTATGTTTATCTATCATCAACTTTCGTAATTTATGAAATTTTATCACACACTTTCAAATTTATGAAATTATATTCTATACTACGTGTAATTTCATTCAACACCCTCAACATCTTATTGCCACATCACCCATTATGCGCCGCATAAGCACTGGGGCTGACATGGTATTTTATTTTATTTTTATAATATTTTAAATAAAAAATTAAATTTTTTTTATTATTTTTAAGATAATATTTTAATTTAAGTTAAACTCACTATTAAATATTAACATTAAAATATTTACTTAAATTGTTAGATTATGCTTATCAATGACCACTCAACCTCCAATCACCCAACTATATCATTATATTTAATTTTTTATTGATTTTTTAAAAATAAAAACACCACTTTTAATTTAATTAAATTAAAGTGAACAACTAAATATTGTTGGAAATATATATATATATATATAATTATATATATTAAAAGGGAAAAATATCAATTATATTACAAACTATCCTTGTTTTCTCAAATATATTACAAAGTATGCATTTTATCAAAATATATTACAAACTATCAGTTTTGTTCCAAATTTATGACGGGAGTAATTTTCCGGCGACGGAAAGTTGACGTAGCTCGCCGGATGACACATCAGCATTTAAAATTACACATCATTGTATAAATATATTACAAACTATTGTGATTTTCTCAAATATATTACAAATTATTGTAAGTTTCTCAATTATATTACAAACTATATACATTCCTAAATAAATATTCAAACTATCAAATTTATTTTAAATTTATGCTGAAAACATATAATTATACTTTATTAAAAGTTCTCGACAAATTTAAAAAATAATAAAACACATTTTAATTTTTCATATTCATTTTGCTCTCGTCTCTTCCTTCACCAAACAAAAAAAATTAAATATTCATGTGAAAAATAATAATTATTGAGGGTCAAATAATAATGATATATATATTTGACATATGTGAAATACTATCAATAAATATTATTATTTACACAAATATTTGAGTTTTGGTTCGCCGAAATGAGAAACGAGAGAAAAAAGGAAAACAAAAATTAAAATAAGCATTTTTTCCATTTTTATTTTTTTTAACAAAACTTTTCAAGAATTTTATGTCATATTTTTAAGTATAATTATAATATTTATTTAAAAATTAAAAATTTTAAAATATAAGTAAATATGCTTTCGTCGTAGTTTTAAAATAAATTTGATAGTTGTAATATTTATTTGGAAATA
>JAPKLW010001214.1:55124-135023 GCA_026898455.1 Plectranthus barbatus
TAGTTTGTAATATATTTGTACGATGATGTGTAATTTTAAATGCTGACGTGTCATCCGGCGAGCCACGTCAACTTTCTGTCGCCGGAAATTTGCTCCCGTCATAAATTTGGAACAAAACTGATAGTTTGTAATATATTTTGATAATATGCATAGTTTGTAATATATTTGAGAAAACCAGAATAGTTTTTAATATAATTGATACTTTTCCCTATAAATAAATAAATAAACACTAGTTTTAATTTTATATATTTCTTTAGCTATCATTTTTCACTTCGTCGAACAAAAAAATTAAATATGCTTATAATTAATAATTATTGAGGGTCAAAATTTCAATAATAATTAATAATTATTATAATATTCTTATTATAATAATTATAATAATTTTTTTCCGGCGAAGTGAGAAATGATAGCTAAAGAAATAAAAAATTTAAAATAAGTGTTTATATATTTATTTTTTAGTATGTCAAGAATTTTTATTTAAATATTCTAAAATATAATTATATGTTTATTTAAAATTTAAAATTATAAATAAATATGATTTCATCATAAATTTAAGACAAATTTGATAGTTAGAATATTTATATAGGAAATATATATAGTTTGTAATATAATTGAGAAAATTCAATAGTTTGTAATATATTTGTGAAAATCTGAATAGTTTGTAATATATTTGGTTGATGACGTGGAATTTTACAAACGTTGACGTGTCATCCGGCAAGCCATGTCAACATTCCGTCGCCGGAAATTTGATCCCGTCATAAATTTGGAACAAACTTGATAGTTTGTAATATATTTTTATAATATGCATAGTTTGTAATATATTTGAGAAAACTTGAATAGTTTGTAATATAATTGATACTTTTCCCTTATTAATAAGTTTGAGGAATCTAACGGGTGATTCATCGTAGAAAAAAAAATTAACATCAGTTAATGAATAAAATTCCCAAATAGAAAATTCTTCTCGAAAAAAATACCATAACAGATAAAATTTTGAATAAAATTCTCAAACAAAAAATTCATTAGAATAAAATTCCTTAACAGATTAAATTTTGGATAAAATTCTGATAAGTGAAAACTTTTTGGATAAAATACGATAGATTTTCTATTTTTATATATAAAAACTTTCAAATTAGAAATTTCTATCCAAATTTGGTGTTTTCCCTATTTTTATATATAGTAATTTCCAAATTCATTTCCTAATAACAAAAAATGCACAAAATGAATATTTTGGTAAAATAATAATGCATCCCATTTTTTCTTGAGGCAAAATTTGAAATAGCAAAATTTAAAAAGCAAAACCAATGTATAGCAAGCCTTATGAAAAACTCCACAAAATAGCAAAAGTGTACTTTTTTTAGGTTAAAATGTCTTAATTACAACATCACTTCTCTTGATTTTTGTGAAATATGTAACGGCTGCATTGTTTATTATTTTTTTGACTCAACTCATTTTTTTATTTATTTGCAAATAATAGAAAACAATTAAATATAATATTTCTTGTGCAATATTATAAATCCGGATGGAATTCGGATTAAAAATATATAAAATACAGATTTAATTAAATTTATTTTTTATTGAAATTAGGCTGGAAGTATATAAAATTGAGATGGAAGTCGGGTATTTGGGATGGAATTCGGATTAAAACTATATAAAATCTAGATTTATATAAAATATTTTTTTATTGAAATTGGGCTGGAAGTATATAAAATTGAGATGGAAGTCGGATATTTCGGATGGAAATCGGACTTCCCTGATGGAATTCGCGTTTACTTCCATCCCTTTTCACTTCCAATTCATATTAACCTAAAAATTGGGCGTGAAACACACAAATCCGGCAGGAGTTCGAATAGGCTTCCCTTCCCACGTCCGTTTGAACGACCACCCATCTGCGAACCACCGGCGAACCGAACACCACCCACCGGCGACCGGCGAACTGAACACGAACCACCATCGAAATGTCTGCACAGGTATCATCCTCATTTAAAAAAAACTGATTGAAGTCGGGCATATTGATATGAGCATTGTTGTGGTTTGTATTGAATTTTGTCTATTTTTTTTTTTGCCTTGAATTGGTTGGTTAATGTTTCTTTCGAATGTGTTGAACCGTGCATATGAATTTCGTCCATTTTTTCCCTGTTTTATATGTTTGAACCGTGTATATGCATATGAACCGTGCGTGCATGTTTTTTTCCCAGTTTTTGTGTTTTATTTTTATTGAATTAGTTAGTTTGGTTTTGATATGCTGCAGGCTGCCTATATTCGATATGAAGTCCATGGAAGTAAACCTAAGACTAATTTATATTATAAATGTAAGGTCCTAGATATCATTAAGAAGACATTGTTTGATATAGGACAAGAGGCGTTGGTTAATGAGTTTCGGGCTGGGGTTTTTGGACATTGGTTGGATTGGTCGGAAAATGGACTTAGTTCGTCTCTATCATTAATTGAATTATTTAGTCATGAGACTCAGTCAAATAATCCAGAGTTGTTAAGGTTTAGAGTCAGTGGGCAGGATATCATGTTTTCACAGAGTGAATTCGCCCTTATTTCTGGTTTGAATTTTGGAAAAGCCACTTTTGATCCTACTGCACGCCATGATTTAGAATCTAGTACTGTATTTCAAGTCTTTTGCGGTGGTCAAATCCTAAGTAGTAAAGAGCTTTTGGATAGGTTTCAAAACAAAAAGATTGATAGTACTCATAGTTTATTGTACCTTAGGGTGGCCAATATATTAGCATTTTGGTTTTTTGGACTAGGGTATACTGAAAAAAGAAAAATAGAAAAGTGGCTGTATGTTTTAAGTGAGGATCAAAATGATTGGAACCGATTTCCATGGGGTACATATGCATACAAAGCACTGCTCTATTACAAAACGCATATACCCACTACTCGGATTCAACTTGAGAAAAAAGCCCTTCATCTTCCAGGTCCCTTTTGGGTACTACAGGTATGAAATTGTCACCATCTTTTATCTTCATCTTTGTGATTAATGTTTGTTGAAAATAGTTTAATTTTTTTATATGTTGTTAGGTTTGGGCCTATGAGGTCATTCCTGAGTTGGGGCAGGCATGTGCCCGGCTAGTTAAAGCCAATGCTGAGCCACGTATGCTGAAGTGGCGGTTCAGAAGATCCAGTGTAAAAAACTGGATAGCCTTCTTCTCCCAACCGGTAATAAAATGAAATTTCATTGTTTTATCTGTTTTGAACGGAAAACTGATTATATTGTCTAATATATTTTTAAATTTTGCAGCTTATTGTGGTAACTGCCCTACCTCCTACGGAATTGGAGAAGAGTAGCCAATATTGGCTATCGGCACAAGAAATTGATAGGATGGGTGTGAAATATGTGGGTCCCATATCGACTCAAGTTCCAGCTGAAGTTGATGGGTCGGAAAGGCAATATCTTGAAGATGAAAACCGTTCAATGGAGATACCATTTGAGGAGTTCTCCCGAGTAATGGTTGAAGTAGCGGTGAATGATATGCATTCTCACCCACCAGAGATTGAAGAGGTGCATGCCACTGAGCATGCGACTGAGCATGCCACTGAGCATGCAGCTGAGCAGCCAGATGTGGAGACGGAGCAAGATTCAGAGCCGGATGAACAGCTTGTTAGAAGAAGGAGACGACAAAAACGACATAGGATACGTAGTTCTTCTTCTTCTTCTGGCGGGGAAGAACGTAGGCAAGAGAGGGATGCGCAATTGTTTGGAAAAATCAAACAGTTCGTGTTAGATGATGTGAAACACTGGGTTTTGGATGAAGTTGTTCCAACTATGAAGGAGTACATTCGCGAAGTGGTTACTTCATCGTGCCAGCGATCAGATGCTTCGTCCTCTCAACCTATGCCACAGAATGAGCCCCGGTTATCCAATATTTTGCAACAGCGACAGCCACGGCCACGTTCTGACGCACCACAGGTATATTTTATACAGTTTAGTCCTATTTTGCCATTTAAATTACTAATCTTAATTGCATTGCAGAAATCTGGTGGTGATCTTGATGATGACGATGAGATGGAACCCATTGTCCAGTATTTTGGACCTCTATATGTGAATAAGCTCATCAAGCAATCTTACCAAGTATTCCGGCAAGGTTCAGCAGATAAGGCCCGGATCTCTCAAACAACTGGCTTGCGGCTCACGAATGTCTTTTTTGAACAACTAGAGGATGTATACTCATTCTTAACCGTGCCGCAGATAGAGATGTTTGTTCACGCCCTCTGGTGAGAATTTATTTATTTAAATTCAATGTTGTTTTTATTTAATTAAATAGAACGTTTTATTTAACATGTTTTTTCATGCTCGCAGTGTCAAACTGATTTCAAATAACAAGTTTATCTTCTCTGCTTGTAATCCCGATGAAGTTCGCATTCTCACCCCGAAATTCCAGGTTAGAACTTAATTATTTATTTATTTAATTAATTAATTCTTCATGTTAATTACATGTTTTGTTTTTATATGAAATATAGCAATTATTCAACAAGTCTTATCCGGTAAATCCTTCAAATCGATCAAAAGCACCGGGTCTTTCACCAGAATTGCTACAATTCATGGAAGGAAAGGATAATTCATGTTCTCGGCCGTGGTACAATGCTACTGTGGTAAGTATTTGTTTAATAAATTATTTCAGCATGCTTGTAAATTATGATAACAATTTATTTTTTTGTATAGTTCATTATGCCGTATAATGTTGGAGATCATTGGTTGACATTGAGAATCGACCTGTCAACTTGGAGTTGTTGGATATATGATGCTACAGTCAAACGAATAAGTTCGGTTGGTAGGAGAATGAGATGTGATTCAGTACGGCGCATCACAGATCAGCTCCACAAATATTTGCAAGATGGGAAATACTATGAGCAGAGCACGCTTGGTCTGCAGCCGTGCAAGGATAAGATGGCGGTGGACTTTGCTCAAGGGTTCGAAGGTTATGATCATTTCGGTGAAGCAGTGTATGCATGCATGTTCATGGACCAATTAATTTGTGGGCGACCGAATGTACCTTGGGCCGAAAGGGAAGGATGTATAGATAGATACAGATTGTATATGGCTCATTGCTTGTTTGATTTGTCATATGAAGAGTGATGTATAATTTTATTAGATATTTTTAATTGTTTATTTAGATATTCGAATATGTTGGTTTGATCTGTTGTGAATTATTTATGTTTGAATATGTTGGTTTTTTGGTTGGTTAATTGTGATGGAATATGATGAATTTTTTTTTTGGTTGGTTAATTGAGTACGAATAAGTTGGTTTTTGGGTTAGTTAATTGAGCCGCAATTTCTTCGTTTTTTTTTTTGCATAAATTGGACGAATTCCTGCCAAAATCACCGAGTTCCATCCCATTTTTGAGTATTTTCATCCCAATTCTAGTACTTCCATCCCAATTTCGAGGAGTATTTTATTAATTATTAAGTAGCAATATTATCAATATTTCGTCCAATCCGGATGGAACTCGTCCAATTGGGATGGACCTCGTCTCAATTGGGATGGAACTCGATAACTTGGTGTAGAACTCGCCCCAATTATCAATATTTCGTATCCGGATGGAACTCGTCCAATTGGGATGGACCTCGTTCCAATTGGAATGGATTTCGATAAATTGGGTAGGAACTCGCCCCAATTATCAATAATGTTATTAATTCGTAAAATATCAGTTTAATTTCAACTATAATGTAACCATAACATTATATTCCTAAGAATATAATGTACGAATTAATAACATTATTCTTAAGAGGATTTGCTACAAAATTCGAAGCAATAAATTACAAGCAAACTCACAATTTTATTAATAATTTTCTAAAATATTACACAATTTGATACACATTTTGATAGAAAACACCGAGCTAGTGAAGGAGATGTTGTATTTGTTCCTTCACCTTGATGTCTTTTCCAGAAACCTAGCAACCATCTTTTGATTGCTTTCCCTGGTTATGGAGGTTATATCTCCATAACGTGATCGCTACACCATGTGACGTAGGAAAAATCCTCTTCCGGACTGTTTGACGTAGAAAAAATCATCTTCCATTTGAGCAAGTGCACGATATCTTGGCTCTATTTTTTATTACTTCGTATGAGGGGAATAAAGAGGAATAACATATTTTGAATGAAATATAGTTTGAGTAAATTCCTCCACCCTTAAATAGAAGTTAAATTTAAAAAAAAAAAAATTGTTTTAAAACATTTAATAATCCTAAGTGGTCGACATGTGTAGTGGCATGCATGAATTATTTGAGCATCTTTGCAGATATTCACTTTCTGAATTGGCATGCTTGAATTATTTGAGCATTTATTGACTCAAAATATAAAATAGGCACTTACTTTGATGTGTAAAAGCAAATATGTTGTGATATGTCAATGAAATACAAGTACATGACCGAATTCCCTACCAATTGATTCGATATCCATCTCATTTGATCGAATTCCTTCCCAAATTGGACAAGTTCCATAAAAAAATAGCGACTTCCATCCCAATTTATATGAAATATTGCTAATATTTGCGAGATCCATCCCAAATTATCGAGTTCCATCGCAATTTGGATGAGGTCCATCCCAATTTATCGAGTTCCATCCCAATTGGAATGAAAAATTGCTAATTTGGTTACATTATAGATGAAATTGAACAATAATGTACAAATTAATAACATTATTCGTAGGAATATAATGTTATGGTTACATTATAGTTGAAATAAAACTATAATGTACGAATTAATAACATTTATTCTTAGGAATATAATGTTATGGTTACATTATAGTTGAAATATAACAATAATGTACGAATTAATAACATTATTCTTAGGAATATAATGTTATGGTTACATTATAGTTGAAATAAAACTATAATGTACAAATTAATAACATTATTCTTAGGAATATAATGTTATGGTCATATTATAGTTGAAATAAAACTATAATGTACGAATTAATAACATTTATTCTTAGGAATATAATGTTATGGTTACATTATAGTTGAGATAAAACTATAATGTACGAATTAATAACATTTATTATAGTTTAATTTCAACTATAATGTAAACAAATTAGCAAAATTTTGTCCAAATTGACATGGAACTCTCTAAATTGGGATGGACCTCGTCCCAATTGGGATGGAACTCGCTAAATTGGTGTAAATTGGGATGGAACTCGATAGTAAGGAATAATATTAGTCTCAATTCGGATGGAATTATGTAAATTGGGATGGAACTCGTCCCAATTGGGATGGATCTCGCTAAATTGGTGTGGAACTCGACCAAATTATCAATATTTTGTCCAAATTCGTTCATAAATGGGTGTTATTGACATGTCACATCACTCTTGCATTTAGACATCAATGTATGTGCCAATTTATCTTTTGAGTAAATAAATGCTGAAATATTTCAGTTTCACGTGAAAGTGAAACTCTGAAAAGTTGCTCATATAATGCATGTGACTCTTACACTTTTGTCTACCAAGCCATTTACTATTCCTTTCTATATAAAGGTGATTTTGTATAGTTCCAAACCATTTTTTCTTGATTCCTAAAATAATTCAACTACGAATGGCGGTTTTATTTCTTTTTCTCTTTATTCCATCATCCTTTATGAATATTGATGAAAGAATTAGTGAGCGCTTGCTCAAATAGAAGAGAATTTTTTCTACGTCAAACAGTCCGGAAGAGGATTTTTCCTACGTCACATGGAGTAGGTGTCCTTGGTCCGGATTCCTCCACACTGTCTCTTATTTCTCGAAACTACAAATAGGGCAAGCAATCACCTGATGTTCCAGGACATCGGCATTAGCCTCTTTACGGGATAAGAGATGAATGCTTATAATAAGTGAGCTCGAACTGGGAAGTAATCACCCGTTTTGCAGTTTTGTTGCTCACAAATTACTATAATTAAGGGGAGCAGCAACAACGTCTCCTTCACTAGCTCGCCGACTACTAGTTTTGTTGTGGAATAAAATTCGAATTCAAATTAATACAATTGTGAGTGTGCTTGTAATTTATTTCTTCGAATATTGTAGCAAATTATTAAATTATATATCGTTAATTAAAACAAAAATAAAGTTCAATTCGGACTGTGCTTGAATTTATTATGTTATTCATTTACAATTTTATAAAAAATAAATTAATTCGCATAGATGAAAGTCGGTCTTCATTAAGTCAATAGAATAGGGATGGAACTCGCCAATTTGGGATGGACCTCTGCCGATTTGATATGGAACTCGCCAATTTCGGATGGAAGTCGCTATTTATTAAACAAATGGAACTCTGTCCCAATTGGATGGAACTCGCCATTTTGGAATGGAAATCGACAATTTGAGATGGAATTAGGCCAAAATTGATCAAAATAATTCACTTGCAAGTCATTGACATATCACATCACTCTTGCATTTACACATCAAAGTCTGTGCAAATTTAACTTTTCAGTAAATAAATGCACACATAATTTATCGACCAAGTAGATTGTTCACATTCATTCCACTAAGTCCCTTCTATTTAAATTCACATCATTTCATTCCAAAACCATAACAACAACAAATGACTATTCTCTTGCTCTTATTCATTTTTTGATTCGAATCATATGTCCCATATTTCTTTTGATTCCAATCAATTAGAAGAGGATTTTTCCTACGCCAAACAATCCGGAAGAGGATTTTTCCTACGTCACATGTAGTTAAAATCCTTCATCCGGATTCCTCGACATCTTTCTCCTTTTCCCAAAACCAGAAATAAGGAAAGCCACCAAAAGAGGGTTCCAGCCGATCAACCCTTGCTTCTCCGTTACGGGAAAAGAGATGAAAGGTTCTAGTTAGTGAGCATCAATGATAGCTATTTCTGATGGAAACCCGGTGGCTTACGAGAAGCAGAAACTCTCTCCACCGACTAACAATTTTGGTGCTCACTAATTAATATATTTAAGCAGCGAAAGAGATGAAGGAGACCCAACGGCACTGCTATCTCCTCCCCGGAAGAGGATTTTTCCTACGTCACATGGAGTAGCGATCACGTTATGGAGATATAACCTCCGCGTCCGCTTCTTCATTTCTGGAAAAGACATCTAGGTGAAGAAACAAATACAACATCTCCTTCACTAGCTCGGTGTTTTCTATCAAAATGTGTATTAAAATGTGTATCAAATTGTGTAATATTTTAGAAAATTATTAATAAAATTGTGAGTTTGCTTGTAATTTATTGCTTCAAATTTTGTAGCAAATTGTTTTATTATTTACGTAAATCCAATTGGGAGTGTGCTTGAATTTACGATGTTAATCAATTATAATCTTATAAAAAACAAAATAATACGCAAAGATGGATGTTGGTCTTCATTAAGTCAATAGCATTGGGATGGAACTCGCCCAAATTTGGATGGAACTCGCCGATTTTGGATGGAACTCGCCAAATTGGGATAGAACTCGCTATTTAATTAAACAAATGGAAATCTGTTAAATTGGATGGAACTCGCCGATTGCGGATGGAACTCGTCCCAATTGGGATGGAACTCGCAAAATTGGGATGGAACTCGCAATTAATTTAACAAATGGACCTCTGATAAATTGGATCGAACTACCGATTGTGGATGGAACTCGGCCAAATGGGATGGAACTGGCTCAAATTTAATTCACATGCATGCAAACACATTCAATTCGACTTTATTTAATTGAATAAAGCTAACATTTGCGGAGTTGGAATAAATATCACATGTATTTCTGAATTTAATAGTACAAAGATGCAGAAATATTACTATTACAACTATTCAAACTTACTATTCATGACTGAAAACATTTTGTCGCAAGTGAAACACTCATTCAATTTGAAACACTCTCTCATGCAATCGAATACTCATTCTCAGAAAACTCTCTCAAAAATCAAACACAATCAAACACGCTTTCTCAAAAAATATGAAAAATTTTCGTTCTATCATTTTGCATTACAATGGTCAATGGGACAATGCATACAACTACATCGGCGGAGAAGAACGAGTTATCATGATATCCACTCATGATATCACGATAGAAGGACTCCAAAGAAATGTTCAATACATCCTAGATGCTCATGCCATGGTGGGCTCTTACACCCTTTATTATCTAGCTGAAACAAGAAGTTGGAGGACGGTTCCTTCAGTGCTGGCTACAGATACACACCTTCAACGGCTTTGTAACATGTTGTGGGAGCCGAAGCTTTATTTAGTGATGAACATGCAATCAAATGAAGCTGCTGGAAGCTCTCGTCGACAACCATCTCCGTACAGGCCATACATGGCTTCATTGAGCCCACAACCGCACAACCCTTATAGTCCAACACCAGAAGAACTACATCGTTTTTCTACAACCATGACGTTTGGAGAAGGAAGCAGTGGAAGTCGAAGTTCTCCAGTCCCCGATTTAAACTACAATGCACCTGAAAATGATAGTGATGATGATGGCAACCATGATGGTGGTGATGAGGGTGATGATGATGAAGACGGTGCCGACACACAAAATTCGAATGTAGTTGTCCAGTCAGATGAGGACGACGAAGCAGAATTCGATACGGAATCATCCGATGGTGATGAACGCTACAATTACAATGCTTCGTTATTCAATTGTACAATTGAAGATTTCACTGCTTGGGTCCGAGAACAAGGTGGTATCGGTGCCATTGTATCAAGCCTGGTCCCGACTCAGCCTTTACCGGCTGAAACAGTTGATGTCCTAAGTCATCAAATGAACAACTGGTTATTGCCGATAATTCCAGTAGATACATCTGACGTACCTATATCACGAGATGTTCAAGCAGTATTGGACGAGGAATTGCAAAAAGGATCATTGTTTTGGTCTAAAGAAGACTTGTATGTGGCTGTCGGACTTTGGCACATGGAGCATCAAGTTGAGTTTAAAGTGTCGCGATCTACCAAAACTCGGGTGGAATATAGTTGCAGCCGCAGTGATAACTGTTCGTTCATGATTCGAGCCGCTAATTCAGATGGATGTTGGATTGTATACAAATTCTGCTCGAGTCATACTTGTGTTACAAGTATGGACAACATCCGAAGCAGAACTATACGCTCGAAGGCTATCTCTGCATATTTTGCCCGGAGAATGCGCCGACAAGGATCGATCATGAAACCGCGAGATATAATGGTGGAGCTGCAACATAATTTCGAAATTAAGGTGAGCTACAACAATGCCCTACGAGCTCGAAATGGAGCCATAGCTATGATATATGGTGGCTTAGAGGATTCTTTCAACTTGCTGCCGAAATATTTTTATGTTCTCTAACAGCACAATCCCGGCACCATTACCGATCTTAATATCGGCGAAGATGGACGACTACGACAGTTTTTTGTTTGTTTGGGTGTGTCGCGTGCAGCATTCTCAACTTTATTACGGCAAGTGATTGTCGTTGATGCCACACACCTCAAGGGCAGAAATAAAGGTGTGCTATTGGTTGCTGTAACCAAAGACAGCAACGAGCAGATATTTCCTTTGGCAATTGGATTTGCACCGATCGAGAATGATGAGAGCTGGACTTGGTTTATGTCCCGGATCCGGATGGCTTTCAATTCTGATGAGCATTTGCTGATTGTTTCAGATCAACACATCAGCATAGCAAACGCAGTAAGTACGGTTTATCCAGAGGCAACACACGCTTTGTGTTGTTACCATATCCAGAGCAAGTTAACAACCTTCACTGCTCCAATTGTGAGGTTATACCATAAGGCAGCCTATGCTTACCGTCCTATAATCTATCAGAAGGCAATTGACCAGATTGCACAATATTGCCCGGCAGCATACGACAAACTCATGATGCTCGGACCGGCAAAGTGGGCAAGGTCAAAATGCCCAGTTCGCCGATTTAGCTTCATGACATCGAATGCAGCCGAAGTATTCAACTCCCGACTGTTAGATGCTAGACGTCTGCCGATCTGTTCCGTTGTCGAGCTATATAGGCACATTGTAGAAAAATGGTTTGACGAAAGGCGTGCTAAGGCGTTTGCAAGAACCGAAGAGTTGACTGAGGAATGCGTGGCCAAAATGACTCCAATGCTGGAGCTCTCATACAAATACTCTGTTGTGGCTATTAGTGATGATCAATTTAAAGTCAGCCTCAAAGATACAACGTGGAAGGTTGATCTCCAAGACAACTTGTGCGACTGTCGTGAATTTCAGCTGGATCTTATTCCATGCTCGCATGCTATTGCTGCAATTCGGTTAGTAAATATATAAATACATCATTCTTTAATTATAATGTTCACTACTTAATCTTTGTTGTTGACACAACTTCAAGGGTACGAGTATATATGACTACGTTTGGTCATACTACAAGACATCGAATTGGCAAGAAATATATGGAGGGGTCATACACCCACTGCCTCCCAAAGATGAGTGGATTGTATCACTAGAAGCACAAGCTTGTGTTGTTTTGCCGCCGATTGTGAATCGGCAAGCGGGTCGACCCAGAAATTGTCGTCGTCCTTCAGGAGCAGAGGCGGGACAAACATCAACCACTAGACGACGAGCTACAAAGAAATGCAGTATATGTGGATCTACAAGTCACACAAAACGTGGCTGTCCAGAAAGAGTTCCGCCTGATTAATTTGTTTGGTTTTTAGGAAATGTATTGCATAACGTGTTGTAATATGTTTGATTTAATTGTCTTAAATTGAGGACATGAAATTCCGATTGAATGTGCTTGTGATTCCCATAATTTATATTTTATGTGCTTAGTATTTCATTTCTAAATACAAACAAATTTTACATGATTTATATTACTTGAGAATCGCAACATGTAATGGAATTTTCAAAAGATCCCACACGACCCTAAATCATAAAATGGACTTCCATTCCATTTTTGTTGAGTTCCACCTCATTTAAGCGAGTTCCATCTGATTTAATCCGAATTCCATATGAATTCCATACGAAGTCCAACCGATTTTCATACGAATTTCATACAATAAAGCAGAAATAAACCGAATTCCATACGAAATATTTTCGGATTTAACCAAGTACCGAATTCCAGCTAGAGTGGCCGACTTCCATCTGAATTGATTTACTTCCAGCCCAATTCAAAGCGAGTTCCATCCCATTTTCAAATCTGAAGTCCGCTCAAATTTTTTATTACATTTTAAATTCAACCCTAAATGAATAATAATAAAATAATCAAACAGTTGGACTTCTCACACTAATCGACAAAAATGATTGGGAGATTGAGACAGTTTTTGCTATTTTATGAAATTTTTCACAAGAAGTGCTATTTGGTGGATGTGTTTTATAGCTTTTGCTATTTAAAATTATTCCCTCTTTTTTCTTTTTATTACAAGCGGGCGTCAGCGATTAGGGTTGTTTCTAGAAGGGGCATTTCTTCGTTTCCATTTCTTCTTCTACACAGTGAATTATTGAAGATCCTCTTGCTCCGCCCGTTTACGTCTACCATGTGAGATGGTACAAATTCTAAAATGCCCAATCTCGTGATCCCTTTTGTAGAGGAAGTCACTAGAAAGTTCGTATATTCAGCAAAAGGTATGCAGCTTCACACCCAAATCCCAAGTTTCTCTTATCTATTTTTAAGCTCTTACTCCAATTTTTGTTTCGTTTTCTGGTACTGAACTTGTAGTTTAATCGATCTACTTTTTTTTTTTTCACGGACCTAATCGAAGAATTGTAGCAAATTTATGCCGATTTTCTTTTAAAAATAAAAAGTGTTTATATGAATTATGTTCTTTTCGTAATGTATGAAATTTCCTTAGTCAATCGCAAATTATTGTGGTTTAATTTTTATTTGAGGCTGATTACGTGCGTGTGTGATTTTGTTGAAATCTCGTCATTGGCATTTTATATTTAGGGTAAAATAATTTGCTTGGTTTGGAGTTGAAAGTGAAGAAAATGTGATGATCATCGTTCTCTTTGACTGTGGTGTTGTCGTTAGCCATTTTATTTTCTCGTTGGCTGCAGTGAGAACTCAAAGAATGAATGGGAGTTGAATATCTTGAAGTGATTAGTCTCATAGTCCAGTACCCTGTTTCACTCTCTAGTTCAACTCTTTCAGCCTGTTTGTGGCTTCCCCATTCTACTCCTATCTGATATCACTGAGCTTCTATTTCTAGTTTTTTGGGACTATATTGGTGACCCTTCTTCTTGAAAGGGATGTTTCTGTATGGAATTAATTAAACTGATACGAAATTTTTATACGAAATTAATTTGTTTTGATCTTATTGGTTCTTTGCAGTAATTTAGGTATCCGGTAGTAATGGTGTTCCATAGGAGCGCTGCTCTGTTGTCAACGTGTGCTGTAAGTGATTGTTGTAGTTCTTGTTTTATTTATTTACTTGTTTTTCCCCATGAAATTATGACCTTGATCATTAAGAAAAGGAGACTGAAATTGAATTCATGTAAGTACATGCCTGAAAGGGACTGTTAGGAATAGTAGGCTGGAAAGGATTTTATGTGATCTATTCCGCTGTGTTTGTGTTGGAGATCAAGTGTTGACCACCAGCCAACTCACTTGTTCTGCTAACAAAAAAAAAATTGAAAAAGACAATGAAGGGAGAATATGTAGATTGTTTGTAGATAAAAGAATAGAAGTACACTTGAAGTTTTTGGAGTTATTTGGAATTATAGGAAGTTGTAAGATTTGAGCTATTAATGCTTTGATGGGGTTTGTTAAAGTATGTACTATAGCTGAGTTGTTTTATAGAACAGTCGTTTTGTCAAGTCTTATCTGATAGGTTAGAGTCATATTTATGTTTTGAGCCTACTGATTCAAAAACACAAGAAATGAAAATACGTTTGAACTATATTATTCTGCAATTATGTATACTATTTTTCCAAATATTTGTTTTCTTTCAGTTTGATGTAGACTGCTGCGTGATTTTTATTTTTTTTCATATTGTTTTATTTCTGGTCTCATATTTGTATAAAATTTGAGTTTTTGTACCAACCAGGTCCAACAGCCAGGCCTCCGCAATTCTGTTCGTTGGTTCCAATCCCAGACGTCCTCTGAGGTTGTAAGCATTTTTTGTTTTATTGTTGTTTGTAGATTCTCATTTGATCATCTGATTTTTATATGGTTTTGTATATTCTATTGATAAAATGATCTAGGTATCATCTGATGATTAAGTACTAGGAGTAACTGTTGGAATGATTTAAATTCAAAAAATATTATGTGAATGTTTGTTTGAACCAATTGAGGATCTTGGATACTAGATAGTAGATGGAATAAGAGAAGAATATTGGCAAATTGTATTGCATGGTGTGGTATGCATTTAAATTCCTGTTGGTATATTTGAAGGGAGAAGCTGCGGGAGCAGCGGAAATCTCAGTTTATTTGTGAATTATAAAAACTGTTAACATTTATGAATATATTTCGTTAAACTCTACATATCATAATAGCAGTTTAGCTGTGAGATTAATGTTTTGCCCCTTCCTCCAATCCCTTTCTGTACAAGGGGAAGGTTCATTTATGCTAGCAGATAGTAGCTTTACATTTTGTAAATTAAGTTAATAATTGTATTGCTTATTCTTCTTATAACTAAGCTAATATTTAAACTGGTGGTTCTGTACCTTTGGCTTCTATGTAGGACATTCATTCCCAGCTGAAGGAATTGATTCCAGAACAACAGGTACTTTTCCTATATTCATTCAGACTATGTACTATTTGTTCTTTATTGTTCGTAGTTATGACAATGAGAATATCATCTAGTTTTACTGAGTAGGGAAAAAGAGGAGGGGAAGAACATTTGTTCATTTTTTGTGATGCAATGAACAAAAATTATTTTTTCTTTTGTATCTATGATAAATACTCTTCATTTTACTATGCCTCAGGAAGGCCAAAACAAAATTAAGTCAGAATATGGTAAATTTAAGCTGGGAAACATTACTATTGATATGGTACATGTCTTTCTTTTTTCTTTTTTTTTTTCCTCTGACTGGGCTGGTGTTTGTGGTAAAATATATAATCAAAGTAATGTATTTTTGTTCTTGTTTTTTAATTTTTTAAGTTTGCATATTGTGATTGTTTCCTTTGAAGCTTCCCAGTTGTGTGTTGAATCATGAACTGTGCAATTGTGCAAGTTGGTTCGCAGTCTTTCTTTACAGTAAGTGCTGAATCATAATTTTTTATTAGTGATCAAACTTAATTTCAGGCCAAAAGCACCGTGAAGTCTCACATTCTACAAAAAAGCAGAAATGGACTTAGTTCAACTAGTGACACTGAACTTGCTTCAAAGATGTTTGCTAATTCATGTGAAAGATTTCGACCTGAACCTGTTTCCAACATGCTAGTTGACTCATTTGGGAGGCAACATACTTATTTGAGGATTTCATTGACTGAACGTTGTAATTTACGATGCCAGTATTGTATGCCTGCTGAAGGCGTAGAGCTAACTCCCAGCCCTCAACTTCTCTCACAGAAGGAAGTTGTTCGCCTAGCAAATCTGTTTGTCAGTTCAGGTGTTACAAAAATTCGTCTAACTGGTGGGGAGCCTACAATCAGGAAGGACATTGAAGATATTTGCCTGCAGTTGTCTAACTTAAAAGGGCTGAAAACGCTAGCTATGACTACTAATGGAATCACCTTGGCAAATAAACTTCCAATATTAAAAGAATGTGGACTTGGTTTGCTGAACATTAGTTTAGACACATTGGTACCTGCAAAGTTTGAATTAATGACTCGCCGGAAAGGACATGAAAGAGTGATGAAATCCATCGATACTGCTATTGAGTTGGAATATAATCCAGTAAAAGTATGTACAATGTTCTGGCTGATTTCTTTCTTCTTATCTATTTGGCGTATCAGTATGGATTGGTACTCATTTTTCCCTCAAAAACATTCCAGTATTTATGTGTAAATGTGCTTTTTTGTCAGGTAAATTGTGTTGTGATGCGCGGTTTCAATGATGATGAAATATGTGATTTTGTTGAATTGACACGTGAAAAGCCAATAAATGTACGGTTTATTGAGTTTATGCCTTTTGATGGGAATGTCTGGAATTCGAAGAAACTTGTACCTTACTCTGAAATGTTGGATATCGTGGTAAGGTAAATTTCCAAAATCTCTTTTCTAGCTTTCAAATTTGGTTATCACGTGTGTGAAGGCTTTAGAATTTCTTAATAGGTCAAACAAAGGACTCCAAAGAATTCAGGATCACCCCACTGAGACAGCCAAGAATTTCAGGATCGATGGGCATCGGGGCACAGTTTCTTTTATCACATCAATGACAGAGCATTTTTGTGCTGGTTGTAACAGACTGAGACTTTTAGCTGATGGAAACTTTAAAGTTTGCCTATTTGGTCCCTCTGAGGTAAAAAAAACATTCCATCGCTCATTATTTGTTGATGATGTTTCACAGGCTTGATAACATAAATGGTAGGGGACAATGCAGTATCATTTAAGTTCTGAACTTCATGAGATTGTGTTAATATTATAAAATTAAATTGATGTGCTTTGCATTCTGTTACTTCATGCTTTTCATGATGTTATATGAGAGATAAAGTTACATTTGCACATGAAATCCTCATGAGGAGAATTATTTCTTTCAGGTTAGCTTGAGGGACCCCCTGCGCAATGGTGCTGATGATAAAGAACTTGAGGAGATTATTGGAGCTGCGGTAGGTAGCTTTTTTTATTTTTTAAATATTGATAATAAATATTGCTGCATAACAATCCCAGCTCCACTGCAGAAAGGCATAACCAAACGGAACCTATCCCACCCTAAATCTTGGGTCGATTGTTTGTGAAATGGGTGATGAAGGGATAATCAGCCTTAACATGAAATTCCTACTGATTTTATAGAACTTTATCTGATATTGTGTGATCTCATATTTCAAACATTTGTTGAGTACCAGATAAAAAGAAAGAAAGCAGCTCATGCTGGGATGTTAGACATTGCGAAGACTCCGAATAGACCTATGATACAAATTGGGGGATAGAAATCACCATGCCATGTACATTATTCGGTATGGCTTGTAGTTGGTCCTTTTTTATTCCTCCTTTACAATCACCGTTTGGTTTATCTGGTTGGTACATATTGTTCAGTTTCTCGACTTGCTTCTGCATCATGAAACTTAGCAAGAAAGGTTGGGAAAATGTTTTCCCATCCAACCAAATTTGTAAATGTAGATTAGAAACCATTTATATCACATAAAAAAAGAAGTGCAATCCTTATTATTCACCTCGTTCAGTACTAGTGTCTCATAAATATTTCTGTTAGTTCTTGTTGAATTTGACCTAACTCTCATTGTTCTAAAATTTTTATCAACCCTACCAAATATGTTGCAATTAATCATTCTCATGGTTCTCCTTGTGAGTGTTATAGGAAACTTTCATGCATGTACACACTCATTTGATTCGTTAGGATTATTTCCTCATGGTTTTGTAATTATTCGATTTCAGCCGCCAATCTAATTTGCCCAATGGAAACTGCATGGAGAAATGGGGTTTCCTTCATAGATAACCACACACACAGGAAAGAAGATGGAATAAATGGGACTTTCTGCACAAAGAGATGTATAGCTAATTCTGGAGCATATATTGACAAAAAAATTACTGAGGAATACATTTTTTCCTTTCCATGTATTTTGAATGTTACCATTTTCATTTTATTTTTTTAAGGTATATGATCCTCTTCTATAGGAGGTGATTCTTCGTGTTGTATAGGACTCATCCTTGTCCATCGCCTCCAGCCATTGCTTCAGCCACTGCTAATTCTGCAACAGCTCCAGTATCAGATTACAGTATCTGGATTCGGCAAGATCGTCTTCTGTTTGGAGCACTTGTTGGCTCCATCACGCCATCTCTTATTCCACTAATCGAACGCTGTAGTACATCTCGTGATGCATGGGTCGATCGTCCTTGCCAATACATATGCTCGCCCAACCCGTGGCCACATCAAGCATATTAAAGATCAACTCAAGCGAGCATCTAAGGGTTGTCAATCACCATGCCATATAAACACAAGGGCTAACATGGTACTATTTCGGGTCATGAATTGATAAAATTTCTAAAATATAATATAGAATGAAATTACATAGATTTAAAAGTTAAAAGTGTGGGATAGAATTTCATAAATTAGTACAGTTGAGTATAGATAAAGATAATTATCCGCATAATCTTTGCCCCATGAAAATAGGGTGAGGATTTGATCAGTCCACTGTCGGATGATGTTTTGGTTTCAATCATTGTTTGTATTCCAACACCAATTGTTGTGGCTACGAGCATCTTGTCGACGAGATGGAGGAATCTTTATAAATCTGTATCTAGATTTAAACTTTGTTAATGCACCAATCTAGTGTCATGCTACATCCCTTATCGCCATCCTCATAATTATGATTTTGAATTCGGATTGATTATGTATCGATTGGAGATATTCTTGAGACTTTGTTCTGATTCCAAGGTTCATGTCTTAAATTTAGCCTGTTGTTTTATCAAACCAGACGATGAGCTATTTGAGAGATGCATTTTATCATCTAAGAAAGTTGGATGTTGAAAAGCTCATTCTCTCTCTCTCTCTCTCTTGTTGCTCATGTCCCTGGTGTAAGAGGCCTAGTTTTTCCTGTCACCACCTTCTTTCTGAGTAAACTTCATTTGAGTATGGTAAGTATTCGGTTATTCGGTCCGTTTTTTGCCTGTAAAATAACCAAACCAAAATAATTGAATTTAAACTAGAAGTAACCGAACATAATTACCCAGCTGAAATTCTTATTCAGTTTTTGGTTATTACCGAATTTTTATATAAATTTAATAAAATAAAAAATAAAAAATTATATATATTTATGTTAATATATATATTAAAAATATGTATTATATATTTATTAATATTATATATAAATGGTCCGAAAATAAAAAAAAATAACCGAACCAAAAATTGAAAATCGAAAAAAATTAACCGAACCGAAAATTAAAATAATTGAACAAAAATAACCGAAATTTTTCGATTTAGCTCGGTTTTCAATTTCTTGCTCACCCCTACATTGGAGCTCCTTAAATTGGGTCGATGTTTGGTGAAGCCATACCCGAGAAGCAAATGTTGCAACCTTAAAACTCTGGAGCTGGCACTAGCTACACTAGTTCCTGGTTTTCTAGAATGCATTTTATCCGACTGTGTGAGCCTCGAATCGTTGTCTATTCGCTGTTGTGATTGCCCTCCCAAGATACGCATTCGGGGCCCTAGCCTCCGGTTGAAGACTTTGGTGATTAATAATTCCGAAAGTGCAGAGGAGATAGAGCTGTGCGCGAGCAATCTTTATAAATTCGAGTATAGAAGCTACAAAATGACTAACCTGGTGTTTGATCGTGTGCCTTGGCTAGAAATGATGTACATTTTTGTTAGATCTAGAGGTGATTTCGAAGAGGATAATGTGATGCCTTATGTTTTCGGAGAAGTTGCTAAATATGTGCCCGACCTCAAATTCTTAACTTTTGTCACTAATATTGGTTGTGATTTCAAACAAGTATCCTTTCCATTCCGAACTCTTGTTTCTTCTTCTGCTATCTATTGTAATGTAGTAATTGTGAATGTTCTTCGTGTTCGTTGTCTCGATTCAGGTGGGTACGTGGATGGGACATTTTTGCGACCTGAGGGTACTAGATATCACGATAACGATAGCATGGAAAACCAGAAGCATCAATCTGATGGGGCTGATTCCATATCTGGATAGGTGCCCATCCCTCGAGGAATTGCAGTTGAATGTGAGTTTTGTTTGTATATTTGTATTATATTATACTAGTTTTACACCCATGTTACGCAGACTAATTTTTAATACTTTTATTTATAAAATATAAATACATGTATTGACAATTATTTGAAAATGTATTTATTTTTTATACATCAATATTAAATATTAGTTTAATTATATCTATATATCTTCCTACATATTTATAAATTTCTACCAAAAATAAAATTATTACATATTTACATGTAAAATTCTCACAAACATGTGAGGTGTAAATATAATTCTAATTTACAAAGTGAGGTTAGCTTAAATAAAAAATTATACATGTATACTTAAAAATAAATTAAAAGAATAAGTTAGCGAATTTGCAAAGAATTTGAGGAAAAAACGAAAAAATGTTTTTGTTTTTATTATTATATAAATTATATATGCATATACATATATATATATATTAAATATAGATAATTGGGATACATAAAAAGTTATTTTTCTTATTTTTGGTGTAAACTGTGTTTTAGACTATTCTTATTTTTGAATTGTCCCACTTATTTTCGACACGGGAATTAAGAACTCTGAATGTAGAATGAGTTGAGTAAAATTAATATTTTACTATTGAATGTGAAAAAGTTGCATTTTTTAAAACTGATATTGATAAGATTGGACAAACAAAAAAAAAGTGGGACAATTCGAGCGAGACTGGAGAAGTATATTAGTAGATCTTGTAACATAATGTCATGGATGGATGTAGTTACCAGATGTGGTTGTAATGGATAGTAAGCCACAGTTACAAGCAGTTGAGTTACCACAATAACATAATCTTGATTCATCATCATCTCCCACATATTGTTTCATTAATATGTTTTTTTTTTTTTTTTTGAATTCCTTTTTTGTTGAGATTTAGTAGATAGATACATATATATCACAATATATATTTGTTTGTATAAGTTGAGATATACGTCATATCTCTCCTATCTTTTCTATCTTTCTAGTTAGATTAGAAGTAGGATATTCTCATGCATGAGGTCTATATATACCCATGTAATCTTCTCATAATTTTCGAATATACTGAATATTAAGAAGAACAATTTCTTCATGGTACCAGCGCCATAGGTTGGGAATTTCTTCGTTTCCGCACATTGCGTCAAGACTTCTACCGTGAATCCCCTCTTCCATGACGACGAAGGACGGCGATAAAGTGGCGTTCGTCAATGACCTCATGTCGCCCTATTATATAGGACCATCCGACAACCCTAGCCACGTTTATGTCACCGACGTCCTCAATGATAGTAACTATGGAGATTGGCTAGAAGAGATGAGCAATTGCTTGCTCGCGAAGAACAAATTTGGCTTCGTAGACGGCTCCCTACCCATGCCCGACGAAAATCCCCCAGATCTCCTTGTATGGAAGCGTTGCAATGCGATGGTAAAAGGCTGGTTAGTCGTTGCGATGGACAAGGAGATAAGGAATAGCGTCAAACACACGAAGACGGCACGGGAAATTTTGGAGGATCTAGAAGAACGGTTCGGTAAAGAGAGCGCTCCAAAGGCGTATGAACTAAAGAGAAATCTTACCCTTACTCGACAAGACAAGGCTTCAGTCTCGGCTTATTACACGAAGATAAAAGGCCTATGGGACGAGATCGATGCAGTATCGGCGATGCCAAAGTGTACATGTGGACTATGCACCTGCAATATTTCGAGATCCTTCGCTGAAAAGGTTGAAAGAGAACGAGTGTACGAGTTTTTGATGGGCCTCGACGATACCTTCACGACCATACGCAGCCAGGTATTAAGCATGAAGCCTTTGCCTAGCCTTGGAGTCGCCTACCATCTCGTGGCAGAAGACGAGAGACAAAGAATAATCGCGACATCTTGGAATCCGGCTGTCGACGGTGCTGCATTTCAAGTTCAGAGGCCGGAAGAGAACGTAACTCGCCGCGATAACAGCACGGAGAAATCACCGCCTCAATGTGGAAACTGCGGGAAGTTATGGCATACAATTGAAAACTTTTGGGAGATCGTTGGCTACCCGGAAAATCGAAAGGCAAGCAAACCCTGGAGAAAGTCGACCAGGAAACCCTATGTACATCGCGCAGCACATGTCGAGACAGGATCTCCAGCAGATAAGGACATGATGCAAGGCTTCACGGCGGAACAACTCGCGCAGTTGAAAGAGCTACTCACGCATGGCAGCGGCAGTTCGTCGACGAGCCCTGCAGTTAATGTGGCAGGTAAAATATTTATGTGTACACCATGGATCATTGACACGGGCGCAACCGATAGTGGTGGCCATCCTGAACCGGAACCGGCTGAACCGGCTCGGAACCGGCCCGCCGGTTCCACGGTTCGGAACCGGAACCGTGCAAACGGTTCCGAACCGGAACCGTAACCGGATGTAGCAGGGCCGGTTCAGGTTCCATGTTTTAACCGGAACCGGAACCGGCGGTTCCGAACCGTGGAACCGGCCGAAAATTAAAAAAAAATAAAAATTGCTGTGAACCGGCGGTTCCGGTTCCGAACCGCCGGTTCCAACGGCTATTTTTTTGAAAACAACGAATGGAACGCTGACACGTGGCGCCGAACCGCCGGTTCGGAACCGGAACCGGCGGTTCGGCCGTTTAAAATTCAAAGAAAATTAAAAAAAATAAATAAATAAAGGAACCGGCGGTTCGGAACCGGAACCGGCTGAACCGGCCCGGAACCGGAACCGCCGGTTACGGTTCCAAACCGGAACCGTGGAGTCTTCTACCCGGGCCGGTTCCGGTTCCAAATATCCCGAAACCGGAACCGACGGTTCCGAACCGGAACCGGCCCGGGGCCATCACTAGCAACCGAGCACATATGTTGCAATCGAGAGATGTTTGATTCACTCGCTAATAGCGAGAAATGAATACCGGTCAGAATACCGAATGGTGATAAAGCAACAGTTGCAGGAATTGGAAATATCAAGCTCGAGAACGGGATTGAACTAGATCGAGTGCTTTTTGTTTCATTGCAATTTACTTTATGTCAGTCGTCTAACCAAAGATTTCCGATATAATCTAACATTTTCCTCGGATCATTGTATCATACAGGATTGCACCTCGAAGAGCCGGATTGGAGCGAGTAGGCAACGTGATGGTCTATACTTATTGGAGCCGGTTCGAGACGCTCGACAAGTTTTCTCTGCACTTGTGGACAATGATACTTGGCATAGACGACTCGGGCATGCCTCCAGAATAAAGATGCAAGGTTTATGCGAGGTGCCTCACAAAATTTGTGATATTTGTATGAAAGCAAAACAAACCAGACTACTTTTTCCTTCTAGTACTATACGCACAAAATCCTGTTTTGAGATGCTACATTTTGATATATGGGGAAGTTACAAAACGCCTTCATTATCTGGGGCGCGTTATTTTCTTACAATTGTAGATGATTTTAGTAGAGGTGTATGGATTTACCTTATGAGGTTTAAATCTGAGGCAAGTACATATCTTAAATTCTTTTGCAACATGCCGAAGACTCAATTTGGTAAGGTTGTTAAGTGTATTAGGACCGACAATGGTGGAGAGTTTCAGTCACGAGAAATGCTGGAATACTACGGCAAACATGGGATGCTGCTCGAGACTACATGCCACACACTCCCCAACAAAATGGAGTCGTTGAGCGAAAGCACAGACACATCCTTGAAGTTGCGAGAGCCCTTCGATTCCAAGCCAACCTACCTAACATTTTCTGGGGAGAATGCGTCTTAGCTGCAGCCTACATAATAAACAGACTCCCATCCAAAATATTGCAAGATCGAACACCGCATGAAGTACTACTCGGGAAGCTGCCTAATTACGAGGACTTAAAAGTATTTGGGTGTTTGGTATATGCCAAGGATACGAGCAAAATGAATGATAAATTTGCCGCAAAAGGACGAAAGTGTGTTTTCATCGGATACCCATATGGGCAGAAGGGATACAAGGTGTTCAATCTGGAAAGACGAACGATCTACACTACTAGGGATGTGCGCTTTGTCGAAGATTGCTTTCCATATTCTGAACAAGATAAGGACGGTATTAACAAGAAAGGGAGCGATCAGGTAGACGATATCATCTATGAAGAGACGGGTTTGCAGGCGGAAGGGACGAACAACACAGAGGATCAAACCGAGAATAATGCACAAACCACTGATATTGCAACCAGTTCACGGCATAGCAACAGGGTCAGACAACAACCGGCCCACTTGCGCGACTACGAGGTTGAGTTACCAAGCTCCATAGACCATTCACGACCTGCACCCGCATCCGATACAGGCTCTTCTACGGTACATCCTCTTACTCTCTACGTTGCTTACGATAGATTTTCTTTGTCCCATAATTGTTATCTCGCTGCAATCGACCGTCATGTTGAGCCAAAGTCATTTGCCCAAGCCGTGAAGTTGCATGAATGGAGGGAGGCGATGCAAAAGAAGATAGAAGCTCTGGAATTTAATGGAACATGGGACTTAGTTCCGCTTCCGGATGGAAAGAAAGCAATTGACTCGAAGTGGGTTTACAAGATAAAATATAAACCGACGGGAGAAGTCGAAAGATACAAAGCCCGTTTAGTCGCGAAGGGTTTCACTCAAGTCCCAGGGGTAGATTTCCCTGAGACTTTCGCGCCCGTAGCTAAACTTGTCACGTTGCGTTGCATTCTCGCAATTGGGGTGAAGAAAAATTGGATTATGCATCAACTCGACGTCAACAACGCATTTTTACACGGCGATTTAGTAGAAGATGTATACATGAAGGTTACGCAGGGTTACGTAAAGGATGGAGAGGTGCGTGTCTGCAAACTACGGAAGTCTCTATACGGTTTACGGCAGGCATCGCGAAACTGGTATCATAAGTTCACGACGGCTTTATCCAACATTGGATTCAAGCAGTCACACGCGGACCATTCTTTGTTCATCTACAAAGTTGGAAGAACCTTTGTTGCAGCATTAATCTACGTGGACGACGTACTACTTGATGGCAATGACGGTGAAGTGATCCAGAATGTTAAGAAAATGTTGGACGAGCGATTTAGCATCAAAGACCTGGGTCCTCTGAAGTACTTCTTGGGAATTGAAGTGGCTCGATCCGCCGAGGGCATGGTGATGTCGCAGAGGAAATACACACTTGACATATTAAAAGATGCAGGAAACTTGGAATTAGCAGCTTATTGTGACTCAGATTGGGGGGATGCCACCTTACCCGACGTTCCCGAAGTGGATATGTTATCATACTTGGAGGTGCGCCCATTTCATGGCGCACAAAAAAGTAAACTGTTGTGTCACGTTCTTCAGCAGAAGCCGAGTATCGGGCGATGGCAGCAACTGTGAGTGAAGTAATATGGCTGCGGTGGCTTGTCAAAGAACTTGGGGCTGAGCAACGGATCCCAACTGGTTTATTCTGCGACAATCAAGCCACAAGACACATTGCCAAAAACCCCGTATATCATGAGCGAACTAAGCATGTGGAGATGGATTTTTATTTTGTACGTGAAAGGGTGGAATCGAAGGAGGTCGAACCACGTGAAGTAGCTACCTCGGAGCAAATCGTGGATATATTGACGAAACCACTTGGAGGAGATCAGCTACAATACTTGTCCGTCAAGTTGGGAGTTCGAAATCTACACTCGCCAACTTGAGGGGGGTGTTGAGATTTAGTAGATAGATACATATATCACAATATATATTTGTTTGTATAAGTTGAGATATACGTCATATCTCTCATATCTTTTCTATCTTTTCTAGTTAGATTAGAAGTAGGATATTCTCATGCTTGAGGTCTATATATACCCATGTAATCTTCTCATAATTTTCGAATATACTAAATATTAAGAAGAACAATTTCTTCATTTTTGCTCTAGTTTTGCTTTACATTGCCCCTTGCTCGTTTTTTTTTTAAATTTAAATATGTGATTTTTTTACTTTGGTCTCAAGTTATTAACAAGTATTAGGAATAGATTAGATACTGATAAATCGATAAGATGTTAAATAAGAATAAATTTTGATTTATGGATGAATAAATCTGGGCTGGAATAAATCCAGCTTTATTTCGGTCTTCTATTCGGTTTGATTTCCGAACGAATTGAGCTGAATTTCGGTGGTTTTTAAATCCAGCTGGATCTCGGTATTAAATTCAGATATATTTTGAATTTTTATTTTAAAATAAATATAAATCGAGCTTGATATATTTGAATAATTCCATATATATTTTGATCTTTAATTCAGATTGATTTCCGATCGAATTGAGATGGATTTCGGTGGTTTTAAAATTCAGCTGGAACTCGGCATTATATCCAGATGGATTTCGGGACTTGTTTAAGGCAAATGATTGTGGTGGATGCTACACACCTGAAGGGGCGAAATAAAAGTGTGTTATTGGTTGTTGTTACCAAAGACGACAACGAACAAATCTTTCCTTTGGCTATTGGATTTGCACCAATCGAGAACGATGAGAGCTGGACATGGTTTATGTCACGGTTGCGAACGGCTTTCGATTGTAGTCCGCCATTGTTTATTGTTTCGGAGCAACACACCAGCATTGCCAAGGCAGTAAGCTCGGTCTATCCAGAGGCGACACATGCCTTATGTGGTTACCATATTCAAAATAAGTTGACGACCTTCAATTCAACTATCGTGAAGTTATACCACAAGACAGCTAGGGGTGATCACGAGCCGAGTATGGCTAGGCTCGAGCTTGAGCTCGGCTCGACCGAGCTCAAAATTTCAAGCTCGAGCTCGGCTCGAGGTTAAACTCGTCAAGCTCGACTCGGCTCGATCGAGCTCGATTGTTTTAATTTATTTTAATTTTTAATAAAAAATTTATATTATTTATTATTAAATACTCCCTCCGTCCCATTAGAGTAGTCCCATTTCTTTTCGGCACGGAGATTAAGGGTTGTGAGTGTAGTGGAATTAATATTTTATTGGTGAGTGTGGAAAAGTTTGTCATTTTAGAAAAATGGGACTAATTTATGGGACAAACAAAAATGAGAAATGAGACTACTTCAACGGGACAGAGGGAGTAAAAAATTTAGGAATAAAAATCTATATCTATATAATATATTAAAGGAGTTCCGGTCAATTCCCTCCAAAATTCTAAAAGACCGTGCACATTAAAAAGCTCTAATAAAAGCCTAAATGTATTTTTCCTTTACAATTTTTATATTTGCATAAAATTTATTTATTCTAATATATTAATATTTTCAATCATAAAATAAGTCTTTATTTAATATTTTATAACAACAATATATAATTATAAATATATTTAATATTATAATAATATAATATTATAATAGTTTTGTTTAATATGATCATTATTAAAATAGTGAATATTTAAAATAATAATAGAATAAATAAAAAATAATTATAAAATAACATAAGATAAAAAAAATAAGAAATAAATAATTTGTTATTGAGATTTGCGAATGATAAATGAGAATGAAATCCACCATTTTGGAGGGTTCGTAATTTCATAATATTTGAGTATCATTCTCATTCATACATTTTCATTTCTTTCAACCGAACGGTGTATTTCGAAATTTCCAACATCCACCAACCTAATCAATCATTATTATATTGTTAAAACTCTACATATAAAATATGTTCGTGCAACGTACGGGTGTATTTATAGTATTATACTAAAGGAATTCCAGAAAAATCCCTCCAAAATTTTTGAAAAGTGTGCACAAATAATAAAATATTAAATAAATTAATGATATTTTTACAATTATTACTTCATGGTTGGAACATGTCAATCTATATAATATATTGAAAATGTGCATGTTGAAATAAAATGATTCTTTTTTAAAAAATATTAGAAATTATTTTAATAGAATTATATTAAAAAATAATTCAATTTTAAAATTGTTAAAACTTTACATTAATTGAATCATTTAGCAAATAAACTTTAGAGTTTCTAAATTGCAAAAGTTATTTGAAATGAAAAACAAAACAACATGTTTGCAATGTAGCTTGAATATCATAATTCTCATTTTATTATTTTAATTTTGGATTAATATTATTTTGAGAAATTAGTGCATTTTAATTCATAATATCTATTTATTTTTACAAATATAACCTAATAACTATAATTTTATAAATGTTAGACATTGAGTTGGTAAAATGAACAAACTTAGAAATTACACCATAATTTTCGATGTAAGATATTAAATTAAAATACAGACAAATATTGCAAGTTAAATTATAATTTGTGAGCACTGTGTTATTTTTGTAAAGTTGGCAAATATTAGTAGTGTAAATGCAAATATTTTTATTTTGGGTCTAATTTTGAATAAATATTATATGTGATGAATGTTTATTAGAGAAGTTTATTGTTTTTCTTGTATTTTTATGTAATATCTATTTAATATTATTTTAATCAAACTACTATAATATCTTCTATGTGGTCATTTATATACAATAGAAATATAAGTTATTATTCAATAAAGTAAATAATATCATGATATTTTTGAATAAATTATTTATATATTATTTCGAATAATATTTGTTCGTGCAACGCGCGTGTGTAAATATAGTATTATACTATAAGAGTCCAGAAAACTCCCTCTAAAATTTTTGAAAAACGTGCACAAATAAAAAAATATTAAATAAACTAATGATATTTTTACAATTATTACTTCATGGTTGGTGTTGAGGTTCGATTTGTGTTGAAATTGGGACCCTTTGAACTTAATAGAAATTGTACCAGAATACAACCAACTACGATGAAGATAAGATTGTAAATACCGGTCGTGACAACAACTAGACGCAACGAGCTGAGTAATAGTGCGGTAGTGTGCTTGTGCTTCTACTTTTAGGGATAAAAAAACATGTGCAAAAATGAACTAGCCACGTCCCTTTTATAGAACAAGGGAGGTGGTTACAACCCTAGCTACTTTCGGTGGTAGTTCCGACATTTGGGGTGAGCCGTTGGTGGTGGCCGTTCGCGCCCTCTTAGGGGAGTTAGTTGGCTGAGGCTCCTCGGGCTTCGTACTGGAAGAGTGGCGACGGTTATGCAAGATCTTCGTGGGTGGCTCTGATTTTATCGGGCGGAGATGGCTTTGGATTGTGGTCTCCTAACTTCCTTCCGATGTTAATGCGCTCCTGAGTTTAGAGCCTCCTGCCTGGGTCGTGCACGAGGGGAGGATCCGTGCAGGAGATGATGATTTCGAGGTAGGAAACGATCGTAACTTTGGCTTGGTGCTGGAGCTCATATTTCTACCCTCGGGCTTGGTTCGGGTCGTTACCTCCAAGCTGTTGGGCTCATTTGGACGTTATATCTTGAGCCATCCTCATTTATAATGGGCCTGGACCTGACTTTTCCAGCCCAATTATTTTTGGGCCCAACAATAGCCCCTTCGGGCTTGGGGTCGAGTGACCTAGAGAGACCCCAAGGTCGAACAGTTGGGTCGTACCCTCGTTAAAATTATATTAAGCTCGATAAGGCTCGTGAACCTAGCTCGAACCTAAGCTCGAGCTCGATAAGGCTCGCGAGCCTGTCGAATCGAGTATCACAAAGCTCGAGCTCGAGCTCGACAACTACTCGAATAGCTCGAGCTCGAGCTCGGCTCGATTACTATCAAGTCAATTTTGAGTTTTTTCGAGTCGATCCCGAGTATCTTGCGAGCCGGCTTGACTCATGCTCACCCCTAAAGGCAGCCTATACATACCATTCTATAATATATAAGAAGGCAATGGACCAGATTGAATAGCATTGCCCTTAGGGATGTCAATCGGGCTAACCCGTCGGGTTTCGGGCCAACCCTATCGGGTTTCGGGTTATTCGGTCCGGGCCCAATCAGGTTGGATTTTTTCGGGTAGATAATTATTGACCCTAACCCTAACCTGTCGGTTTTTGGGCTAGCCCGTTGGGCTAACAATCTTAAAAGGTTAATTAATTTTTTAATAAAATTATAGGATATAAATTATTTAACTTTTTATTTTAATTAAATATTAAGTTTTATTCTTTAAATATAAGTATAAATTAGTTTAATATGCATTATTAACATTTAACAATATAAGAACATGAACAATCTCGCTCTTTACTTCTTATAGTCAAATTAAAATAAAAATCATATTATATGCTACCCAAGAAGATAAATGAAAATATGCTCTAATTTTTTTTACTTTCAAATTTCAACCATGTAATTACTATGATTAATAATTTTAATAATTGATAAATTTTATACCACTCATTCATGTGAATTAACTATTACTACTTGTTTATATTCTATCGTTAATTTATTTTTTAAAAATTAAATTACAAATTGGAACCATTAATTTAAAAAACTATTTAATAATATAATCTACCATTTTAAATAATATATTATATCACTATTATATGTAAAATTATTATTAATTAGAATTTCGTGTAGTCTACTGTCTATACATACTAGATTTACACCCGCGCATTGCGCGATTAAATATTGTTCAAAATAATATACAAATAATCTTATTCATAATATTATGGTGAATAATTGATCGCTAAAATTATTAACGACTTAGCATAGCTAACAATATAGCGGCAAATATAATTATCGATCCCACAGGGAAAGAAATAACGAATGTCTTGAGTACTGAAATATAGCTTCTCGGAAAATTGTTTGAGGCAATCAAATTTTGAAAAGGTTTTGGTATCATAAAATTCAGAAACAAACAAGAAACAATTCTTCAATTAAAGAAAAACTATTATCAGCAGGACAATCTGAAGGGTTGTTCAGATAATTGCAAGAGTTCAGATTCTAGGAATTTTATTACTATCTTTCCTAACATGCAAAGATAAATTCATCAAATGCCAATTTAATTCCTTGAAAGATGGAGATCAGAAAAAAATATTGTAAACTTCGTTTTAAGACTATTCACAAAGTAGATTATTGAAATCCCATACCCTTTCGGTCTCAAGAAATAATCAATAACTCCAAATAACACAGATGTTTTTCCTATAATCTAATTCTCTCTTCTTAAGACAAGAATAATGAATTATATTGTGAAACTCTTTTCCTGTTAATCAATCATCACCTTTTGAGTCTCAAATTAATTAACTAGTAACCTAATTTAGTGGCCAACAAAATTAGATTCGAATCAAAGCACAGAATTCCACAAATCATTCAAGGAAAGGCATTTGAATAAATAGATCTAAAACATGTATTCAAGATAGATTTTAAACCTTAGAATCTGACACAGAAGTTAGTTCAACATATTCCTAATAAAGGGAATCATGAAAAGATTAAACCTGAAAATAACAACTTGCATTTAAAACTGAGTCTTGATTGAAGCATTCAACTTCATCAATTGTCTCTCACTTCAAAATAACAATGGATCTCAAATTTCTGCCTTGGAAATAATATAACATTCTCAATACTAACTGTCTAACCTCAAAAACTCGAAATTCAAGTGTTTATATAGATGCAGGAATAATTATAACAAGGTAGTTCTTCAACAAGGAAAGAAAAGGCTAAAATCTTCACAAAATTCGCTCCAGCTTGATTCGCCACGGCCGAGACAAGGTTCATCTCGGCCGAGACGCGCCTCGTCGAAATCCTCCAACCCGACCTGACACGTCAGCATCTCGACCTTCCATCTCGGCCGTGGCAAGGTTCACCACGGCCGGGATGGAGCTCCCGTGTCGATCCTCCGAAGTCGAGACAGGTTCATCTCGGGCATGCAGGACGGCCGGGATGTGTTCCACCACGGCCGAAACAGAGCCATTCGGCCTGTTTCCAAGCTTACTCCAAACTTAGCCATTTTCCTGCGAAATCTCATCATCATAAGACTATATAACACCGAAACACAACCATGCATAAATAAACATGAAAATTACACGACTTGAACACTAAATGAACAAAAACTCATTGATAAGTTAACGAAATAACGAACTTATCAATAATATTATTCATTTTATTGAATAATAACTTATGTTTCTATTGTATATAAATTATCAAATAAATAATTATCATATTTCAGTAAAGATATTATAAAGTAGTTTGTTTAAAATAATACTAATTAGATAATATATAAATATATAAAAATAAATTTTAAATATAATAATATCTATTCATTTTTTTCGAAAAAAATATTTTATTTTAACATGTACACATTTTAAAACATACTCCCTCCGTCTCGGCTGAATTGTCCCGGGTTGACCGGACACAATAACCAAGGAGTGTGAGTGTAAAATAAGTTTAGTGGAATTAATATTTTATTGTTGAATGTGAAAAAATTATCTTTTTAAGTAATGAGACAATTGAGGTGAGACGGACGAAAAAGGAAAGTGGGACAATTGAAGTGGGACGGAGGGAGTATATAGATTGACATATTCCAATCATCAACTAATAATTGTAAAATATCATTTCTTTATTTAATACTTTTTTATTTAAATTTGTACACGTTTCTCAATAATTTTGGAGGGAAAATCCTGGAACTCCTTTAGTATATTATATAGATATAGATATAGATGTAATTTATTGGGCCAACAAAAACTTTTATTTACTTAGCCTTAGACTAGTAGTTGGTTGGGCTTATTTTAAATAAAATTATTCATGGGATCAGTTAAATTTATGCATGAAATATAATAATTGTGGGATTGGACTGGGCTGAAATATCTTCAATCAAAAGTGGCTTGGACCGACGGGCTGACCGGCGGCCCGACGAGTTCAGCCCATTTGGCCCGCGAGCCCGGCGGGTCAGGCCCGTTCGGTTAAAAAAAAATTCGGTTTAAATTTGTTTTACCCTAACCCGCATTTTAACCTTTCGGTTTCGGGCTTAATTAACATCCCTAATTGTCCTACTGCATACAACAAACTCATGACAGCGGGGCCTGAAAAATGGGCTAGGTCAAAATGTTCGGTTCACCGTTATAGCTTCATGACATCGAATGCAGCAGAAGTGTTCAACTCCAGGTTGTTAAATGCTAGACGTCTATCGATCTGTTTCATTATTGAGCTATATAGACACATTGTCAAAAAATGGTTCGATGAACGACGAGCTAAGGCGTTTGCAAGAGACGATGACTAGGCTGAGGAAGTCGTGGCCAAAATGACTCCATTGGCGGAGGTCTCAAACAGGTACACGGTTTCGCTTGTTTCTGAACATCATTTCAAAGTCAACGACCATGTTAGAACGTGGAAGGTGGATCTTCAAGACAACTTATGCGACTGACGGGAGTTTTAGATGGATCCCATTCCATGTTCTCATGCTATTGCTGCAATTCGGTTAGTAATATATATCGATAGAATTAAACTTTCAATCATAACGATCAAGTTTTTAATTATTATTGCCACAGCTTCAAGGGTATGAGTGTGTACGACTATGTCTACAAGACATCTAACTGGCGAGAAACTTATGGAGGAACAGTACACCCTCTTCCTCCAAGAGATGAGTGGATTGTATCATCGGAAGCACAAGCATGTGTTGTTTTGCCACCCATTGTCAATCGCCAAGCTGATCGACCAAGAAATAGTCGTCGTCTTTCGGGAGCACAGGCGGGACAAACATCGACTAGTAGACGACGAGCATCAAAGAAATGTAGTATTTGTGGATCTACAAGTCACACAAAAACGTGCTTGTCCGGAAAGAATTCCGCCTACTTAATTTGTTACATTTTAAAAAAATTTATTGTATCACGTATTGCATATTCGTGGACAATAAATCTCAATTTCGAATGCTTATTTATATCCTCGTGCTTCTCATTTCAATTCAAAATACTTGTGATTTGCATGATTTCAATTCAAAATACCCGTGCTTCGCAATTGATGAATTTATTTTCATGACATGTAATGTAATTTAATATCTAAAAGGAGTTCGAATTTTCATTTTTCTATTTTTTGTCGAAATCAAGCTCATTTAACCGAGATCTAGCTCACTTTTTGCGAATTCAAGACCAATTCCTTATGAGTTAAATCCCAATTTAAATGCAACCTCCATCTACAATTATATTCGAACTCCAGCTAAAATTAAACCAACTTTCAGTTGTAAACTATAATTTCATTAAGTATAATAATTTTGTTAATTAAAACTATAATTTCATTAATAACATAATAAGATGGTGAATAATAAATGAATAATAATAAAATAAGCATACTTTTTAAAATAAATATGGTGAATTCCGACTAGAATATCGAACTCAAGCTGAATATGATTTCCTTAATATTTTATTTTTGTATTACTCTCTTACATGGTGAATAATAAATGAATTATAATAAAATAAGCATAATTTTTTAAATAAATATGGTGAATTTCGGCCAGAATATCGGACTCAAGCTGAAAATGTCGAAATCAAGCTGAATATATTTTCCTTAATATTTTATTGGTTTATTATTACTTTTAAAATAACACCTTAAATATATAATAATAAAAAAATCATTATATTATGGTTTACACAGAAATCGAAAAAAGGCTTGATCGACTAAGACATATATAACGGGCAAAATACACTCTAATTATTTTGTGTAATTTTTATTAAGGATGGCTATTTTTTACATGTAAGTATAAAATTTGGCTATTTTAAATTATTTTCTCAAATAATAATACATCCTATTTTTTCTTTTTATTACAAGCGTGCGTCAGCGATTAGGGTTTTCTAGAAGGGGCATTTCTTATCCGCCGTTTACGCTTTCACCATCGGTTTCTTCGTTTCCATTTCTTCTTCTCCACTGTGAATTATTGAAGATCCACATAGTCTTGCTCCGCCCGTTTACGTCTACCATGAGATGGAACAAATTCTAAAATGCCCAATCTCGTGATCCCTTTTTTAGAGGAAGTCACTAGAAAGTTCGTATATTCAGCAAAAGGTATGCAGCTTCACACCCAAATCCCAAGTTTCTCTTATCTATTTTTAAGCTCTTACTCCAATTTTTGTTTCGTTTTGCTGGTACTGAACTTGTAGTTTAATCGATCTACTTTTTTTTTTCACGGACCTAATCGAAGGATTGTAGCAAATTTATGCCGATTTTCTTTTAAAAATAAAAAGTGTTTATATGAATTATGTTCTTTTCGTAATGTATGAAATTTCCTTAGTCAATCGCAAATTATTGTGGTTTAATTTTTATTTGAGGGTAGCTGATTACATGCGTGTGTGATTTTGTTGAAATCTCGTCGTTGGCATTTTATATTTAGGGTAAAATAATTTGCTTGGTTTGGAGTTGAAAGTGAAGAAAATGTGATGATCATCGTTCTCTCTGACTGTGGTGTTGTTGTTAGCCATTTTTATTTTCTCGTTGGCTGCAGTGAGAACTCAAAGAATGAATGGGAGTTGAAAAACTTGAAGTGATTAAGTCTCTTAGTTCAACTCTTTCAGCCTGTTTGTGGCTTCATCATTCTACTCCTATTTGATATCACTGAGCTTCAATTTCTAGTTTTTTTGGGACTATTTTGGTGACCCTTCTTCTTGAAAGGGATGTTTCTGTATGGAATTAATTAAACTGATACGAAATTTTTATATCATTATTTTGTAACTAACAAATAATCATTTAAATATAAGATTTGGAAAAGTTTGGTCTCCACAATGGAGAAAGCTTATACTACTACTTAAGAGATGATGATACTCACATATCTTTGTCTGGTACCTTTTGAATGTCTAATCAGTCTGTTTATGTTAACTCTTCCAAAAAGATTCCTTTTTAATGAATCTTAATGTATTAGGTGAGGATCTGTAAAGTTGGTACCAAACAAGATGCCAACTCGATATGTTAAACTTGGCAATCGAACACTTGATCAATGGAAGGTCACTGAGCTCAGGGAAGAGCTCAAGAAGCGTAAATTGTCTACTTCTGGGTTAAAACAAGATCTAGTAAAGCGCCTGGATGAAGCTGTTCGCTCTGAAATGGGGAGTTCCGTGGACAATGCAGAAGACGATGCTTCTCAATCTGAGGAATCCAATGAAGAAGCAAATGCAGGTACTATTGTTTCTGACAGGTCTGAGAATATTAAGGATGGAGATATTGAAATTGTTGAAAAGCAAGAATCCAAGCTTGGGGATGCAGTGGATGATAGCACAGATGCATCAGGTGAAGGCAAAGTTATTGAAGCAGACTTGATGGAGGGAACCAAGGCTACTGGGCTGGAACAAGATCAAGTTCCTGAACCATCTATTGTAGAAATTACTGAAGTTAATGATACAATTGAACCTGTGAAGCCTTTGAGTGAATCGGACTCGCAAAATCATGAAACAAATGAGGATGGACACCCCCAGGAGGATGCTAAGCTTGAATCAGCACATCCTAGTACCCAGTCACCTCAGATCAGTGAGAGCAGTACCCCTGTGGTGCCTGATAATGCACAGGACTTGCATGGTAGCGGAACTCAAAATGAAGCTATTCACTCAACTGAACCAAGGGACAATGATGGTTTGAAGGAACTCCAACCAGATCAGCCAGTGACCCATCAGGTATCTGATGTTGACCCTAATTTAGGGTTTCAAGTAACATCTGATTCTGTTTGTACTGAATCTGTCTCCATTTTTGAGAAAAATGAATTAAAGATAGATGTAATTGATGATAATGTCAAATTAGAACTAGATGTTAAGCCTGAGATGCAGCAGTCACCAAGCGGTGCTGTCCCCGATGCTGGTGAATCACATCCAATGGATGTTGGAGAGCCACTTGAGAAAATTGTTATCAAAGATGACGTTGACGAAAAAGATTCTGAAGAGCCTCATGATGAAAACCTCCAAGTAGAAAACACTCATGATAGTGTGGTGGAAAAGGTTGATTGTTTCAAGAGCACTGATAGTGGAGATTTAGGTCCTCCTGAAAAACTAAGTTTAGACCGGAGTTCTGGTGATGATTCCATGGAGGAGGATGTGATGGAGAGTAAACTTATGGATGACAAGTCTGATTCTTTCACTGAAAATGTGGAGAAATCTGGAACACATAGTGAGAAAGAGGAGGATCATGTTGATGTTGTTGGTCATGATAAGCCTGTAGAGATGGTTCAACATGCTGAAGTGAACATTACCAATGTTGAAAGTGATACTGTCTCGACCCTGACCTCCGGGAAAAGAAAGTTTTTAGGTAATGTACATCATTCTTTTGTGTATATGTTTTTGAAACTTGCAGCATTTATTTACTTCAGGAAACATTATAGTGGAAGGATTTGACTATAAAAAAGTTCTCTGCCTAGTTTTGAACTTGCAATCCTTATTTGCTTAAGGAGACATTATAGTGAAAGGAGTTGACAATACCAAATTTCCGTGCCTTCATTTTGATAATAAAGCTTTGAAGATTTTGGAATTCTAGCAGTTTTTTAAAGTTTCCCGCTTTAAAGTAGATGGTTAATTTTGGCAGGCTTCCTTTTTCTTGAGATTACAATTGATCTTAAGATCTAACGTAGATCCATGTTAACTCATGGACATGACTGCAAGTAAGACTTTTTCCAATTTTCAGTTCCAAGCTAAAACAGATCGATAGCAGTAGCACCTCGCCAAATTTTATGCTGACCCATAACCCTGTCATGTCATTTTGGTCCTTTTCTGATGATGGCCGACTTCTTTTTTCTACCAAGTATTGAACTTCTAATTTACTAATGTATGGATGCTTTTGAATGATCCAGATAAAGAAGCTGATGGCAGTAATGATGTTGTAAAGAAGGTCCGCAGCTGGAATTCTGAAGGGGTAAAGAGTTCTCAGCCACAAAGTGGTTCTTTGACACCTAAGGGTTTGTCTGAACCTTCTTTTAAGCCCATCCTTGGGACCAATTCCGTGGCTGGTATAGAGGCTCCCAAGGAGTCTGTGGGTAAGTTCCAAAGCTCCTCATTGCTCTTGTTATCTATTTATTAATATCAATCATTCCTTACTGAATAATATTTATACATTAATTTCATGCAGTTCCACCTTCACCAAGGGCGCCGACTAATTCACTCAGAATTGATCGTTTTCTGCGCCCTTTTACTTTAAAAGCTGTTCAAGAACTTCTAGGCAAAACTGGAACCGTTACTGGTTTCTGGATGGACCATATCAAAACTCACTGCTATGTCTCAGTAAGTTTTGTGCTTTCTTCGATAACTACATACCCTCAGCTGTTGTACTAAACAAATATAATGGGATGTCTGCACTTTACATGTTGTACTTTTTCTTTATGATTCATGAATATGTATGCATAGTTACTAAAATAATTTCATGGTGCAGTACTCATCTGTTGACGAGGCTGAAAAAACTCGTAATGCTGTGTACAATCTCCAGTGGCCTACGTATGGGGGCCGCCTGTTGATTGCAGAGTTTGTTGACCCTCAAGAAGTCAAATCACGAGTGGAGGCTCCACTAGCATCTCCTGCTACACCGAGCACAACTCCAACTCCAACTCTAACCCCGTCTGCTGCTCAACCTTCCCCACGGCAGCAAGTGTTGAAACAGCAGATTCCCCCTACTCTTCCTTCCCCACCGTTGTCCAATCCACCCCATGTAAGGGAACGCCTGCATCCGCCAAGGGAACAACAACCTCTCCCATCAAGGGACAGGCTTAACCTCCCTCTTCCACCACCACCCCCACTTCCCGAGAAGAATGATCCACCAATCCTTACATTGGATGATCTGTTTCGGAAAACCAAAGCTACACCACGCATCTACTACCTGCCGTTGTCTGATGAGTTAGTTGCAGCGAAGCTCAAGACACAGGGGAAGACCGTCACTCAGTAGATTTCTGATAGATTGGTTAGTGTGTGCTAAGACGTATATTATAACTACATCTTTGCAGGTCTGCAGGTAGGGATGTTCGGATTAAGAGTTGCTGCTGGTGCTGGTTCTGGTTCTGGTTCAGTGATGGATTTATTCACTTGATTGAGTCGGGCTGAGGCTGCGTTTTAAGTATTGAGATTTTTATTTCCTACTGAAAAACTCTACTTGTTCCTGAACCAGATTGGGTTTTTCCCCAATTTTCCCAGCCCTAGACTATGAGACTTTTTTTTTGGACATATGTTTGTAAAGTTGCATCAGACTTTCAGATTGTGATGTTGAATGTTTGAATCCTCGTTTCCATGGCTGACCTGCTGCTTAAATTAGCATTTGCTATGTTTTCTGTTTCAAATTTCAATAAGAAAATGGTTTCCCCTTCTTGACTAATCTAGAATGTGTATTGCAGCAATTTTAAAATCTTTATTTTTTATATTTTTTTATGTTACATTTAATTTATTTGTGGGTTAAGTTTGTTGAGATGGGGTTGTAGTTGTGTGGGATGGATTTATTTTATGAAAGGGTTTTTAGATATCATTTACAAATAAATATAGTTGGCCCTTTTAGAAATGAAACAATTTGGTTGGGACACTTAATTTAGTAAGTATGATAATTCAGGCGGGATGAAAAGAATACTATTATTTAATTAATGTTTGTGAGTATAATGAAATTAATATTTTAGTGATGTGAGGAAATTTTTTTTCTATTTTAGGAAAGGGAGTTAATGTGGCGGGACAAACGAAAATGAAAAAATGGATTAATCAGTAAAATATATCATCTACTGAATACAAATTAATATGCTATTTGTTGTAAACATATTATTTATGGAAGAAAATTGTGTCATTAATAAAAAATAGTACATCATTTATTGAATAATTTGATTAAAATATAAGAATAGGTTGAGATCCAACTTATAAAATACATAAAGGTGGTCTAACACAAATTTTTGCCCAAGTTTGTTCGATAATATAATTTTCATCTGCTTTGCTTGATTGGGTAAGGTGCATGTATTATACTGTTGTAATTTCTTTAAACTTATTACAATTATGTATATTTTTAAATAAATATTTAAATTATTAGTTTTATTTTAAATTTATTACATGATTAAAAATTTGCTAATACAAAATTACGTTTTAAGAAAAATCTCAATTGAAATGATATTAATGTTATTAAAAATCATATGAGTATTCGAAATATCATTTTATTTGAAGTTTTTCTAAAAATATCAAATTTTTGTCTCTATATTTTTCACACATTTCATACTTTTGAAAGTTTGTAATATATTTAAAAAATCGCATCTTACACTTGAATAATTTGTACATTTTTTACTTAATTCGGAAATAAAAAGAAGAAATATCTTTTACACTGGACAACAAAAGAGGGTAGATTCTTAATTCGAGATGCAAGTGATTTAAATATTTTGTTTCTCTAATAAATCATGAGTTTATCTATATAAATCCGAAATACTTGGGTGGAATAGAAATTAATAGATTATATTTATAAAAATGAGTAAATAGGGGAAGTATCCTAAACTATTCATGTTTTCGGAAAAATACCATAATCTATTTTCATCCGTTAAAAATACCCCAACCTTTACTTCTGTTTATGAATAATACTCTGATCTATTCATATTTTTGAAAAAAAAAATACTTCAATGTATTATTATTAATTAAAAATACCTCAATCTTTAATTTCTTTTATGAATTATACCAAAACGACAAAAATTATTAGCTCACACAAAGAGGACAGTCAAAACACTTATCTTCGTTCATGTTAAATTTAATGTACTAAACAATCAATATTTGTTATAAATTTAAATGTATTTATATTGTGAAAATAATTTAATACTTCATTGTTTTGTTTATTTTTAAACCTCCAATTCAAATGGAGGCGCGTGTATTTCGATACAAGATCACACTTCAAAATACACATTGAGGAAAAAAAAAGGAATTCAAACAATATGCACTAAAGTTTGACATTACACCAAGCGAAGGAAAAAAATAAAGCAGAACATTAAGTTTAAAATATTTTTCAGAAGATAAATACATTTGAATATATAGCAAATATTGATTGTTTAGTATATTAAATTTAATACAGACGAGCATAGTAGATTTGACTACCATCTTTGTGTAAACCAATAATATTTTTCGTTTTGGTATTATTCATAAATAAAATTAAAGATTGAAATATTTTTAACTAATAATAATAAATTATGGTACTTTTCCAAAAATATTAATAGATTAGAGTATTATTTATAATCAGAAGTAAAGATTGGAATATTTTTAATTATTAAAAATAAATTAGATTAATTTTCCCAAAACGTCAATAATTTAGGGCATTTTCTCCTATTTACCCTATAAAAAAAAACCAAAACAAAATTTGGGTAGTGGTTTGCTAGTTTCCAAAAGATTAGGGGTGAAATTGTAAAATAGTCCAAATATCAAACCCTAAAATCCTTTATAATCACTCAGTGCCGCAGCTCTACTCAAATTAGGGTTTCATTTCAGCACCGCAGCTCCGGAGCAGAGGCGACAATGGTGACCGCCAAGAAGACCGTACGATATCTCCGATAACCCTTTCCTATTGTTTTTGTTTTCTGTCAATTTATTCTAGGCATATGCAATCGATAACTAATTCATTCCTTTGCTCTGATTCGTTTACGCTCTTCAGAAGAAGACTCATGAAAGTATCAACAACAGGCTCGCTCTCGTGATGAAGAGCGGCAAGTACACGCTCGGATACAAGACGGTGCTCAAAACCCTCCGCAACTCTAAAGGTGAATTTTCTTGGATTTCTGTTGGTGCGATTGTTTTTAGCTGAATGCATATGGTTTAGTGATTTTTCATGTTGTCGTTTGGATGGATCTTATGTAGGTAAGTTGATTTTGATTTCGAACAACTGCCCGCCTTTGAGGAAATCGGAGATCGAGTACTATGCGATGCTCGCGAAGGTTGGGGTTCACCATTACAATGGAAGTAAGTGCTAATATTGTGATCTATTTCGAGGTTTTCTGATTATGATTTTGATTTATGTTGGGAAACGCAATGCATTGATGGAATCTTGAGTTTTAACGTCTTCTGTTATCGTGCTCTCAACTTTAGTTTATCTAAGTCGTATAGTTGTTGCTGGGGTTGATAGTTAGAGTGTAGTCCTAGGAAGACTTAATCTTTCATACTTGATTAACTTAATAATAACATCTCTAATCGAAATGAATCTTCAACAACCAATGCAATTAATGAGATGAAATAGAAATAAAGAGTGGTTGATGATAGCTATATGCCACATGGGTCAAAATGCATGTGCCCTGCTAGTGTAAATTTTGTGACGGCGGACCATTTTCTTTTTAATTTTAAAATCTTGCCAAACCTGTCTTGTGATTTATATTTGTATCATTTATTGTTTCTTAAAGAAAAAGAGCCAGTGTAGTTTCTCTATTGATGATGTAAGAAACATTAGTGCATCAATGACTTTTGTGTAGCTCATTTAAGGTCTATATAGTACTATTATATTTGTACCCGTAGGAAATGCGCCATTGGAGTAGCTCTAGTACTGTCAAGATGTTAGACACGAACGCAGATATGGTTAATTTTGTTTTGATCTGACTTGTTGATAAAATCATAAGTATTCTCCATGTTTGTTAAACCTTGAGGAGAACAGATAGCAACAAAACGAGTTAGCATATACAATAATTTTAGCTCACACTCTCTACAATACCATTGTGAATTTCAGACAATGTTGATTTGGGGACTGCATGTGGGAAGTACTTCCGCGTTTCATGCCTCAGCATTGTTGACCCTGGTATGAAATGATGCTTCAAGTTTTAACATGTCACATGTGCCGATGATTCTTAGCTGATTTTATTGTTTCCCCCACTGTATTGTAGGTGATTCGGACATCATCAAATCGCTGCCCGGAGATCACTGAGAAGAGATAGTGATAGAGTTTTATGGCATTACATTCATATTCTGTACCCCCCTTGTCTCATTTCCTATATTTTTAATGTAGACATCTGGAACTTCCCCCTTGTGTGTTTTATGGTTCAGCTTGGTCATGCTTGCTGGTTTTTGACATTCTAAGTTCAACATGTTTTGTGGTGAATGTAAGATTTTTTTATTTGAATCTGCAAGTTTCTATCTTCAGAAACATTATGGACACAAATTAAATAGTAAGAGCAAGTGAATTTTTAGTATTCCTTTACCAAACATAAATCGGCACCTGAATCTCCTAACAGTATGGCCATGATTGTGGATTGATGGCCTAAGTTAACTTAGTAGAATGTTATTAGATACTTTTATTTTTTAATAAATACACCAAATAATTAAAAAAAATTATATCAAGATTAATAATAAAAAAAAATTCTCTATAAAATGAACTTAATATTGAATTTTTTAACACATTCAAAACTATTAATTTCTCTTAGTATTTTTTCATTTTGATATCTTGTCACGGATCCAAATAATCTCAATTACTTTTTCAATTTCTCAAAACTATTCAAACTATCAAAATTGGCAACATTTATTTTTATATCTTTCTTCTCTCTCTACATGCACAAACAACAATAATAATATTATACTTTATGTGACATGTCTCTATCCATTGCACCATTTGTCTATATATAATTATATATCATCTGCTCTTATCATCCCCGCACCATTACATTTATTTCTATTTCTTTCTTCTTTCTATCATATGCATATATGACAATAATAATACATACCATGTGACATGTCTCTATTCCCTGCACCATTTGTTTATATATATCTTCTGCTCTTATCATCCCTGCACCATCACATTTATTTCTATCTCTTTCTTTTGTAAAACTATTTGCACGATCAATTCCTCTTTGTCACTTCATAAGGTGTTTCACGAAAACTTATATTAAAATAATACATCATATTTTCATCACTCATTCTAAGAAAATCCTAAAATTAAGTTTACTTTATCTTAAAACTATGTGGGAGCAGGGCATTACAATGACTAAAAATTGTGTACTTAAAATATTTATTTAGGAGTTTCTTACCAGCAAATTATATATACTCTATAGTCCCATGAAATTAGTTTCATTTTTCATTTTTGTCTATTCTATATAATAATCTCATTACCAAATATGGAAAAGTAATCCACACACTAATAAATTATTAATTTTATTTATCTCTATCTTCTTGGTTATTGTGTCGAAATCAAATGGAACTAATTCGTGGGATGTAGGGAGTATTTAGTTTTAAATCACTCATCTAATATTGTTGAAGTTGTTGAAAATTTATAGTGATTTACTTTATCAAGAAATCAATTTGCAATACACCTTAAAAATCATCAAGATATCCAATTTTATGATTTTCAATATGCTAATTAATAAACATTCTCACTTACATAAAAATGCATTTTTTACAGCTAAATCGTATATGTATTTAATGCAGGAAACATGCACCTCTTAAAGATAATTCTATTAATTGCCCACTCCCTTGTCCACATCGTTGGTGGAGTGAAGAAGGGCTTGGGCCCTTCCTATAAAAATGGGCCCAAACTTTTGTTATAACCATCCTAAAATCCCACAATAAAATAGTTTCGTATTGACGAACTATATTTGTGTTCTTATTTTCTCCTCAACTAAATATTTTAGTAGTGTCCGAGGATGTAAGCATAATTTGTGTCGAACCACGTTAAATTCTGGTGTTCTTTATATTCTGCATTTATATTCCTCAATTTGTGTTTATTTTTTTATTATTGCTTCCGCAATAATTGGTATCAAGAGTCAGGGTTATTCTGAGTATGCTTTGTGGTTGCAGTGTAAACTGATCCTCCACATCATAAAAGATTTCCTTGTTTTTTATCTTGGGTTATTCAGGGATATATTTTTTTACCAAAAATGGAGGGAACTCAAAAAATAGAGGAAAGCTCAAGCTCAAAGGGTTATCCTCGATTTTTCGAGGACCGCTGTTACAAGTACGAAGATAGCAGTTGAGACCTTTGATGGCACCAGACATTTTGGTATGTGGCAAAGTGAAGTTCAAGATATGCTATTCCAGCAAGGTCTTGACATTGTCATTGAGGAAAAGAAGCCAGAAGATATGGTGGAGAAGGAGAGGAAGACCATCAATCGGTTGGCGTGTGGTACCATTCGCTCGTGCTTATCTCGGGAGCAGAAATATGCATTTTGCAAGGAGACTTCTGCTTACAAGCTATGGACTGGGCTCGAGGAGAAGTTTTTGAAGAAGAATAGTCAGAATAAACTTCACCTGAAGAAAAGACTATTCCGATTCACTTACGTATCGGGTGCCACGATGAATGAGCATATCACCAGTTTCAATCAATTGGTCACCAATTTGATTAATATGGATGAGGTATTCAAGGATGAAGACCTCGCGTTGATGTTGTTGGGATCACATCCCGATGAATTTGAGAATCTCGAAACTACTCTACTGCACGGGAAGACTGAAGTGTCTCTAAAAGAAGTGTGTTTTGCCCTGTATAGCTACGAGCTAAGGAAGAAGGATAAAAAAGGGAGCACGAAGGGAGATGCTGAAGTGTTGGCAGTAAGAGGACGTTCACAAAATAAATCCAAAAACAAAGGCAGGTTCAGATCGAAGTCCAGACTGAGCAAGGACGAGTACGCATTTTGTCGGGAGAAGGGACATTGGAGAAAAGATTGTCCCAAATTGAAGAACAAGTCCGACAAAGTGAAAGCTGTAGCAGAGTCGAATGTAGCCAAGTGTGATGATGAGGATTCAGACCTCTCTCTAGCTACATCATTGTCTACCACTTCTTAAGTATGGATGTTGGATTCGGCCTGTAGCTATCACATGTGTCCTCATTGTGATTGGTTTAGCGATATGGAGGAATCTAAAGGAGGAGTTGTCTACATGGCGGATAATACTCCACTTACCACATTTGGGATTGGCTCCATTTGTCTCCGTAATGAGGATGGATCAATCATTACCTTAACAAGTGTTAGGTACGTGCCGTATTTAATGAAGAATCTTACTTCAGTTGGAACTTTGGAATCAAAGGGTTTTGAAATAAGAGTCAAAGATAGAGTGATGAAGATCATATCCGGTGTACGCATGGTGATGAAAGGTGTTCGGAAGAACAACAACCTCTACCACTACTCTGGCAGAACTGTAGTGGGTGAAGCTGCAGTGCCCTCCACCAACAATCAAGTGGCAGAAGCAACGAGGCTATGACATATGCGCTTGGGTCATGCTGGTGAAAAATCCTTGAACTTGCTAGTAAAGCAAGGATTACTGAAGGGACTTCGTACCTGCAAGTTGGAGTTCTGTGAACATTGTGTGAAGGGAAAGAAGACAAGAGTGAAGTTTGGAACAACAATCCATAACACAGAGAGCATATTGGATTATGTTCACTTTGATGTGTGGGGTCCCTCAAAGACGAGCTCTTTAGGAAGGAAACACTACTATGTTACTTTAGTCGATGACTTCTCACGAAGAGTCTGGGTGTATACAATGAAGACAAAGGATGAAGTGTTGGGAGTTTTCCTCACTTGGAAGAAGATGATGGAAACTCAGACAGGCAAAATGATCAAACGTCTCCGAACGGATAATGGTGGAGAATACAGAAGCGATCCTTTCATGAAGGTCTGTCAAGAAGAAGGAATTGTGACGCACTTCACTGTCAGGAATACACCACAGCAGAATGGGGTGGCAGGAAGGATGAATCGAACTCTACTAGAGAGAGTTCGATGTATGTTGTCCAATGTTGGGTTGGGCAGACAGTTATGGGCTGAGGCTGTAACATACACTTGCCACCTTATTAATCGGTTGCCATCAAGTGCTCTAAATAGAAAAACACCTTTGGAGGAGTGGTTCGGGAAGCCTGCTATAGATTATGATTCTTTACATGTGTTTGGTTCCACTGCATACTACCATGTAAAGGAGTCAAAGTTGGATCCAAGAGCAAAGGGAGCTTTGATCATGGGGATCACCTCTGGAGTAAAAGGCTACCGTCTATGGTGTCCAGAGTCGAAGAAAATAATCTTTAGCAGAGACGTCACCTTTGATGAATCTATCATGTTGAAAAAGGCTGACGTGAAGCAGATTGATGAGACTCCAAAGTAGGTGGAGTTTGAAGGAATTATTATGCCAGCAGACAATAAAGTTGTTAATGATTCTCCTATGGTAGAAGGAGACTCGGATGAAGAAGAGGTTCATAAAGAGTGATGTATTTTGTATACTGAAAGCATTTATTATAATGAGTATACAACGGTTTATTTCTCCTATCTGTGAACAATCTTACATGTATGAACAATGGTATCCTCTTGTCTTACCGATAGAGACGATCATACGGCGTGTTGTAGATCGCAGAAGACAATATGATCACTTGACCTAGTGAGACATAAACCTGATCAAAGCCGAGACAACTTATGAGGATACGTCTATCCGGATGGCTGCAACATTGTTAGAATAAGTAGTCTGTCTTGGTTACTTGACATGCTGGTACGCAGGGGTGGCGTATTGATGGACCGTAGTGAGATATATCCGTCTGTCTGACATCAGCGAATACAAGATCTCGTTATATTGATTGAGTCCAAACCCTAACGAAGGTTCAGGGTAGGGTTTGCACGGGTTGACTGTTGCTTTGACTGCCATGGTGGAGAGCCTGAGTAACGTGCTCGTACATCCGCATCTTGGGTAACAGCAGTTCGTGTAGTACTACCTAAGACTGGGTTTTGGTAACCATATCCGAGTAATAGGATGGGGACATTCCCTGAGGAGCTCAATGACATTCATCGTGCCAAAGTCCTGTAGGCTGATTAAGTTCAGGCACGAGTGATAAGAATTGAGTGGTACTACTCAGGAATAATAAAATATTAATTTATTGTAGTTAGAGCTTGTCAGAGGCTCCGATTAATTAATGAATGTCCGGTAACCTTAAATATGGGGATTCTCAATTAATGCACCCGTTCTCATAACGTGGTAATAAAGAGGTAGGTCAGTATTAACTCTGTGGTGAAAAAGAATTAATATTAATTAATTAATTGTGTCCTGGGTTGTGGATATGGGAATTAATTAATTTATAGGCCCACTTTATTATTTGCATTAGGTCCCAGGTCTGGCCCAAAATAAATATGCTGAATTGAGCTCAGTAGCCCATTAGGGATAAAACCCTGGGTCTATAAATAGACCATTCTCTCTGGAAACCCTAGCCAACTTTTGTGATTATTCAAATCAGTCAAAAACCTAGGGCAGAGAGAGAGAGGGGGGCGACGGCTTGTGTGCATAGAAGGAAAATTTTGATTCTGGCCTTGCACAACCACAGATCTACGGAGTCCTCACCAGTAGTGGATCTGAACAGCATTGGGATACAGATCTGAAGACCTGATCTGGAGAACAAAATTCATTTTCTTCTCTTTCTTCTTTTTTGATTTTTATCTAAGAAATTAGGGTTCTAATTTCTGTTTCTGCAGATAAATCGTATTGAGTGGTTGAATGAAAGTTGGAAATTCAAACGCAAAAGATCGGATCAGACTCGACGGAATAACGATAATCCCTCAATCCACAATTCTGAGTATTAAATTAATAGGAGCATGCTAGGTTGTATTGTTAATTTAATTGTGCACAAGATCCATAAATCGATCCGATTCGAGTGGTTCTGGTGATTCGGTTCACGTGAAAACCCTACAAAGAGGAGCCTCTACAGCAACATGAATCAATTGCAACACATAGACCAAGAAGGACCATAAGAAAGCCTGGTCGCTTTGATGATATGGTCGCGTGTGCATCTTCAATTGCAGCTGATGGTGTTCCTGCCACTTACAATGAAGCCGTCAATAGTTTGGAGAATGAAAAGTGGAAGGATGCCATGGATGATGAGATTCGATCCCTTCATAAGAATCAAATGTGGGTGTTAACCAGCCTCCCGAAGGGAAAGAAAGCAATTGGATGCAAGTGGGTCTATGCAAAGAAGGAAGGGTTTCCTAACAAGTCTGATGTTCGCTACAAAGCAAGGTTGGTAGCCAAGGGCTATGCTCAGAAGGAGGGAATCGATTACAATGAAGTATTTTCTCCAGTAGTGAAACACTCCTTCATTAGTATCTTGCTAGCTTTGGTGGCGCAATTGGATTATGAGTTGGCTCAAATGGATGTAAAAACGACGTTTTCACATGGAGACTTGGAATAGGAAATCTACATGACTCAGCCAGAAGGATTAAAGGTTGCTGGAAAAGACGATTTGGTCTGGAAACTTCACAAATCGCTTTACGGATTGAAGCAATCCCCGAGGCAGTGGTATAAGCGATTTGATAAGTTTATGATTGGGCAAAGGTACACAAGAAGCAGGTATGAACATTGTGTCTATATCTACAAGCTACAAGATGGATCTTTTATTTATCTTCTTCTATATGTGATGATATGCTGATAGCCGCTAAGAGTCAGACAAATATTGAAAATCTAAAGGCTCTATTGAGTAAGGAGTTCGATATGAAAGATCTTGGTGAGGCAAAGAGAATTCTCGGCATGGAGATTTCTAGAGATCAGAAATTGAGGAGGTTATGCTTAACTCAAAAGGAGTATTTAAAGAGAGTGCTGAAGCGTTTTGGGGTTGATGAGAAAACAAAACCAGTTAGCACTCCATTGGCTCCTCATCTTAAGTTGAAAGCCACCATGTCACCAAAGACTGAAGCAGAACGAGAATACATGTCAAAGGTCCCGTATGCAAATGCTGTTGGTAGCTTGATATATGCTATGGTGTGTATAAGGCCCGACATTTCACAAGCTCTTGGAGTTGTGAGCAGGTACATGCATGATCCTGGAGCAGGACATTGGCAAGCTGTGAAATGGATTTTAAGATACATCCATAATTCTGTGGATGTAGGTTTGGTTTTCAAGCAGGAAGAAAGTCAGATGGTTATTGGGTACTGTGATTCGGATTATGTAGGTGATTTGGATAATCGGAGATTGACTACAGGATATGTATTCACTCTCGCAAAGGCACTTGTCAGCTGGAAGTCTACCTTACAGTCAACAGTTGCATTATCCACTACTGAGGCGGAGTATATGGTTGTGTCGGAAGCTGTGAAGGAAGCAATTTGGCTTCAAGGGTTGCTCGGTGAACTCGGTGTTGATCAGATGAAAGTTAGGCTTTATTGTGATAGTCAAAGTGCTATCCACTTGGCGAAAAACCAAGTTTATCATGCAAGGACAAAGCACATTGATGTCCGCTATTATTTTGTACGAGAGATTCTTGAAGAAGGAGAAATACTGCTCCAGAATATCTGTACCACTGAGAATCCTGCTGATATATTAACCAAAGTTGTGACGGCAATCAAGTTCATACATTGTTTGGATTTGATAAATATTTTGAAGAACTGAAGGATGGCGCCTCAGGCGCATATGAAGGCACTAATTATGGTGGGAGGCAATAGAGGATGCTTGATTGGATGTCAAGGTAGAGATTTGTTAATTGCCCGCTCCCTTGTCCCACATTGTTGTGGAGTGAAGAAGGGCCTTGGGCCCTCCCTATAAAAATGGGCCCAAGTTTTTGTTATAACCATCCTAAAATCCCACAACAAAATAGTTTCGTATTGACGAGCTATATTTGTATTCTTTTTTTCTCCTCAACTAAATATTTTGGTAGTGTTCGAGGATGTAGGCATAATTTGTGTCGAACCTCGTTAAATTCTGATGTTTTTTATATTCTGCATTTATATTTCTCAATTTGTATTTATTGTTTTATTATTGCTTCCGCAACAAATTATAACTAAAAATTTATATTTATAAAATGGTGGTTAGAGTGGAATCTCATATACGAATTTATGGTTGTAATCTTTGATTGTTTAACTCTATAAACGCCAATGTTTTACGTGGTATTTATTATTGTGGGTGATTTTATATCAAAATAGAGTAAAAATAAAAAAATAAAAAAATGCTAGTAGTACAAAAGAATTAGTGTTTAAACTATTCAAAGTTTAACGAAAAATGACTTTTATGATTATTGAGACTTATTTATAATAAATACTCCTTTCCTCCCGCTGAGTACTAATCTCATTTCCTATTTTCATTTATCCCATAAAATAGTTTAATTTTCCTAAAATGACAAACTTTTTAATATTCACTAATAAAATATTAATTCCACTATACTTACAACCCTTAATTCCCGTGCAAAAAATAAATGGGACTACACTAATGAAACGGAGGGAATATAAATTACTAGCATGAGGATATGGTCGAAGAGTTCAAGCCACGATGGTGCGTGTACTCTTGTGACCATTCCGAAAAATATGAAGGTCATGTGAGTGGGTGTTTGAGGTCGATTAGGCCTTTGCGAGGAAGTTTGGAATGAGTTGAATTTTCCGTGGACTTCAGACTTGGACCTCGAGTTTGGACGATCTGGATTCAAATTATATTGACCCACAATATTTATTTAATTATATTAAGGTGAAATAAAATATATTAGATTTTATATTAATAATATTAATATTATTGTTGTAATTGTTGTTCTTTTATGCATGATCTATTAAAATAACACAAACACACTTATATATGTAAAAGAAATGATATCGATCGATAATATATCATTGAGACAAGATACAAAATAATTTAATTGGAACATTATTAAAAAGACCACAATACATGAAGCTCAAAGTTAACTATACAAACCCTAATTTCATTATAACATGAAACTAAGACAAAAGATAATAAAACACAACTTCAACGAAAGACATTTCTCATGTAATAAAGATCTCGATTAATGCTTCTATAACATTAACACAAAATGGAAGTATGAAATAATATAAACTAAGGAAAGTTGTTTCAATTCAATGGTATTAATCCCTTCTCTCTCCATTAGGGTAAACTTTTTTGCATCGACGACTACTCTTACCTTCATCACCACCATTAATCATCTGGCACCCATTCTTCACTCTTTCCACCTCCATTTTTTTCATTCTCTCATTCTGCAGATTCTTCTGCTGCACGTAGAGGTACGCGTAGCTGGCTCCAGTGGACGACATACTTCAAGAATCGATCGATTGATATACGAATGAATTAACTGCAAATTATTGAGAGAAGAGATGGAGAATTTATAGGTGCAGGAGCATGTTGGCTTTGTGATGAAGAAAGTCACTAAACATGTATTAATTATTTAATTGTGGGAGGGATTAACGCAGTTTATTAGAGCAAAGCCATCTTTTGAAGGTGGCTAAGCCATTAATTATCATTAAAAAAAAAATTTGTGTTCATGGTTTCTGCATAGTTGGGCATTAATATGGGATTAGTATAAGGATTAGACTGTCATTAATATAGTGATTAATGCTAATCCATGTTGACTTTGAGACCTTTTATTCTAACCTTTCCAAATTAAAAAATAAAAGAAGAAACTTTCATTATTCAATTAGGATTTAAGGTTGAATACATATCCATTTAATCCAACTCGCGCGACCCAATTTTAAAGGTATCGGTATAGACTGAGATTCTATCATAGTCCTATTAGAATGGGATCAATCGAATCCATTACTAGTTCGTTAGTTATTTGGGTCTCGATTTGATAAAAATTTGTTCAAGTTCGTTTATTAAATAAATCAAACTTGAGCTTTATAATATTCGACTTGTGAGCTTGTGACCAAATTTGTTAACTAAAATTAGTATGAAATTCAGAATTAGTGTTAAATTATAAAACTAATGTTTTCATTATTTAAGAGTAACAAGTATATTAAATTTATGTAGTTATATGGAAAAAAAAAAGATTGAAATTGAGTTTGAATATGATATTTATTTGTGAATTAATAAATATTTTTTTCTTTCTTAAACATAACTAATTCTTTAAATATAATCTAAATTAAAAAATTCGTTTAGGCTCAACTAAGATTTAATTAAGTTCGTAAATCTTTATTATTATTATTATTATTATTATTTGTTTTGACCTAACTCGATGTAAAGTTAAAATTTATTATATAAATAGCTAATGAGTGGAAGCCCCAACTTTGACTCTTGACTCAAAATGATAGCCACACATTCGAACCAATAATAAGAAAGAAAAAAAATAAAATTGGGGAATTAATTATTTTTAAATATCATTGTTTTGGTTGGATGTAACACAAGATTTTCCATTGTTTTTCAATTATGATAATCAAACTTCAATGGCTTGTTAATTTACACTTAGTTTTAACAAGTGCGCTCTTAGTCATTTCATGTATATTATCATGCATAATTAATTTATTTGCGTTTTAAACCGTGGACTTTGATTAATACGAATTTTCAATGAGATGTGACTTTTTTTTAAAAAAAATTTATTTTTTATTGTAGCATGATTAAAGCTGCATAGTTGTAACTCATCTCAATGAATTTTTACTTGTATGCATCGGTAGTGATCGCGGTCGGCAAATGCAATATTTAGGAGTCAGTATATTCGAAGATCGGAAATTAAATATTATTAGGATTGTAAATGAATAATTGTTCGTTAGTTACTAGAGTTACGATTCGATAAAAGCTTGTCCAAGTTCATTTATTAAATGAATCAAACTTGAGCTGTATAGTATTCCAACTCGTGAGCTCGTGACCAAGTTTGTTAGCAAAAATTAGAATGAAATTCAGAATTACTACCTCCGTCCATGTAGAATTGACCCACTTATTATATTGGCTTCATCCTAAAAATGGTGACTTTTTCACATTAAATAATAAAATATTAATTTCACTTATATTCACAGTAGTCCTTAATTTTCCGTGCTAAAAAAAAGGAACATTTCTACAGAGGTAGTATTAATTTATAAAACTAATGTTTTTCATTATTTTAGAGTAACGAGTATACTAAATCCATTAAATTATATGATAAAAAATTGAATTTGAGTTTGAATATGATGTTTATTTTGTGAATAAATATTTTTTTCTTTCTTAATAATAACTAATTCTTTAAATATAATCTAAATCCAGAAGTTTGCTTAGGCTCTAACTGAAACATAATTAGGTCATGATTTCAAAATATTCGATAAAAAAGCTCGACTAAAAAATAAATGAACCAAACATAAACAATATACTATTCAACTTGACTTGATTCGATTATAAAAAAAACCCAAAAAAATGTCTGAGCCCGGGTTCGAACCGGGGACCTCTAGTGTGTGAGACTAGCGTGATAACCAACTACACCACCCAGACTTTAATGATATTATTATAAATATTTAAAAATATTAATTATAATCCATGATATAATATTAATTTATAATTATCTATAAAATATTAAATATTACTTTCAGTATTTATTCTGCAGTAGAAAGAGAGTCCAGTGCAACTTCAGTTGAGAGCAAATGCCGAAAACCACAGCGAAAAAACGAAGGCTCTCGAAGAAGTCAGCCGCCGCGGCGGCAGCGGCGGCGGCGACTGGTCCAACCCTCAAAATCCAGAAGAAGGCCAAGAAGCAGAAGAAACTCAAGCTCTCTAAATCCGTGGCCCACGATTCGGACTCAGATTCCGATCCTACCGCCGAAATCCAAACCCTACTAGAACCTTTCTCCAAGGACCAGCTCATCGCTCTCGTGATCGAGCTTTCCTCTTCGGACGACAACCTCATCTCCCTCGTGAAATCCGCCGCCGATAAAGACATTGGACACCGCAAAATCTTCGTGCACGGCCTCGGTTGGGATACCACTCGCCAGTCAATTGAGTCGGTTTTTGCGACTTATGGTGAGATTGAGGATCTCAATGTGGTGACTGACCGGGCTACTGGAAAATGTAAGGGCTACGCTTTCGTTACGTTTAAATCATGGAAATCGGTGCAGAATCTGTTGAAAAACCCTAGGATTCAAGTGGGGAACCGTTTAACCTCTTGCCAGCTGGCGTCGGAGGGACCGCCGGGCCCTGCTGCAGCCGGTATAGTTTCGCAGAAGCAATTCTCTGCGTCGGATTACCCGCAGCGGAAGATTTATGTGAGTAATGTGCCGCAGAATGCGAGTCCGGATAAGTTGAGGGCTTTCTTTGAGAAATTTGGAGTAATTGAGAGCGGGCCGAAAGGATTGGACCCGATGACGGGGAGATTCAAAGGGTATGCGCTTTTCGTGTTTAAGACTCTGGAGGGAGCTAAGAAGGCGTTGGAGGAGCCGAATAAGGCGTTTGAAGGGAGTCAGCTCTATTGCCGGCAGGCGACTGAGGGGAAGAGTAAGATTCCCGGTGGTGCTGCATCTATAACGACTGCTTATCAGCCAGTGCAGCCGCAGACGCTGGCTGCGGTGGCAGCAGCTCAGCAGGCTCAGAGTATGGCTTTGTTGGGGCAGCAGGCTGGGCTTGTGAATCCTTTGTATGGTGGTGGCCTAGTGGCGAATGCGAACTTGGGTGCACTAATGGGAGGGTATTATGGTATGATGGGTGGAGCGCTGCCAGGGTTGGGTTTAGGTGCCTATAGTGTTCCTGGCGGTGGTGATAGTGGGTCGAGTGGCGCCATGCTTCAGGGATTGCAATATGCATACCCAGATTTACAGGCTGGGCAAACTTCTTCAACCTTGGCTAAGACTCCGGGGTCTGGTGGAAGCAGTTACTCCCAAAGTTAATGGTATGATATCTTTTCATGAGAAAGACAAGATGCAAACGTTTTTTTAATGCTTGGTGTTATAAATATGTGATTTCATGGTAAATTAAGCTTAAATAGGGGCAATTATACATGGTGGAAATTAGCTTATTTATGAACTAATATGCTTTATTCCACTTCTAATAATCAATGTCCTTCACCTGTCACAGAAAGATAAAATTAATATATGTTGTCATAAAATCTGAAGAATCTTAAAAAATTATTTGTATTGATGTTTTCTGCTTAAGAAGAACTATGTTTATTAAAAGGGAGCCTGAGTTGTTATGATCTCTAGAGTTATTTAGTTAATACTTCCCTCTATCTATTGCTCCTTGTATCTGTCTATCAGAAAGGTTATTACTTATTAGAAACTTAAATCTTAATTAAAATAACACACATTTTGTTAGTGCAATATTATGCTTAGCTATTCATTCTAAAATATACTTATATTGGTGTCTGGTGATATATTTTATTACTGTGTCGCCTTGACCTGTTTCAGTCTTTTCTTCTTGCAGTTTAATGGTGACATATATGGACAGACAAAATTTGTGGTGGTGAACTCCTAGATCTTAATCTTGGGTCAATCTTTGGTCCATCAAATACGATATTATGGTCTTGTGTTCTGAATTTAACTTTCTCCTAGTATCCTTTATCTTTTCTTTTGAATCATTTTATGAACCTTTTAAGAGAATGTGGTGTGCTAAGTTCCAGCATTCTATCTTACAGTTTTATTTCTTCGCTTTCTATGTTCAACTTTCAAGTCTGTTCTCTCATTATTATTTATATGTTTCATTTCATTTCTGGTATTTTCCATGTGACGTTTTGTGTCTATCACATATTTCATTCTTCTCTTCTTTTTCCTCTCGAATTCCTTTATTCACACAGTTAGTTTTTGTGTTGAATTACTTGATATTTTGGATCTATATTCCATTTGCCTTGTATTCTTTTGCAAATCTCCCCCTGTTTAATGACATTTTACATGTAGTTTCTGGGGGACTGCACTGCTCTTCTATTTCTGTTTTAACCTTCAATTCCTATAATGGTGTTTCACTTTTGACATAGTTGAAGATTTTTCCTGCTGTTTACTTGTTTTGCTATCGTGATGAGAATTTGAACTTTGAAAGTGCTTCCAATTGGGTTCTTTTGAGAAATCTATTAATCAATTCTGATTCTTTCTTTTTCTCTTCATTCTTTTTCGATTGAGATGTTTTATATGTCCATCTTGATAACATTATCCCACCAACCAAAGAGAGAAAACGCTCTTTCTTTGAAGGGGTTGGTTGTTTTCCCTCATTTGGTAGCGTGCAATCTAGTTATTTATGTTTGCAATGGTTTCATGAAGTTATTTGTGTTCTCTTGGTATTTTCTTTATATTAATGTGTCTAGATTTAGGAAATGTTTGGATTAATGCCCTGATATAATATCAACTGTTCAAACAGTCACTAGATTTGTGTTTCTTTGAGTCCATGGTCAGTGAAGCTTAATCATTATCCATTTTCACCATATGACATTCTCGAGGATTATTTTATAATTGGAGGATTTGCCTGGAATTGACTAAATAAATTTAAAAGGCTTTATTATTTTTTGGCTTTATTTATGGTTGTTATTTTCTTCAATGCATTCACAGCCGGAAGTCCAAAACGTGGATGCAATGATGGACTCAAATTATTTGTTCAATTTTTATTCCATTTACATATTTTTCAGTTTCTTGAACCATGAGGCTCTGGATATACTCTCAAACCATATCATGCTTGCTTTTGTCTTTTGTTAAAGATTTTTACTCCCCCCATCTTTTCAATCAAAAAATCACAAACTGATGAATATATGGGGACAGGAGGGTGTGTAAGTAAGGTTTATATTATTTAAACTGCTGATGTTAAAGTAGGATAGTTGCTGAAGATGTAAATCAGATCTGTCAATATCACTTGTAGACCTTTTTGGGTTTGCATGAATGATAACCAGACCAAGTTTTAGGATTTGTAAATATCATTCATCAGTCCTAATTGGGTGGTAGGATCTTTGTAAGCAGGGTTGCGTGTTATTCATTCTTGATTATCTTCTTTCTCTTATCTTCGGCATTCCCTTCCCCATCATCGCCCTAATCCATTAGGGCCATTCTTGGCAGCAATCTTTGCATCATCTTCTTGATGACAAGAGAGGGAAGATTCATTGCCAATCTTCCTGTGAAGGGACCTCTAGTTTGGTGGTATGATTTCTTGGGGCTTTTAGAGTTTGGCGATTACATCTTATCTGAAGCAGAAGTAGGCGTTGATGGAGTGCCAATGAGATTCCTTCATTGATTTCCCATCTTGGTGATGTCCATGATTTTTTGTGTGTCTGCAAAGCCCAGGGTTTGATTTTCTCCAACTCTTTTTGGCTGGTTTTGATGCCATCTCAAGGCAAATTAATTTACATGATATAATTTATTTTTATGTTGGGTTTATCAGGTTAAGTTTTTTTCATTATATTTTATTTAAATTAAGGATTTTTTTAAGAAGAAAAAAAATATTGGGTTATGAATAAGATTGTTCTTTTAGGGCAAAAATTGTATGAGATGGTGTTTTTATGTGAGATGGTAAGGCATTGGAGTATTTTGATTAGAATGCGTATTTGTACATAGCACATTCTGCTTTTATTTCTGATCAGAATAAGAGCATTCAAACTTGAATGATGTAATTCCCATCAAAAATAGCTATATACATTAGTGTATTCCTATCAAAATTTTCTTAATGTCTAATCATAGAGAGACTTATTTATTTTATTTTTTTATTTAAGAAAGTGCTATTTTTAGTAGGGCTGTGTTGGAATGAGATAGATTCAAATGGATTTTATCCAAGGGAAGAAAATTGAATATATGTTGTCTGAAAGCAAAATAAAAAGGAAAAATAAAAAAAAAAATCAAAACAGGGCAAGTAAGATTAGAAAGGTAGAAATGCAATAAAAAGGGGATAGCTATAAATAGAGCTCAAGAGGCAAATAGGTTTTGGGGCATGTACCTTCTTCACCATGCATAGTTGCATCCAAAATCATGGCAAGAAAAGAATCCAAACAATTCCTCTAATTTGGAAATGGATTTTCTCATTTTGTGAGGCCACTCTTAGTGGGAAAACCACTTTACATTCATCTATTCTCCACTATGATTTTCTTTTATTGGTCTAATTCCAATATAACATAAAAGCCAATGTGATTCTAATTCTTTTTAAGATAAATCATATAATATACATATAACTCGACTGAAGTTTTTTTTTTTTTTTTTTTGTTTTTTTGATCTAATCTCTATAGTCTAAAGTTTCAAAATCAACAGTTTTTCAAATTAATTTTAATTCATTTATATGAGTGTGATGAGATGAAGAGGGCCCATAATGTGACGTGAAAAGGAAAATGTGGCAAGCATTGGACAAAATGGTATCTTTCATATGGGATTAATAAATTATTCTTCTTGTCGTATAAAAATTATCTTTTGGAAGAGTAGATATCCCATTAATTTTTATGCTTTAATGGGCTCTCATTCTTGGCGTTTCTTGATTGAGTGCTTAACAATTTCATGTCTATATATATATATATATATATATAGGCATGCATGCAGACGTGAGTTCTTACGTATGAAATTGTAACCTTTTCATATATTTTAATATATATAGAGAGAGAATTTGGATCCCGTGCTAAAAATATAGCAAATACTCTCTCCGTTCCAGCAGAATAGACCTTTTTACTAAATCGGGCGTCCCAACTAAATTAGTCCCTTTTCAAAAATGACAACTTTTTCACACTCAACAATAAAATATTCATTCCACTAACTCATTCTACACTCACAACTCTTAATTTCCGTGCCGAAAAAAAGGGCCTAATTAACCGGGACGGAGGGAGTACTAAATAAAATGAATCTCAGTTTTTGGATCAATTGTATCAACGGTTGAGATAAAAAAATTAATTATTATTTAAAAGAAAAGTATAATATCTCTAAATATTATGTATATGATAATTCAGTATGATTTATAAAGTAGTATAAAATTTTAAAAATAACTTTAATGTGGACCATCGATTTTTTTAATGAATTCATTTCAGTTGAACACAGAATCAATAACTAAAAGTTTGGTTTAAAACTATTAATTTTAAGTTTTAGCCGGTTCAAATTAAAAAAAAAAAAGAAAGAAGATTTTTGACGAAACTAACTAATGATATTTATTACTCCATCCATCTCATATTATTAGACACGGAAGGAGTGGCACATGAACCAAGACAAATAGTGTTTGAATGTTTAAAAAAGATTAATATATAAAATATTAATAAAATAATTACTAATTACAAACTTAAAAAGATACTGGGAATTTGATAGAATATTTGGGGGTAAGGTAGTAATTTTAAATGTAGTTAATTTTGATTATGTTGTGTTAATTTTTTGCAAAATTAGGAAATGTATCTAATAAATGGGACGAACCAAAAAGGAATATGTGTCTAATGTAATGAGACAGAAGGAGTACTATTTTAGGGTGTTTCAATTATATAGTTCAGTTTCTATATTTGGTATTCTTTTTATATAGTTATTTATCATTACATCCCTGAATAATCTTGAAAAATAATAATATTAAATGTTATATTATGAAAATGAGAAGTTAATTAATGTTTTAAATAAGAGTAATGTTGGAAGTTTGTTTAAATATTAAATAATTTTTGACAAACGTACAAGATCAAAGTGGACTATATAATCGGAACGGAGGGAATATATTAAATGATAAAAATATTACTTTTGTATAGTTCATAACATTGCTTGATTTTTTTACAAGTCCATAAATTAATACATTACCATCACTTGAAATATAAATAACATTAGATTTTTACCATATGGAATGATATACAACTATGAAATTATTTAATTATGTTTGAATGTACTCCCTCCGTCCCACCTCAATTGTCCCACTTTCCTTTTTCGTCCGTCCCACCTCAATTGTCTCATTACTTAAAAAGGCAAGTTTTTCACACTCAACAATAAAATATTAATTCCACTCAACTTACTTTACACTCACACTCCTTGGTTATTGTGCCCAGTCAAACCGGGACAATTCAGCCGGGACGGAGGGAGTATGATTTATATGCATGATATTAAACACACTATTTGCTCAAGACATGTGGACTAATAACAATGTCTATGGAAATATAATAGTGCTGCAGAATGATTTGAAATGTAGTGACCTCATTGATTGATGCATGCCCACAAATAAATTTTTATAAATTTATTTTATAAAATACACCTAATAACAACAATATCTTTAGGTGTCAATCAAATAATATTGTACTAGTAATTAACAAAGAGATTTTGAGTTCCACCACTTTTGATTGAATCAAAATAGGGTTTGAAAACAGTTGCCAACACTACTAATGTGCACTCCATTTGGGACAAAATATGCAATAAGATTTTGTGGATGTCATTCAACTGTCCAAAAAGGTTGATAGGAAAGAATGTTGCAACTCCTCTACAAGAAGTTTCTCTTCTTCTTCTTTTTTTTTTCTTTTTTTTTTTTTTGAGAGAGAGAGAGGGGCAACTTGCAAGAAAATGTAGAGCACTTTGGATGAAGTTCTGGTTTAGAATATAGACTTGTGGGGGAGGGTGACATCATATATAAGAATCCTCTCTACCCACTCACATTAATCATATAAATTATTAATTAGTACTATTCTATATAAATTAAATAATAATAATAATATTGGAGGTGACAAGAACTATTTTATCTCATTCATTTAAAGTTTGTAAAAATTATTTTTGGTATTCAAAAGTGATGAAATATAGTGCCCGAGATTTACCACAATACTTGTTAAAGTTAAAGTTTGATCAAAGTGTAATATAAGAATACGGAGATAAATATTGCACAATGGGTAAAAATTATTTTGGGGTTTATTTTTAAATTCCAGATTGTCTCATGACGAAAGTCATGATTTCATTATGATAAAACTGAGTTTTACTAAGGAAATCAAAGTACATAAAATACATGAATTTCTTCTAAGTTCACTCCTTATAATAAATTCATTTACAAAACTTACTAACTAACTACACAACACCAAACAACACATCTTTAATTGTTGGATTCACTCTCCAAAAATTACCTCTATATTAATTCAGAAATCTTCATCTTCATATGGTACGGAATATTAAGAATGAGAAGGATAGAGGAACTCAAAACCAATAGCACAAAAAACTTCATGTCTCAACCTTCATTTTATTCTCTCTTCCTTGTAAATCAATCACACAAAAAACTTTCTTTTTATACTCCCTCTGTCCCATCAGATTAGTCCATATTTCCATTTTCGTCTGTCCCGTCACATTAGTCTACTTTCTTAAAATGGAAAAAAAATCTTTTCACATCAATAAAATATTAATTCCACTACACTCACAAACATTGGTTACTGTGCCGAAATCGAAGTGGACTAATCTAATAGGACGGAGGGAGTATCTTTTATTAATTAATTGAAAATGGGAAGTTCAAATCAATAAAAAACTCATGCTCGAACTTATTAAATTTGTTAATTAACTTGGCCACACTTTCCCATCCCTAAACTTCACCATTATTTGATACTCGTTCCGTCCTATAGGAGTAGTCTATTTTCCATTTTTGTTTGTACGGTTAAATAGTTTCATTTTCCTAAAATGATAAATTTTTTCACACTCATTAATAAAATATTAATTCCACTACACTCACAAACATCGGTAATTGTGCCCGGAAAAAATGAGACTACTCCTATGGAACGGAGTGAATATATTCAAGATATTTATTACGAATATTTTCTGTATAAAAATTTTAAATATAAATTTTTGCCTATTCTTGTTCCTATTAAAAATATATAACCCTAACGGCCTAACCTATATTATGGACAATAATAGTTGTGTGATCAAGTTGGAAAATGGTTGCAGATAAGTTTGTAATAGTTCAAATCTCATTGGTCGGTTGAGATTTTTGAATATTTTCTATTTGTCACTCCTATTCTTGTGTTTTTTTTTATAAAAAAAAATGCTATAAGTTTATTGGTATAATATTCATGTAAGCTTATTATAAATTGCTTGGTGAACAATGTGCATTTCTTTATTATTGGGGTGTTTTTGAATATTATTGAGATTTAGGGGTGAAAAACTTACTTTATTCTTTTTTCATTTATTTAAATTTACGTAACTCATATACAGACCGGAAATAACTATTTTTTATAAAAAAAATAAAAATACATTTAATTAACTCACACATCCATATGTCTCTAGGAAAATTCAGAACTCATACATTCATGTCTCCAAAAAAAACTGAATTCATGATCTCTTGGTCACATGTTAGATGCTTTCACCACTAGACGGATGAGGGGATAAACTAACTACTTATTTTTCTTTTTCTTTTTTGAATAATAAAATCTATATCTATATAATATACTAAAGGAGTTCTCCTCCAAAATTTTTGAAAAGCGTGAACATATTAAAAATTATTAAATAAGTTAATATTGTTTCTACAATTATGGTGAAAATATATTAATATATATAATTTAGTTTTACAAAATTATTAAAAACATTGCATAAATGCAACTATTTAGCAAATTAACTTTAGAGTTTTTTAATTGCAAAATTATTTGAAACAAACGACAAAACAAACATATTTGCAATGTAATTTGAATATTAAAATTCTCATTTTATTATTTTAATTTCTAAACTCATATTATTTTTAGGAATCAACGCATTTAATTTATAATATTTATTTTATTTTACAAGAACCTAACATTTATAATTTTATAAATGTTAGACATTGAGTCGATAAAATGAACAAACTTAGAAATTAAATTATAATTTTCGGTGTAATATATTAAATTAAAAATATAGATAAATATTGTGAGTTAAATTATAATTTTGTAAGCACTATGTTATGTTTGTAAAATTGATAATGTTACGAGTATAAATTTAAATACTTTTATTTTGAGTACAACTCCTAATGAATAACATGTGTGATGATAATTTATTAGACAAGTTTAGTACGTATTTTTTATAGATTTTTATACAATATGTAATTAGTATTATTTTGAGCGAACTAAAATAATATATTCACTGAAACATAAGTTATTATTCAATAAAGTATATAATATTATTATCATAATATTTTAATTTAGATTATTTGTATATTATTATGAAGAACATATGTTTGCGCAACGCGCACGGGTATAAATCTAGTATTATACTAAAAGAGTTCTAGAAAACTCCCTCCAAATTTTTTGAAAAACGTGCACAAATAAAAAAATATTAAATAAATTAATTATATTTTTACAATTACTAATTCATGGTTGAAACATGTCAATCTATATAATATATTGATAAATGTGCATGTTGAAATAAAATGATTCTTTTTTGAAAAAATATTAGAAATTATTTTTATTAAAAAATTAATCTAATATAATTATATTCATAAATAATTTAATTTTAAAATTTCTGAAACTTTACATTAATTGAATCATTTAGCAAATAAACTATAGAGTTTCTAAATTGCAAAAGTTATTTGAAATGAAAAACAAAACAACATGTTTACAATGTAGTTTGAATATCATAATTCTCATTTTATTATTAAAATTTTGGATTAATATTTTTTTTTAGAAATTAATGCATTTTAATTCATAATATCTATTTATTTTTACAAATATAACCTAATAATTATAATTTTATAAATGTTAGACATTAAGTTGGTAAAATGAACAAACTTAGAATTTACAGCATAATTTTCGGTGTAAGATATTAAATTAGAAATACAGACAAATATTGTAAGTTAAGTTATAATTTGTGAGCACTATGTTATTTTTGTAAAGTTGACAAATATTAGTAGTGTAAATGCAAATACTTTTATTTTGGTATAAGTTTGAATAAATTTTATATGTGATGAAAGTTTATTAGAGAAGGTTATTATTTTTCATGTATTTTTATATAATATCTATTTAATATTATTTTAATTAAACTACTATAATATCTTCTATGTGGTCATTTATATACAATAAAAATATAAATTATTATTCAATAAAGTAAATTATATCATGATATTTTAGAATAAATCATTTATATATTATTTGGAATAATATTTGTTCGCGCGAACGCGCGGGTATTAATCTAGTATTAATTTAAACTTACATACCCAGATGTCCACAGAAAAGCTGGACTAGGCAATATGTTTTTACTACTACACCCCCAAACATGGGACAAACTAAGTAACTTTTTTTTTTATTTAATATAAATACATTTATTTAAACTCACTAGAAACTCAAACTTGTAACATCTTAATTCAAGCAAATTATTTTCACCAATACACCCAAACAAAAGGACAACCTTAACTACTTTTAAGGTACTAGTTAAAAATCTTTTAGCAACTATCAACTAGGTGTAAAGCAAAAGTTACTTTATACTTTCATCTTCTACTTGATTTTGCATACCGTATACGTGTGTGTATAACATTAGTCTCTTTATCACTTTTATTTTCGAGTGAATACCTACATTCAACTTATAATTAACTCGTCAAATTTGATTCATGATAGTTAAAAAAAAAAAGTTTGTTTGCTAGCTATTATACACGAACAAACATGATATACATGTCTAGCAAAAATCATAAAGAAATCCGACAACAAAGTTGCCAATCTTATTATTTCCGAAAGCTTTCATCTTTTGACTTTGATATCCATGGCTGGTTCTCCATGCAAAGAAATTAAAGAAAGTAGAAACATGATTGAGTGCAGTAGATAAATTGTTTGACTCAAAATGCCCAAAGCTTTCATCTTTTCTTTTCTTTTTTTTTTAAATTTAGTTTAACTATATCCAAAATCCAATAACTTTTTACCTAAAAAGCTATAGCTTCATTTCATATTATGTTTGTCTCATGATAAAGTCACTTTGTCGCATGTGTTTTTGTTTTGGATAATGACAAGTTTGTAAACAAGTTTTTAAAGTAGAGAAATGAGAAAGAAGATCAATCTCGAGCGATTTTTATATATGAGATATTTATTATTGAGATGTTTCGATAGAAATATTTTATTCTGAAATAGTAATTTATTTATTGTTATTAACTAAGACAATCCCTCAAGAAGATAGAGAGAGAAGGGACTAAGAACATATTGTTAAACTATATTACTCCCTCCGTCCCATATTGTTAGACACAAAAGAAATGACACATGAACCAAGACAAAAAATAAGTAATTGTTTAAAGAGAGATCAATACTAAAAAATATTAATAAAATAAACACTAATTACATACTTAAAAAAGTCAAAAATTCAGTCAAGAACAATAAAATAAGCATTAATCATAACGGAAGTGCTGAAATTGAATTTTTGGCCAAAAAAGGAAACGTGTCTAATAAACGGAACGGACCAAAAAGGAATATGCGTCTAATCTAATGGGACGGAGGGAGTACATCATTATGATGACCTCTTCATTAACAAAGAAAATTTAATTATATGAGAAATAAACAAATATTTAATGTAACAATGATTGTGCAAAGTCAATAGGATAATGAAGAAAATGTATGCAAATTGTAATAGTATATGATGACGTGGCGGTGACAATTTGATAAGAGTTGAGTTTGATCATGTCTCTTTATGGATTTGAAGAGTCATTAAGATCAAAAGTTGAGGTTAGGCTGGGAATCAGAGGTTCCCCAACTTCTGTAAACACTCTTAGCTACACCTACACATCTACTTTCTCTTTTATATATATATATATATATATATATATATATATAAAGTTGTAATTATATGTTAACCACTTTTCAGATGTTATCTGTTATCTCATTATCGGTGCATTATCTAGACAAATTAACTTCATTATCTAAGTCATATTAGGTACATTACGAAAATAATGTATTACATTATTATTGCATTATATTATCTATATATATATATATATATAAATATAAAGTTGGAATTGAGGAGGAAGAATCGATCTCAAAATGTTATACTAATAATGAATACTATATATTTAGAAAAGGGATGTAATGTTATATGCGAGCGTGACGGGTCAACAATTTGCTTCCGTCACTTCACCTCCCGCCAATCATTTTAGAATAACGAATTTTTACTGCGCTTTCCATGAAATCATTTATTTTTGTTTTAAAAATTTGGAAAAAAAATAATGAATTTTATTTTAATATTGTATCAGTGGAGTTTATTATTATTTTGACAAATTAGAGGAATTCATTACAAATTTTTCATATTATCATATTGTTTTACCTAATATATTTTTTTTTACCAAGAAGCATTCACATACTTACATAAGCACGTGTTGATGTGATGTGCAAATATAATACTAGTGATAATAATAATTAAATTTGGTTCTACCACCATTATTATATTGTCACATCTGTGCTCTTGAAAAAAATACATGAATTAATCAATTCTAATAACGTGTGATTCGGCGTATTTTTAATCTCGTCAATCACATGTGATATCTTTAATTAATAAAAGTAAACATCACGGTAAGATTGAATAATATAAAAAAATTAAGGTAATTCTTCCTAATTTGTCAAATAGAGGGGTATAATTTTCCAACGGAAAACAATTGGGGTAAATTTCAGATTTTTGACTAATACATTGAGGTCAAGTTCATAATTTTTCTTAGAAAGTTACTCCCTCCGTCCCGGTCAAATTGTACACATTTGACCGGATACGATAACTAATGCATGTGAGTGGTAGTGAGATGAATATTTTATTGATGAGTGTAAAAAATTGTTATTTTATGAAAGTTGACTAATATTGTGAAACAGACAAAAAAATAAATGTGGACAATTTACTCGGGATGGAGGGAGTATTAAATTTTTTCAATAGTTATTATAAATGTTATAATTAAAACTGATATGATCTACTTCAATTAATATGCATGAAAAAGAAAACTACATATTAAAAAAACACAAATACTCCCTCCGTCCCATTTATTTGGTTATGTTTTAACTTACACGAATGTCAAAACTCATTTATGAATACATTAAATATTTGAACAAATTTTCTGAATTATGCTTATTTAGCAATAATTATTAATAATAATTCTATTAATTATGTTCAATTTATAAGGGTAAATTTGTAAACACATGCAAAAAAAAATACTAAATTTAGATAATTGACCATATAAATGGGATACCCAAAAAAGAAACATGCATCAAATAATCGGGACGGAGGGAGTATTAACTATGAATAGTCAATTTTAATAATGAAAAAAAAAACGTGTATTTCAAGATATATAGTTCTCAAATTCCAAATGAACTTGTTTTCAAACTCTCAATCTTTTACTAAAATTTCAATTAATCTTATGTATCGTAGATAGAAGAATTCATCTTTCGAGTCATAAATTAATTTCCGATTGGATTTTTGAAGGGGTGGGGGTGGATGATGAGGTGATGGTGCAAGCAAGCATAGTAGTGAGAGTGACTTGGTGCGCATATTCAAAGTGTTAAGCATAACACTACTGTTCCTTGCTTCCTTCTTTCTTTCTTTCTTAGTGGAAATCTCACCATTTTATGTTCATTCTCTCTCTCTCTCTACTGTAGCTCGAGATAAACACATCAATGCACACTAACTACATATTAGTATAATATCCCTCCACACAGTCTAGTCTTCCCCACCCCCCCCACACACCAATACATATAATAATCATGGTATTGTCTATATCCAACAAGTTTTTCTTTTTTCTTTTTATTTTTCTTTTGTTGGAATTGTTTGTTTCCCATTTAAATATGTAAATTATTTGAAAAAGGGTGTTGCTTTCACAACCATATTCATATTCGCTCCTTCCTTCTTTCTTGCGACTTCTTCTTCTTCTTCTTCCCTGCACCAAACCAAGCATGAAAAATGGAGTCTTGATCAGCTTATAGCTTTGTTTCACTTGCTTTACCTCTTCCTCATACTTATCTAATATCATCTTCTCTCTCCTCTCCAATAAAAAAGGTTAGTTTTTTTTTTTTTTTTTGGTTTATTACTGTTTTGCATTTTCGAGAATGTAAAATATTAGGAAAATGGTCTGAGAGGAATACAGTTTGGAACCCTTTGTCAGTTTATAGTATTTCTTGTAGCTTCCAATATCAGATTCTTGATATCAGTTTTTTTTAAAAAAAATCTATTTCTTGAAGTTTCATGCTTGAATAAGATCTTTAAGTTCTTGATTTATTTGATTCTATTTTCTCTTGATTTTGAATCTCTTCCATCGTTGACGAGATTTGTGGTTGAATAGCTCGTTTCAACACACTCACACGAAGTATGTGCTTTGTTTTATGCATGCTGTATGTTTGTTAGATGGTCTGTGTTTATCTTAGTTCTGTATTAACTCTTGAAGATTCCATTGCTCTCCCTCCTTTGGTGAATGATTCAACCACGTATCGTTTTGCTACGCCCCGATTTGAATGTAGATGCTGAATCCAACTTGCAGAAGATGGATGTAATCCAAATGGAGCTAGTTCTACAACTACAAAGAGTCTTTGAATCAGATGCTTTCTTGATTTTTTTTGTGAATGAGATTCCGTTTTAGTTGACTTAGACTATATCAAGCATTTGAACCCTGAGCTTGCTTTCTACCTTCTGCTATTCTGCATTGCAATTTCAGTCTCTTTTGCTATCGATAAACCATGATTTCTAACTTGTAATGTAAGAACTCGGATTCTTGATCAAATCTTATCTTTTGATGATTAACTAGCCTATTCTATTTGAATCTGTTGAATATCCCACATCGAGTATACCACCATGTAATGGTGAAGCTCCCTTCACCTTACAAACCAGTTTTGTAGGGAGAGAAAATGGGATCTTTCATATGGTATCGGAACCAGGTTGGTTTGATGTTGAATATCCCACATCGAGTATACCACTCACCATATAATGGTGAAGGTTCCCTCTTCTTAGAAGCCGGTTTTGCAGAGAGATAAATGAGATTTTTCGTAGAATCATCTTGTGTGGACATGAGGGGTTGATTCCAATTCCATTTCTTGGTTTCATTGCAGAGATGAATTCCACATCCACACAGTTTGTCCCTTCAAGAAGGATGGGAATATACGAACCGATGCATCAAATGGGTATGTGGGGAGATTTCAAAGGCAACACTTGCTTGGATGCATCTTCACCCATCATTCTGGAGATTGACCCTAAACTAGATAACCAGGTGCAGTTTCTGCAAACTCATTGATCTCCATTTCTAGCTTGTTAGCTGACTTGTTTATCGTATCGTATCATATCATATCGTATCGTGTCTAGTCAGAGGATACTTCACATGGAACTGCTGGACCCTCAAATAAATATGACCAAGAAGCAAGCAAACCACCTGATAAGGTATATACATATGAAGACATTCTGGTGTTTTCACTAGGCTAGTCAGCATTTTCTTGAATTAGATGGATCTTGGATTGTAGGTGAGGAGGCGTCTAGCACAGAACCGCGAAGCTGCTCGAAAAAGCCGTCTAAGGAAGAAGGTATGATGAGTCTGTAACAAATCTTACCCTTACAGCAAAGCAGAATCTGAGCTGAGGTTTCTTTGCAGGCCTATGTTCAGCAGTTGGAAAGCAGCAAACTGAGGCTTCTTCAGCTGGAGCAAGAGCTCGGCCGCAGCCGGCAACAGGTGACTGGATATATCAGTTTAAATGCAGTTTATTCAACTTTCTTGAAGATGCATACATGAATGAATGAACTCACTGATGCAGGGACTGTTTGCTGGAAGTGCTTTAGATGCTACTCCTCTAGGCTATGCTGGGAGCATAAACCCGGGTCCGTATCCGGCTGCAAAACTTTTCTTCACCCGGTTTTCGTTTTGAGAAGCTTTATCCATTGGTGCTTGCAGGCATTGCTGCATTTGAAATGGAGTATGGTCACTGGCTGGAGGAGCAAGACAGGCAGATATCTGATTTGAGGAATGCTTTGCAAACAGAGATGGGAGAGTTGGAGCTGAGAATATTTGTTGATGGTGGAATGAGGCATTATTTCAATCTCTTCACCATGAAAGCAACTGCTGCAAAAGCTGATGTGTTGTATCTCATGTCCGGCATGTGGAAAACGTCGGCCGAACGTTTCTTCTTCTGGATCGGCGGATTCCGGCCTTCCGAGCTCTTGAAGGTGATGCAATGCACATTTGTTTCTCAAGTTAAACCAACCTCTCCTTAAGGATGGTTCGGTACGGTATACCATATCAGATAATTTTCTCCATACCTTATACCTTACCGAAATTTACGGTAGGAGAAAAACGCATATCGTTACCGTACTGATGTTTTCGGCATACCGAATTTTCAGTATGATTTCGATATGAGTCGGTAATATCTCGGTATGTGATATTTCTATACTATTACTTCGACATATCGAATTCTAAGAATGATTTCAATATGATTTTAGTATGACATAATTTATATATCATTTATTTTATCATTCTTTCGGTATACCGCTAACATACCGAGAATTTTCGATATACTTTGACTTTGACGACTTTATTTAGTTGATATTTATTCAAGAAATATGTTTATATCAATACTATTATTAGATGAAGAGAGAAAATATGATTTTATTTTTACTTTACTGTTTTAAAATAAAAATAAAAACAAAAAATATTATTATTTTCGGTACTATATGTGTTGGTACAACTTCAATATTAGGATGGTCATACCGTTACGGTATACCGAAAATTCGATAATTTTGGTATTTTTTTCAGTACGATATATCATGTATTTCGATATTTCGGCATTTTTCTCAATCCCTACCTGCATTATGTACAGGTTTTGTTACCTCATCTCGAGCCGTTGTCCGAACAGCAGCGTCTGGATCTAAGCAACCTTGCACAGCTATGTCAGCAAGCAGAAGATGCCTTATCACAGGGAATGGAGAAACTGCACCAAATTCTTGGAGAAGCCATAGCCAAACAGCTCGGTGAAGGGAACTTTCTCCCACAGATTGGTGCTGCTATAGAGAAGTTGGAGCCTCTGATCAGATTTGTCGGTCAGGTAAGGCCGTCGAGCTCTTCGTCGTCGTGCTTGTTTCGTTTGATCACACTTACTCACATTCCATGGAAACACAGGCAGACCATCTCCGGCAGGAAACTCTGCAGCAGATATCGCGGATTCTCACCACTCGCCAAGCAGCTCGAGGCCTGCTTGCCTTGGGCGAGTACTTCCAACGTCTCCGGGCATTGAGCACACTCTGGTCATCGCGGCCTCGTGACTCGTCGTCGTAGTTGTATATAGCTGCTACAAGCATGTCTGTCTGCACATTTTTTGGATCTGCTTCCTGTGATTGAAGATTTGTGAATATAATGAGGTGATTTATCAGGAGGAAGTGTGTGGATATGTTGATCTTTTTATCTTCTCTTTTTTTTTTTTTACTTATATGATTATGTATTATATTTTTTATCAAGAGGTATAAGCATGTCTAGATTTAATATGTAGATGTCCAGCCATTGCTGTCTTCTTGTATTTTTCAGGTATGTATAATAGAACAGCTCCATTTTGCAGTTTCCATTCAAATTGTAGTTTATGAAACTCTCTGTTAGAGGTGATAATTTTCGATACGATAATCCAACACGAATGAGTTAGTGTTGAGCTTTAATGGGTTCGTGTCATTATCGTGTCGATCCAATAAAAATACAAAATTTTCGTACCGAGTTCGTGTTGTGTTCGCATCGAATCGTGTTATCCGTTAACATATCATATTTCATGTCGTGTTCGTGTTATTTGATAATAAATTGTGTTTTGTGTCGTATTTGTGTCATATTCGTTTTTGTGTTACCCACTAAGAAATTAATAAATAATATTTTTTATTTTATTATTATTAATATTATTACTATCTTATCATTTATCAACCTAATCTAACATTTTTCACAGATCAATACTATGTTCGTGTCAATATCATGTTACCAGAACAGGTTTTTAACAGGTCAAAGTTGTGTTCGTGCCATATTCTTATTTGAGATGTAATGGGTCGTATTGTGTTCGTGTTGAGCATATCCTTAACAGATCGTGTTCGTGTCGACCTTTAATGGGTCGTTTTACTATCGTGTCGTCACGATAACGACCCAACATACACGAATTACCAGCCCTACTCCTACTCTTAGCTGCTCCACAGAATGGGAATACCATTGTGGAACAGATGATTCGATCTCTCGGATCACAAACAATATATGCATCTGACAGATCAAACATATTTTGCACAAAGTAAAGAGTGCCATCATACAGATTTCTTGCAACAAAAAAGAGAGAGAGAGAGAAGATGAGCAAATCTTGGTAATAAAACTTCTCACAGCTTTGACACGGCATAGTCTAGCGCATCAACCAGAAAATCTGCATGAAAAAATGAATGGTGAAAAGCTTTTACTCCAACACAAAGAAGCAAAGAGAGGAAGAAGCATTTTCTGATACCTGCATCATCTCTTGAAAAACACATTGGTGGCTTGATTCTGAAAACATTCCCGTGAAGTCCGCCTTTCCCGACCAGAACTCCGAGCTCTGCAGCCATGGAAAAACTTGTTTCCTCAACAAGCAGTAGCTGAATCGACAAACAAATCATCTCTTCCCATGTATAAAACCAGACCTACCTCTAAGGCTTTCAAAAAGAACCGCGGTTTCTGCCTTGGCCGGTGTCTTCAGTTTCCGGTCAGTCACGAGTTCTACCCCCACCATCAAGCCCCTCCCCCTCACATCACCGATTACTGCAAAAGATGGCATGAGTTTTCATCAACATTTGGTACACTTCATTGAAGTAAAAACTGGAAACAGGAAACTTACTGTCGTGCTTCTGTTGAAGATCGCGTAGACGCCCGATGATATGAGAGCCGACCTCAGCACAATGCTCCTGCCGTCTCTCCTTTTCAAGAACTTTGAGGACTGCTAGTCCACCAGCCGAGCATACCGGGTTGCCACCGAAAGTATTGAATTGTATTTTTTGTGACAACACACTGGCTATTTCTGGAGTTGTCACAACAGCTCCTAGTGGCAAACCATTTCCTATCCCCTGCATTTTTTTTAAAATATCAGTTAAAGTACTTTCTCGGTCCCAGTAGAAATAATCTTTTTCTTTTCGGCACGGAAATTAAGGACTGTGAGTGTAAGTGTAATTAATATTTAATCGCTGAATGTAAAAAAGTCGTCATTTTTAGAAATGAGTCAATTCGATTGGGACACCCGATTTGGTAAGTGGGCCAATTCTACTGGGAAAAGGGAGTAGTTTTTTTTTTTAACATAATGAAAAATGGAAGAGGAATGGTTTCAATACCTTAGCCATTGTAACTATATCAGGAATGACCCCTTGTGTCTCGAATCCCCAGTAATCGCTTCCTGTCCGACCAAAGCCAGTTTGCACCTCATCAGCAATGCAGAGGCCGCCAGCTTTACGAATAATGTCATACACCAGTTTCAGGTATCCGGGGGCTAACTCCACTGCTCCACCAACTCCCTGTAGTCAGCAAGGAACTGGTTAGAACCGAGGCTCTAAATCAGGATCGATGCTGGGTACTCGACAGTAATGCAGGCTTAAGTGAAGAAAACAAACCTGAATTGTCTCTGCGATAAAACCAGCTACTTTTCCTGATGTACCATGATCGATGTGGTCTTGTACGTCTTCAGCATATCGCGTAGCATCAGAGCCAAATACTCCGCGATACGGGTTTGGGTTCAGAACATGATGAATTTCACCCTGTCAAATTTGAAGCGAATGGAAAGAAGTAATTTCATCAAACTCGGCAACTAATGCAATATGATGTCAGTTGGTTGTAACATATGTATGAAAGGAAGGCGAATGCACATTCACGTATGGTTCGAGAGTCCTAAAAACAGAGAAAAACAATTAAAATGCATACAGAGTTGACAGGAATTGAAGATAAACCTGAGGAATTGGATACTTCCAAGTGTTGAGAGCTGTCAATCCTATTGTATTAGAACTTCCACCATGATATGCATTCCTCAAAGCAATCATGCCAAGGTTGCCGCTATACAGTCGAGCCATCAACATCGCAAGCTCGTTAGCTTCAGTCCCAGAATTTACAAAATATACAACCTGCAATCCCAAGAGCAATTGAGTCAGAAGAAACTCCTAAATATGCCCATGACACATGTGACCGTGGCATGATAACACAGTTTCGACGACTGAAATGGATGACTGAAGAAACAATTTATACACAACAAGAAATTTTCATAGCATCAAGATGAGTAGGATTGGGGGAGTGAGCTGTTCTTATTACTAAAATCTAATGAGTTACAAAGCACTAACATCATTTTTCTTTTCTTTCTCAACCAGCGAAATGAACTCCAGTGCACCGTTCAAGTATATAATGTAAAGTGATTCGAGTTGTGGACTGCAACATAAAATCTTGGTGATGGAATTACCTTAAGATTTCCCGGCATCTTAGATGCTAGAGCCTCCGCAAAATCAGCTATAGCGTGGTGTAGATATATAGTGGTGGCATGTTGAAGAAGCTTGCTTTGTTCTACAATAGCATTCAGAATGTCAGGATGGCAATGACCACAAGAAACTGTTACAATCCCGGCAAACGCATCAAGATAACGCCTCCCATTTTCGTCGAACAAGTACTGCATTTTCCCTTCGACAATATTGAGCTGTTGGAATCGAGCATACAACAGCGAGTATCAGTAGAATGGAACTATAGCAAATCTTGCACAGACAATCTTGAGAAGAAAATGATGCAAGTAAATTAACACATCACAAGATGAATGCTAAAGCTTTTAGTCTATAAGTTTCACTTACTTCCATCACTAGGTAAAAGGGAAATGAAATGGAACTCATAATCTCCAACAAAAATCAGATCAAAACCATCATTTCCAAGAACATTGATTCACATAAACTCAAAAATCCATCCTTGTTGGCAAAATCAATCCGCAGCAGAAACCTCAAATTTCAGAAAAAATGCCATTAAACACTAGCAGAAACAAACACACAAGCATCAACAAAATGAAAGCACAAAGCATATATACCAATCACTTTCCACCCAAAACAATCGACAAAAAAAAATGAGTATTCCATAGACAGTAGCAACATAACATCATCAAATCTATGCCACCACACAAACAATTACACAAACAAACAGACTACACAATTTGTATACATCGAGTTCTTTCGCGGGCTTACGGGCTTTTGATAGTAGTAAAAAAGCGATGGCCCCAAATATCTCTTCCGCTTCTCCAGAACCTCATCGGCCCGAGGCCCGTTGTACGGCTTCGGGTCATAGTCGAAAGGAGGCAGTTCCGGCGGAGCCGCGGCAGACTGCATCCCCACATTAGCGGTGGTGCAAAGCCACCGCCTTGCATGATTCTTGATGAATACCCCACCCAAAAGCTTCCTTTCCAACCCCATTAAAGATGATTTTCACACAAAAATAGCCACCCAAGATTCTTGATTTAAAATAGGAGGGTTGGAGAGATGGTGAGGTGGGAGTTCAGTGATGGGGTTGGTGGGTAATGATGATGCATGTAATCGGATCAGATGAAGGAGACGGATTACAGTCAGCGAAGCAGAAAAAGATTCCTCCAACTGCGTAATGCGTTTGGATCCATTAATTAAATTATTGTATTGCAAAAATTAATATACATTTATTTTATTACAAAAGGAATGTATATACTTTAAAGAAAAGGAGAAAAAGATTATTAAAATAGAAAAAGATGAACCTGACGTGAATCGAACACGCAACCTTCTGATCTGGAGTCAGACGCGCTACCATTGCGCCACAGATCCAATTTGCTATATTTCGTTACAAATTATTATATTACCCTCATCTAGTCATATTCCCGAAAAAGCTCGAACCCATAACCTCTTGATCTTACGCAATGTATTTTCAACACTTAAATAAATAAAAGAAAAGAAAAAGTAAAAAATTAATGTTTATGTGATGTTTTCAGGAGGGATAGTAGGACTATAAATGAACTAAATTATTCATAAGTTACTTTGATCTCGATTCGATAAAAGCTCATTTAGTGAAAGTTGATTTCTCAAACGAACCAAACTTGAACATCATAGTATTCGAATTGTGAGCTCGTTCACTAAAATTAGTAAGAAATATAAAATATCTAATTTTATAAAAATAATATTTCATGATTTAAGAGTAACAAAACTGATAAATCTTTCTAATAATGATAGAATTTTAAGCTTGAGCACGGATATATTAATTTTGAAATAAATAACGTTTTGTTTCAATATAATTATGAATATTTTAAATATATTCTAAATTTAAAAAGTTCATTTAAGTTCGACTAAGGCTCGATAAGTTCGTGAACTTCAAAGTATTTGACTCAATGCTAAAAGAGTCAAAATTGAACACAACACTACTCAGTTCGACTCAATTCAATTACACCCCTTACGAAAGCGACAAAATTGTTATTTTAACGAGCTTTTGTCTCTTTATTAATTTATTTATTTTTAATACACTTGCCTTGTAAAATCTGCAACAATGATACAATGCCATATCCCACCATGATATTTGATTGATTCACACAAAGATTCTTGTTTTTCTAACAACATTAACGATAAAATTACATTATAGTAATTATTATAGATAAAAACAAAAACGACAAATCTCAAGCTCTAGTGTAGAATAATTCTAAGAAGATGCATCTATAATCACGTTACTTAAATAGAATTAGATCGCTACACATTGAATCCCAACAACCAGCTGCTCTCAAACACAACAGACATCGCGCACTGCAACAAATCTGTTTTGTCTCATCATGGACAAGACGATGCAGTATATCCAACTCTTTTCATAAATGGCATCTATCCTCATTCAAACAACTACCTCGTAATAATCGAACTCAACTCCACCTTTGTCGGATTCCCCCTCAGTTGCTTCACTTTAAATTGGCACTAAGCAATGCTGATGATCACTATCAAAGTGATAAAAATATGGAAGTTTCTTGGTTTTGGCTGACGATCGTCGTCGTTGTAGCGGGTTCTTGGTTTTCGTCGATGGCGAGGAGGAGGAGGAAGAAGAAGAATGGGAGGAGACTGCCTCCTGGTCCGAAAGGGGTCCCTATTCTGGGGCATCTCCACATGCTGGGGAAGAATCCTCACCAAGATCTGCACGTGATTGCCAAGGATCATGGCCCCATCATGTACATGCGATTCGGGTTCGTTGGAAACGTCGTCGTCTCGTCTCCTGAGGCGGCCGAGCTTTTCTTGAAGACGCATGACCTCGTTTGTGCGAGCAGACCGCCTCACCAAGCTGCAAAGTATCTGTCGTGGGATCAGAGGAACCTCTCGTTCGGGGCGTACGGGCCGTACTGGCGGAACATGCGGAAGTTATGCACCTTGGAGCTGCTCAGCAGCCTCAAGATCAGTTCTTTCCAGCCTATGAGAAAGGAAGAGCTTCGTCTCTTTGTCGAGTCCCTAAAGGTAGCGGCTAAGGAAGGCGTTGCGGTTGATCTTAGCGCTAAGGTTTCGTTGCTGACCGCGGAGATGAGCTGCCGGATGGTGGTTGGGAAGAAGTATGGTGATAAGGAGATAGATGAGAGAGGGTTCAAGGCTGTGATCCATGAAGGGATGAAGTTGGCAGCACTTCCAAATTTGGGTGATTACTTCCCTCTCCTTGGAGCCTTGGATCTCCAAGGGCTGACTAAGAGAATGAAGGCGCTCGCAAAGGTTTTCGATGATTTCTTCGAGAAAATCATCGACGACCATGTTCGAGCTGGGGATGATGATCATGGACAGACCAAAGACATTGTTGATACCATGATGTCCATCATGCAGAGGGGTGATTACGAGTTTCAGTTCGACCGGCGTCATGTCAAGGCCATAATGCTGGTAAGAATCAATGATATATCATGTTTAGAGGTGGTCGAGGTTCCGGTTCAAAAAATATGGAACTTTGACCGTAAACCGCCTATTCCGGTTCCGAACCGGCGGTTCAAACTAACGTGGCATGATCTCATTCATTCATTCATTTAGAGGTGGCCAAGGTTCCGGTTCAAAAAATATGGAACTTTGACCGTCCCCCTACAACAATGGTTACGGTTACGGTTTGGTACTGGAACCGTAAACCGCCTATTCCGGTTCCGAGCCGGCGGTTCAAACTAACGTTGCATGATACTCATTCATTCATTTTAGAGGTGGCCAAGGTTTCGGTTCAAAAAATATGGAACTTTGACTGTCCCGCTACAATAACGGAACCGTAAACCGCCTATTCCGGTTCAGAACCGGCTGTTCAAACTAACGTGGCACGATCTCATTCATTCATTTAAAAAAAAGTTCCTACTGGTTCGGATGGTTCGGAACCGGAATCGTCGGTGGTACCGTAATTAGAATTTTTTTTCTTTTTTCCTCAACAATTTAAAAATTTTTTACGGTTCAACGGTTCCAAAAATCTTGACCTACCAGCCCGTTAAAAAACGGTTCCAGTTCCATTTACTGAGTTAAAAAGAAAAAAACTTACCTGTGCAGGATATGCTGGCAGCTTCCATGGACACAGCAGCATCTTCAGTTGAGTGGATTCTCTCGGAGCTGCTGAGGAATCCATCTGTAATGAAAAATGTGCAGAAAGAGCTGGAACAGGTGGTGGGATTGAACAGGATGGTTGAGGAGTCTGACCTGGACCGACTCGAGTATCTCGACATGGTTGTGAAGGAGACATTCAGGCTGCATCCGGCGGCTCCACTGCTGATCCCTCACTTTGCTATGGAAGACATCACTGTCGATGGCTACGATATACCGAAAGAATCAAGAATCATCGTCAACACGTATGCAATCGGACGTGATCCGAATGCATGGACTGATCCCGAGAGGTTCATCCCGGAGAGGTTCGCTGGCAGTGACATCGATGTCCGGGGACAGCATTTCCAGCTCCTCCCGTTTGGCTCCGGGAGGAGAGGTTGCCCCGGAATGCAACTCGGGCTCATCCAAGTCCGGCTGATTGTTTCACAGTTGGTCCATTGCTTCGACTGGAAGCTGCCGAATGATATGCCGCCGGAGGCGCTGGACATGACCGAGGAGTTTGGCCTTGTCGTCACAAGGGCAAACCATCTCATGGCAGTTCCTACCCTCCGGCTGCAGAACTAGTTTTTCAAGAACTCAACTCAATCTATGCTGTAAAAATGCAACTTGAAGGCACAACTTGCATCAATAGATAAATTTCGTGCATCGCCTCGAATACCCTTTTCGAGACTTGAATAA
>JAPKLW010001214.1:135033-240515 GCA_026898455.1 Plectranthus barbatus
CGCCTCGAATACCCTTTTCGAGACTTGAATAACATAAAGAGAGACATGGTAAAACTATGATTCATATATTGCCATGTCACATCTCTACAAATCATGCATGGTAAACGCTACATCGATATATAAGTTTCGTGCATCGCCTCGAATACCCTTTTCGAGACTTGAATAACATGTAGAAAGACATATGGTAAAACTATGATTCATATATTGCCATGTCACATCTCTACAAATCATGCATGGTAAACGCTATATCGATAAATAAATTTCGTGCATCGCCTCGAATACCCTTTTCAAGACTTGAATAACATATAGAGAGGCATATGGTAAAACTATGATTCATATTGCCATGTCACATCTGAGACACATCTCTACAAATCATGCATGGTAAACGCTACATCGATAAATAAGTTTCGTGCATCGCCTCGAATACCCTTTTTCGAGACTTGAATAACATGTAGAGAGACATATGGTAAAACTATGATTCATATATTGCCATGTCACATCTCTACAAATCATGCATGGTAAGCGCTACATCGATAACTAAATTTCGTGCATCGCCTCGAATACCCTTTACGAGAACATATAGAGAGAGACATATGGTAAAACTATGATTCATATATAGCCATGTCACATTGGATACACATATCTACACTAAAAACTAGTGCAGAAACAGTTAAAAGGATTGGCCAGCTGCAGATAAAAAACCAATCCTCAACCGAAACATGACTCGTGAATTTCCTATACAACGATAAATTTCAGATTTCTTACTTTGTTGGAAACTAAGCCTTGGACCATCAATTTATCCATGTTCATAACTCCTTGAGGGCACTGTATTTTTCCAGTAACTCCACGAGTGTTCGAGCTTTGATCGCGTTATAACTCATTGAAGTCGACTCTGATGAGCCTGTGAATGAGCAGTGCTTGTTCTTGAAACTTAAGCATATTGTGATGCATGATGCAAGCGGATGATACGAGGCGAAAATCGCTTACCGTTTTCTTAAGCAGTGCCGGTGATGAGCCTCTCTCTTTGGTCGTACTTCTTAACCTTGATTATGCCGATCAGAACTTTCAAGCAGAAAAATGCACAGAGGGCGTACGCAATCGTAGCTGGCGTCTGGAGACACAAACATGCTGTTAAAAAAGGGAAATGTGATCGAGAGCTGCAAGTGGAATCACGAATTTGAAGACTAACTCGGATGGAGTTCACGTATAAAGTCGTCGCCAAGTTGATCAGGGTTCCAGCAGCAATCGCCTGTTGTTTAAGAGGAAACAAACGAACACGAAGCTGAGTTTTCAAAATATACCAATGTTTGCATGGATGTTTCATTTGGTACACACAAACTTACACTCCCAATTGTGCTTTGAACAGTTGCAACGCGTTGAAAGGCCCTCTCGGATTCCAAAGCTCGTACACGAAGCTTCAAGTCGCCTTGCTCCTGATATAGAAGAGATCATAAAAAAGAACATATTGTTTTGAGTTTTGTGACTCCAATGATTAGTTAAATGAAGAAACCGAAAACTAACCAGCCGTTGTATGATTTCAGCGAGCTTTTCAACTCGATCAGCCTGCCTAAATAGATTGTAAAATGCACGAGTTTGTCTGTCCCATCTCTTCTTGAAGTCCTGTAAAACAGGCAAAGATCATGTCTTCGCCACTGAAGATTTATGTCACACCTAAAGATTGAAACAGCCAGCAGGAAACTTACCTTGAAAATAACTTCGATTCCAGCTTCCCGAAACTTTAACAATTCGAGTGCGTAGCTACGGGTGCGCATGAAACACAAGTCAGTAAACACAACAATAATCTATCCCTCAACTCCAACTTATATGGTTCAATACTGTTGTTAAATGCTTACGGTTTCGCAATCTCAGTGATATCGAAGCGGGGATCAAGTCCTTTCCCAATACCATCCAACACTATGCAGAAAAATGAGTTTTAGTATGCACCATTAATAAAGAAATAAGTCAGCAAAGCACTAAGAACGGCTATGAATTACCCGAAAATGATCGAACAACAAAAGTAAAAGTGGCAGGAAAGCGGAAGGGTTGATCTGCTGCAATAGCCAACAAATCTTCACCTGTTAAAAATACAAACTATATCAGCGTACATTTTTTTTCCAGTATACCTGCAAAACACATTTATGTTCGACCGACCCCTCCAGACGAAAGAAATGTAAGCATATTAGTCATTTTTAACAAAGTAACTAATATTAGTGATTTACCGATTGCAGCAAGGCGTTGTTTCTTTTTCTCGATCTTTTCTTCCTTGGTCAATGGCTTCTTGAATCCAAGTTCTGCAGTTGCCATTTCTCTCTCTCTTCTTTGTGCTGCAAGGCGCTCTTCGAAGCTGCAGTATGCCGTTCTTGCCTTAGTTTCGAACATTATGAGACACAAACAAACTTACGGCTACTACTCGATTAATATAGTCTGGCCGAAGAAAGCATCAAATGGTGAGAAGTGAAACCTGTTGAGGAAGAACTGTGCAGTTCGTCTGACAGCGGTCATGTCTCCAGTTGGAACCAGAACACCCATTTGAATCATTGCTTGAAGAACCTGCACCGAGTTTAAGCATTTTTCGTAAACGAGAAAACACCATATTGACTTGGAAATCAGACATAACAACTCCAAAAGTAGAGGAGAATACCTTATCAGCATCTTTCTCGTAAACTCCGTAAAACACTTCCAGCAAGCCCTCTCTGATGTTTGGACTTATGCTGCAAATAGTTAAGGCTGAATGTTATTTAAAAGCAATGAAACTATTGGTTTTCTTCAGGAATGCAGAGAGATATAACACCTTCCCATCATTCCAAAGTCATAAAATATCAATCTTCCACCATTAACATCATCAACGGCAATATTTCCGGGGTGCTGCAAAAGAAATTGAAGCTGACATGCTAGTTCAAAAACAAAAAGTTCCAGCATCATGAAACAAGTAGAGGAGTACTCACCGGATCAGCATGGAAGAAGCCATGCGATAATATCTGCTCCAGGTAAGATTCTACAGCGTATCGGCTCAACCTAATGCGAATCAACAAACACCAATCACTATAAGTGTTCCAGAAATGTGAACATTCAAAAGATAATTTGCAAAATAGTTACTCTAAATAGCCTAGTACCTCTTCCTATCGACACCCAACTGATCGAGAGCTTGTATCCTGTTTATTTTGATCCCAGGAACATATTCCATCACGAGAACCTACAACTCACGGAGTATCAAGTCAAATACTTGGATTTGCAGAAAAAAACCTGAAACTTAAAATTTGAAAATTTCGAAAATTTTGTACCTGTGGGGTTGTGTGTTCCCAGTATATAGTTGGAACTTTCACATAATCCATGTTTCTGAAATTATTTGCAAACAGTTCTGCATTCGCAGCTTCCTTTGTGTAGTCAATCTCCTGAAAATTGTTGTATAAATTTTTTAGCAACAGATTCTACTAACTGAGAGAGAGAAAGAGAGAAATATCATTACAGAAAGTTGGCTCAACCTAAAAGAAATATTTCATGTATAAGTAAGCATGTGTGTTTTCCAGCTTACGTCGAGCTATGCCTAGACCTCATAACTCTAGCAATGGAGGCAGATTATTACCTGGTATAAGACACTTGCACATTCATCATATATAGCAACCCAGTCCCTTTTAGCACCATCTGATTTCGGATCTATCTTCTGGAGATATTCGGCTATAACCTGAGGAAAAAATGGGAAGCAAGTCCGATAAGTTACCTACATAGTCATTTTTTGTCGTTCTCAAGGCATTACAATTTATCAGCTCAGCAACAACTCATGCAAAGTTGCCAACTTGCCAGAGCAAGGACTAGCATATGGAGCTGAACACAACGAACAATTATAAATCGAACTAACCCTCAAGTTTTTTAAGTCGATGTCAAAAAGATCCTTAAGCCCGGGTCTTTGCACTTTAACGACAACCTCAAGTCCATTTAATTTAGCACGATGGACCTGACCTACAAATCGAAATTATTAGTCCAATAACTAAAATGTTCCAAGGTAATCGGATATTAATCTATCACATTGCATGATCAGTGATAAGAAGTACCAAGACTGGCTGCAGCAATTGGTTCTCGGTCAAATCTTTCAAATATGTTATCCACCGGAGATCCAAGTTCTTCCTCGACTATTGATACAGCAATTTCAGATGGAAATGGAGGGACTTGGTCCTGCATGAAGTAGCTAAGTAAGTTTCTTCATCGAGCCTTTCGAGTGGACTTAACTACACCTCACAAATTTATACAAAAAATTGGAGTCTTCAAGGAAAAAGGCAGACAGAGGCAAAAAGAGTATGATGAATATGATGATATAACCATGTTAGTTTAGCTTTTACTACATTTGCAACGGAAATATGTAAACCGATAATTTATTAGGACTGGTATCAGTTTCCTGGCAACCGGATATCATTATCAGATATAAGAGTTTACCTGGAGCTCTGACAGTTGATCAACATATTCTTGAGCAAGTATGTCTACTCTAGTAGAGAACTGCTGCCCGATTTTAATGAAAGTAGGGCCGAGTCTCAAAATGCTTTCCTTTAACCACTTGGCCAGTTCCTTTCGCCTCTGAGATTTCTTTGCCTCCGTCATTCCACCTACATGGGCATGATGTCTCTTATATAACATGTATGATGAATGAGGCAAGATTCATCCCCTCAAAACCATGTGACAATTTGGATACATATACTCGAGAAGCAAGCTAATTTGAGCTGGTGGTTTCTAAGGAATGGATACTAGTACTACAAGAAAGTAACTCCATGAAGTGTTTCTTATGGCACCATATCCAGATCATCGATCACCGTATATCTTCTTTTTTAGGGAATAAACCTCATAACCATACAAGTTTAATGATATTCAAAGAAAGAGAGAGTAACACAGATCATGATCTGTATGCTACCAAGGCACAGAAACAAAGTTGCTTGCTTTGATAAAGTCTCGACCCAACACATTTTCCTAGAAGAGCTATGATGTTGCAGAGCAAGAAAGTAGAGACAGTTTACAACTATACATCACGTTGGGCAATCTCTCTAAACAGACACGTATGTCTTAGAAGTTAGAACATGGATGGATGCTACTCATTAGAGATGCAGTCAGATATAATGGTCAATCGGTATTCGGCTTACAAGTAAGCCTCATACACACACAACAGAACACATCAAATTACTCTCTTAAAAATATCACTAAAATTACTACAGCTGAAGTAGCTAACCTCTGTATGAAAACTTCTGATTGTTTAACCAAGCCTTGAATAGAAAGCTAATAACAAATCCCCATATTTCCAGGGTCCTCTGAATCGTCGAATATGTTTTGAATCTGTTCCACCGGCCACCAGGGGCAACGGATACCTGTGAAACCATGTATGCATATGTACAAGATAAACTTGGCACTGAAAATAATAGAACATATAACCGAACTTTCACATTCCTACAAGGCCAAAACATCAACTTCAGTCCAAACTATTTGCCTTTTTCAATTCTAGTATCAACTATATCATTTCAAAATTTTATGTCCGAATTATAAAAAAACTATTCAAATCTAGGACAAAGGAATTTTCCGGTGTCGAAAAGCTAACGGAGCATGCCAGAAATCCACATCATTTGATTTACAACGTGTTATTTTTTTTAATATAACATGGGTTTCCGGCATGCCTCATCAGTTTTCTAATGCCGGATAATTATCTTCATCCTATATTTGAATAGTTTTTGATAGTTCAGACATAAAATTGAGAAATGGAATAGTTAAGAGTATAATTGAAATAAGAAGAGTAGTTTCGACTAAAATTGATGTTTTGACCTTCCTACAACCTATGAATCCATTAAACTCATAAAAACATGGCATTGAGGAATGTAAACATCAACCATAAATCCAAATATGCCTTAAGTTCCTGCACAACATCAAATTTCGATATCTAAACATATAACATTATACATTCATACAGTTTCATACTTAGCAGTAGTCAAGGCAAGTTAAGCAACAAGTTCATGACACCAAGTAACAAGTGCTCAAACTAATAAATCCAAGATTGCCTAAAATCTTGCATAACATCAAATTTCAATACATGAACAAACAAAAACTATAGCCTCTAATATCACAAAAATCGGAATATACCTCTACTTGATCTTTCCCTTTTCGCTTAAACCACGCATCTTCTTGCCCAATCTCTTCAATGGTCTTATTCTTCTTCTTCTTCTTCTCACTAATCACTTTCACTACTTCTACTCCAGTTTTAGCAGCCACTCTCCCATTCCCATTTACATACTTCACCAAGCTCCCATTTCCGCTCTCAACTTTCGCACTTCCATTAGCATAATATTTCCCATTACCATTACCATTCCCATTAGCACTAGCATTCAACTTAGCCTCCAAATCCTTATCCCTCTCATCGAGAACAGTAGACTCCTCTCTCTTAGCAGCCGTGATTCTTGTTCCAAGAATCTTGACATTGCACCTAGATTCAAACACATGGGTCCTAGAAATCGAAAGCTTGAACGTTTTAGTGGGGTTTTGAGGAGAAAGAAAGATGGGCTCGGGCAAAACTGTGAAATTTCTTGATAAAGTCGCCATCTTTTTAAATTCTTGAACCTCAATAAACTCAAAAACTCATTCTTCACTAGATTGAAGCAACGGAGGAGAAGAATGGTGGTGGAGAATGGAAGTTCGCAAAATCTAATAAATAATAATTTCGTTTAATTTTTAAGGAAGTGGGCGTTTTACAGAGTGTGAGGCTGAGGATGGAGAAGTGCCACGGCCCACGAGGCATGAACAGACATCAACGGAGGGTGAAATGGATGGCTGTGATTGGTTGAGAAGACTGTAGGTGGGCTGTTTTTCGCCATAGATTTTTTTTTTTTTTTTTTTCCCTGCTTCGTTAGAATCTATGTAAAGATTGAGGAATCTACAATTACTGTCCAGCCGAGACAACACCACAAAACTCCAATTGTATTTTCCTCCAAAATTCTAATGTATTTTATTATATTTTATAATCTTTATTATCAATACATATCAAGTGTTTGGATTTTCAACCACATGCATACAATCATGAACTACTTATTTATATTAGAGAAAAGTTTATGAAAAAAAAAATCATTGAATGTTCCATCAAAATCTTTGCTTAGCCGCTTCATGAATATATATCGAGCCACCCAATGTAGGGAAAGTAATCTGCAAGATTAAACAATCACCATCATGTTGCTACTCACAGAATATTCAGTTTTCGCATTTCAAACCATACTCCGAAGTGCAGGGTACAATATATAAATAAATAAAATAAATTGAGAATATATTATATAAAAAATTATATAAGCAATAAATACATATATTAATAGAAAGTAAAAAAAATTGGGGTACAAATGAACCCCCAAGTTAACATGTGCATCTGGCTCTGCGGACGAGGCGGATCTACATTTTATCTTGTGTGCCCGAATTTTTTTTCCTTATTATTAAATAGGGGGCTGATCTGGTGAGAATAGCCCTTATCATGATAAATGAGAATAAATCTCGTCCATAGATTTGACAACATCAACGATCCAGATTACATAAGAGCTTTAACAAAAAACGCGGCATAATATCCTCATTTTACTTCATTAAAGGGCAACATAGTCATTACGAACGTACAGGGCGCAAAAGCTGTGTTTTGTTCATTTTATGTATTATATACTTCATTTTATCTCAGTTGTGGTTCATTATAAAATAAATTCGATGTGAATTTTGATGTTACACGTGACATGCATTTTATATTAGCAGTTCTTCATTTTATCTAAGTTATTCTTCATTTTATCTCAATTGTGGTTCATTATAAAATAAATTCGATGTGAATTTTGAGGTTACATGTAACATGCATTTTATCTTAGCTATTTTTCATTTTGTCTTTGTCTTTCTTCATTTTATCTCAATTGTTGTTCATTATAAAATAAATTCGATGTGAATTTTTATGTTACACGTTACATGCATTTTATCTTAGTTATTCTTCATTTTATCTTGGATATTCTTCATTTTATCTCAATCTTTGTTCATTATGAAATAAATTCAATATAATTGTACATTGTTATTTTGTACAATGAATGAAAATCGCAACCTAGATTTTCCCCCCTTCGTGATGTTTCTCCCTTTTGTCAAATTAAAATTATATTTTTTTGGTTATTTGATTCTTATCTACTGATTGAATAAATTATATATCATACTCGATTGTATCGCTTGTGTGTATTAATTGAAAATGCCAAGACTATGGGATTTGCCTTGAACAATAATAATTGCATTGATGGTGAAACTCCTGTGAAGCTGCGACGGAGAGAGAGGATGAAAGACAGCGTCGCCGCCAGCAAAACAACAGCCAACAACAATATACCAGCAAAAATATATCCATCTCTCTCTCTCAACAACACAACCATATACATATATATACACTTTCAATTTAAATTTTCAAGCCATAATATTCGATCAGTTGCACACACGATGGGGAAAGCTAGATGATCGACCTTCAGCGCCCGCCTCAGCGGCAACTCCGACAACATCAGCCTCAATTTCCTGCAGTCACTCCAACGCCTCTGCTCCGACATTGCGATGCTGGCGGACTTGGATCTTGCAACGCCGACGACGATGACATTGAGCCGGCGGGGAAAAGGAGTTGGAATTCATCGTTGGACGAATTTTATGACTGAAAGATATGTGTGATATGCTAAGATGATGAAAGAAGCTAGGGCACACGAAGGGGGGGAAATTTAGTAAAGGAAAATAGAGTTAAAATATTTAAAATATGTTAAATGACAACTAAACCCTTAAATATGTAAAAATGAAGTATATAAATGATAAAATGAAGACGGGAATTATTAAAGCATAAGCGTTGATCTAGTGAAATCAATGGTTGTGATTTATTCTCATTTCTTACATTAATATCTATTCTCATATGATCTAACCTCTTATTAAAAAAATAAATATATATATATATATATATATATATATATATATTATTTATAATGTATTCACAATTTATTTTAGTTATATATTTAAATTTTTGTATCCACCTTGACAGCAAGTTACTCTTACATACACACCTCTTTCTTTCTAAATCCGTTGCACTCTATATGTTTTTTTTTTTTTTTTGAAAGGAAGAAAATTCATATGATTAAGATAGATCAAATTTGGTTACATTCACCAACCAATCTGGAAAATTATCTCTCCAAGAAATTTGACTGGAAAGCTGGACAGCAAATCCATTGCACTTTATATGTTTTATATAATATTAATGCCACCTCGATTCCTCTGCATCTCTCGATCGACTCTAAGATTTAATATATATGACTCAACGTATTTTCATATCATTAAAGATATTTTAGCTAATAAAAGTAAATAATATTATGAAATTTTATAACATAAAAAGTTAGGGTAAATTTTAAAGTTTACCCACAAAATTTATTATTTTTTCCTTAATAATATTCCAATAAGTATTTTGCTCGAAGAAAAGATAGTTTAATAAATAAATAAATAATCACTAAAAAAATAAATAAATAAATAATCAAACCCAAATTCTTTGAGGGACTTGTACTGTAGTATTTTTAGAACACTATTAAGATTAAAGTGTGGGAGAATGTTTCACATTTCATAAAAATACATATCTTACTAGAAACTCACTCTTATATAATTTTCTTTTTAAAGTAACATCAATATGAAAAAAATAGGTTGATTGGAGTTGGAATTATATAGAATGTCTTCGTATTGATAATATATTGTGTAATTAAATTTTAAAAATATTAGATTTATGTAGACATGTAGGCTATCTTGTTAAACATACAAAATAATTAATATTAGAGCTATCAAAGTGAGGAATAATAATTGGCACGTAAGTAATGAGTAGCTCAACCAGTCTATTTAAAAACTATATCTTGTAAAAATTAAGTTAGACAATTTATACTCGTCTTAAAAATCATAAAATTGACTCCATTGAGCACATTTGAATTATATGTGTTTAGACACCTCTTAGTTGACCCGGGAGCAGTGCCTATTATATACTCCCTCTGTCCCGGATTAATAGTGTGATTTTGATTTGGCATAATAATCAATACATGTAAGTGTAGAATGAGTTGAGTGGAAATAATATTTTTGTTGTGAATTGAAGCGATTGCGACACAAATAACTAACAGAAAATACAAGAACACAAAGAATTATAGTGGTTCGAGCGTAAGCTCTACGCCCACTCTTTAAACCTCCTCAGTGATGATATTATTATGGTGAAGAAAATACAAAGTATATGACAATTACAATTGGTGGGAGCAGGGGTATTTATAGGGAGATATTTCTAATCACATAAGGAATATAAAACCTAGATATGGTAAGATATATCTAAACCTAAATCTATCTAAAATAGATTTATTCCCATCCAAATCTAATACTGATTAGGATAAATCTTGTCCAACAAGGAAACAAGATATACACAATATATTTTTCATATCTATCCAACTCGAACTGCTCCTCGAGTTCCTCGACCTACACAGCTCGACCCACTTTTTCGGACTAGTCTCCTCGACCCACTCGAACTACTTCTCGAGTTATATTGAGACTACTCCAACAATTTTATTGTTGAGTGTGAAAAATTACTATTTTTAGAAACATGACTATTAAAATGGGACGTACAAAAATGGAAAATAAGACTGTTAAAATGGAACGAAGGGAGTAATTTTTTTAGAATCCTTTGAGAAGATCCAAATGTTTCTTGTTTCAATTTTATTTATATATTTTTCGACTTGTTGAATTCTTTGTGGAATTAATGATCAAAGCTTCTTTACAACGTCGGACGAGGTTGCTATATGATCGAATATGATAAATTAATACCGTCTTTTTTAAACATACGAAGGTTAAGTCTGATCATATAAGAAATAGACAAACTATAAAAATTCTACTATTGTTTGTTAATTAAAATGATAAAAAGAAAATAAATAACTTGTATATTCATCAAGCTTCAATACTTGAAAATATATTGGAGTTAAATGATGTAACAAGAAATGTGAGGAGAATATAAAGTTTTAATTTTTGTGTGGAAATATATCAACATTAGTTTCTTTTTGTAAAGAAAGAAAAATATAAATTATTATTTTTTTATACTTTAGTATTCGTAAAATGTAGTACAATCAAAAGTTGTAAAATAGGAGAAAATGATTGAATGACAATCTTGAGTCTTGACCCAAAGAATTATATTTTTTTATTTATTTTATTTTTCAAAAAACGTTTGTCCGACTCCAACCTTCATGTGGACAGGACTGGATAGTCTTGAAAGCTTGTCAATATCTAAAGCCTCGTACAAAAATAAAAGCGGGTATTAAATGCTTATGTAAAAATATATAAACATTATGAGAAGATTGAAGTTTTGTGCGGCAAAAATTAAATAATGGTGACAAGATAACAAAAGAACATTTGAGATTGTTGTAGGCTAGTAGAGATCAAGTACATAAATTCAAAACACATAATGATACTGATATAGTGATAGTATATGCCCTAACCATTAAAAATATTAATAGAACTTCATTCCAATTGGGATAAATAATTTAAAAATCCTAAATCATATAATTTCTTCTCATCACTATTAGATTAGTTGGGTCCGTTGGAAGATATACAATTTATGCATATATATTTTTTCGATATCTTCTTTATTTTTATTTCCTAGATTATCTACATCTAAGAAATTTTAGTTTCCTAGATAATCTCATTGTATATTCTATTTAAACACTTTGTAATCTTCATTATTTGACGAGCAATAATAATATGTTTTTATCGATTGTTAACTATTAATCATTGGACAATAACACTCACTCTCTCATACGTAATTTCATCAAAACCAGTTTTGTTAACCATCATCAGACACCACTTTTCATACTTCCAACAACCCGAAACTTCCACTCAGCCAACGACCCCCTCAACTTCCACTATCATTTCCTGGTAATCATTATATTCTATCTTTGTCTCATTCACTTGTTCTATTTTTTTCTTGTTGCTAGGTGCGGAGGGCAAAAAAGATTAAGATTTTTAATCCTAACTGTTTTATTCAAAACTTCTCATCCTATCGCAAGCCAAGAGAAAGCTTAAAAATTCCTCGAAGAGGTCGACTGGAGGATTCATGGAGCAATAACCGACGTGAAAGACCAATGACACTGTGGTAATGTATGTTAAGTTCTCATTTTGAAATCATGCTTCTTCTTCATTTGAGTTTTTATTTCATTTTGTCCCTTCGAGTTTTACTGATATTGATATGCCCATTGATATTTTCGGCCTTGCATTAAGAACATAGGTATGAGAACACAATCTCAAAATTAAAAAAAAATATCATCTTGTCAGTGTTGTAACTTGCAACATATCCAATACCAGATTTCCTATGTTGACCTGCCCATAATACTTCACCACCCAAAGAAAAATGAGGAGTCACACTCTGCAAAGAGTCATAGATAGTCACTCATACTGTAAGGATAGATGATTTCACTTTCACAAATGGATATAACATAACACAAAATGAATGTAAGGCTTTGTTCCCCATCTGAAAAGGAGTCTTGTAGGTTGATCCTTGTACAAATTTGTAAGCGTAAAAAATTATCTTTGTATGTGCATAATTCCAAGGTAAATAAAGTTATTATAAAGCAATGTTGATTTGGGCAAATCGTGCATTAACTGGAAACCTACATACACTGACTATGCACTTACAACACACCATAATTAATATACTAAACATTACCTTATAGTCAAAATTGAACATTCCATGAGACATATGTGGCTCATTTGTGAGCTACAAACAAGAAAATGAGAATGTAATTTATTATATAACTTCTAAAACTTTGGAAAAGGTGGATGGACATAGTACGCCTACTTGGGCATTGCCCTTAAGTGTAAGATTTTCAGTCAAATCACACTTCAATCTACTTGTCATTATATTTTCACCTGTCCTCCACTTACCAGTAGATATTGAGGAATCATGATATAAAGATGGAACTAGAATGATATGATTCCCCAAACATTACAAAGTTCTAGAAGTGTATTCAGAAATTGATGGATTGTGATCCAATTAAACTTTTAGCGGTGTCAAGTAAATATGTGCAATTATAATTATTACCGAGTGTTTTTATCTAATTTAGTTTGATAGTTTTAACTCTTTATTTATTGTTACCAAGTGTCTTTATCAAATAACTTTTGTTGGCATGTTTTTAAACTTATTTTCAATTCGTGTTTGATATTTATGGTAGTTTGCAACTACTTTTTCCCTAATATACTTCATCTCCTGCTCAAAGGAATCTAAAAAACTTCTCTCAGTAATTATCTTATCTTATTGACTAGGGAGTCTGATATTTTCATTTGGAATGAAACTGTATTCAATTTATATTATAATGGACATTCATGTTAACGCCCTATTCTGGAAATCTTGTTGTCTAAAGCATGAAGTCATACTTTCTGGATCTTAGTTTTTTGGAGCCTTCAATGATTAATGACTCCTATCTTATGTAGTTCTTATGCTTATTCAAGCCAATAAAAATTAATGTAGTAATGCACTAAAGTGGTTGGTGAATTTTTTTTAATCTAGGAAAGAAGGCTAATCTGCATGAGGATTATGTCGTGACTTTGAATATGTTCAGCTAGCACAAATGAGTAATTCTATTGTTTGGCCCATCAACTCAGATGTCTAAATTTTTGTGAGTTTAAAAATGGTTACAAATTTTGACTCATACTAATACGTTTACTGTCTCGAATAAGGACATGTTGGATATTTGTCGGAATTGGTGTTTTGGAAGCCATAAAAAATTAAAAGGGGATTACTTATCTCATTACTGGCACACGAGATTGTGGACACATTTGGTTGTTCACTCCCCTAATTAGCATACCTCATTGTTTCTTCATCTTCCAGCACTTTTGGCTCTCGTAGATGTTTTCGCCCAAGTGAAGAGCTACATTTATTTTATCATCCCAATTTTATTATTTTATATGTTGAAGGATATACATCTATTGCTTAAAGTAATGGATGTATAAGGATTGATATATTTTTTCAAACTATGAATGAACAACTTTTTATCTACTTATAAATCTATCACTAGTTTTTTCTTTGTGAAGATATTGTTGTTTGATATTCATTATTTATGTGTGTTCATCTTTCTATTCTTTTTTCTTTTTTTAAATTTTAGGGGTTGTTAAATTTTTTTAATAAATTATGTATAAAAATAAACTTGTAAATCTTGTAAGCCCAAAAATTGATAGATTAGGGTTAGGTTCAAATTTTTTTAGCCCGATTCAATCCGAACCGAATAGTCCGTAGCCCTATAGGGTTAGAACGAAACCCGATGGGTCAGCCTGATTGAAATCCCTAAATATATGATCAAAATTGATAAATTAAAACTTGTACTTTTGAAATATACAAAGGCCAAGTTTGAGACAAACTATAAACTATCTAATATTGTTTGTTAATTAAAATCATAAAAAGAAAATAAATAATATGTATATTCATGAAGTTCCAATACTTGAAAATATATTAGAGTTTAATGATGTAACTACAAGACATGTGAGCGAAATGTAAAACAGTTTTAATTTTTGTGAGAAAATCAGCATTAGATTCTTCTTAAAGAAAGAAAAATATAAATTAATATTTTTAATACTTTAGTATTAAGAAAATATTAGACAATAAGAAGTTGCAAAATAGGAGAAAATGATTGGAAGACAATCTTAACCCAAACAATTACATTATTCATTTAATTTTATTTTTAAAAAACATTTGTCTGACTCCAACCTTGTGGACATGATTGGGTAGTTTCAAAACTTGTCAATATCTAAAGCCTCGTACAAAAACAAAAGTGGGTATTAAATGCTTATATAAAATTATATAAATATTTTGAGAAGACTGAAATTTTGTGAGGCAATAATAGAATAATAATGGTGATAAGACAACAAAATAACATTTAAAATTGTTGTAGGCTAGTAGCGATCGAGTACATAAATTCAAATCACATGGTGATACTGATATAGTGATATTATATGTCATAACCATTAAAAATATTAATGAAACTTTATTCCAAATGGGATAAATAACTTACCAATCCTAAATCATGTAATTTCTTCTCGTCACTATTAGACTAGTTGGGGTTTGTTGAAAGATATACGATTTATGCATATATATCTTTTCGATATCTTCAGTCTTCTTTATTATTATTTCCTAGATTATCTACATCTTAGATATTTTAGTTTCCTAGACAATCTAATTGTATATTCTATTTAAACACTTTGTAATCTTCATTATTTGATGAGCAATAATAATATGTTTTTATCAATTGCTAACTATTAACCATTGGACAAGAACACACACTCTCTCTCGTACGTAATTTCATCAAAACTAGTTTTGTTTCCTTTCACCAAGCACTACTTTTCATACTTCCACCAACCTAAAACTTCCACCCGGCTGGCGTCCCCCTCAACTTCCACCCGGCTGGCGTCCCCCTCAACTTCCACTATCATTTCCTAGTAAACATTATCTTCTATCTTTGTCTCATTCGCTTGTACTAACTTTTTTTTTTGTGTGTGGTTGATAGGTGCAAAGAGCGAAAAAAGATGAAGGTTTTTAATCCTAACGGCTTCATTCAAAACTTCTCATCATTTTGCAAGCCAAGACAAAGCTTAAAAATTCCTCGAAAGGTCGACTGGAGGATTCATGGAACAGTAACCGACGTGAAAGACCAACGACACATTGGTAATGTATCGTAAGTTCAACATTTGTGCTCATTTTTACATGTATTATTATGATTTTCATATTTGTGGTAGTTTTTATCTTGTGGGTGAAATTTTGAAATCATGCTTCCTTTTTTCTTTAGAGTTGTTATTTCGTATTTTTACTGGTATTGTTATGCCCACTGATATTTTCAACCTTGCATTAAGAACATAGGTATGAGAACACAAATTCAAAATAAAACAATACCATCTTGTCAGTATTGTAACGTGCAACATATCCAATATCAGATTTCCTATGCTGACCTGCCCCGAAATACTTCACCACCCAAAGAAAAATGAGGAGTCACACTCTAGAAAGCATCATAGATAGTCACTCATACTGTGAGGACAAATAATTTCACTTTCACAATGGATATAACATAACACACCTAAATATAAGGCTCCGTTCCCCATCTGAAATTGAGTCATGTAGTCTGATCCTGTACAAATTTGTAAGCATAAGAAATTAGCTTTAGCTTTGTATGTGCATAATTCTAAGGTGAAACATGAATCTGGTTATTAAAAAGCAATGTTGATTTGGTCAGATCGTGAATTAATTGGAAATCTGCATACACTGATTATGCACTTACAACATACCATAATTAATATACTAAATTACCTTATAGTCAAAACTGAACATTCCATGAGACATATGTCGCACATTTGTGAGCTGCAAACAAGAAAAATGAGAATTTAATTTATTACGTAACTTGTAAAATTTTGGAAAAGGTGGATGGATATAGTAAACACGCTTACTTTTGAGCATTGCCCTTGAGTGTAAGATTTTCAGTCAAACCACAGTTCAATCTACTTGTCATTATATTTTTTCCCTGTCTGCCACTTACCAACAAACATTTAGGAATCATGATATAACGATGAAACTAGAAGTACAAAGTTCTACAAGAAATATTAGTCAGAAATTTATAGATTGTAATTTAATTAAACTTTTAACAATCTCAAGTAAAAGATAACTGAAAATGCAATAATTATTATACACCAAGCGTCTTTATCTACTTCAGTTTGATAACTTTAACTCTTAATTTATTGTTACCAAGTGTCTTCATTAAATAACTTTTGTTGGCATGTCTGACCTCAGCCTGTGAAAGTTCTTAATCCTATTTTCAATATGTGTTCGATATTTATGGTAGTTTGCAACTAATATACTTCATCAGCTGTTCAAAGGAATCTAAAAAACTTCTCTTAGGGAATCATCTTATCTTATTTGCAAGAGAGTCTGATATTTTCATTTGGTGTGAAACTTCATTTAGTTTATATTACCTTGGACATTCATGTTGTTGCGATATTCTAGAAATCTTGTTGTCTAAAGCATGAAGTCATACTTTCTTAATCTTATTTTTTTTATCCTTCAATGATTAATGATTCATATCCTATGTAGTTATGATGCTTATTCAAGCCAATAATAATCAACGTAGTGATGCACTAAAGTGGTTGATGAATTTTTATTTTTTTTTAATCTAGGAAAGAAGGCTAATCTATTATGTGGGTTATGCCTTGACTTTGAATATGAACCAACTAGCACAAATCAGTTATTCTATTCATTTGGCCCATGAGCTTAGACTGTTTAAAATTCTGTGACTTATACTAATATGTTTACTGTCTCGAATAGGGACATGCTGGATTTTTTTCGGAATTGGTGTTGTGGAAGCCGTAAACAAAATAAAAACGGGATTACTTATCTCATTATCAGCACAAGAGATTGTGGACACATTTGGGAGTGGAAAAGAAGTGATTAAGTATATAATGAAATTGAAGGGAATATATTCCAATGACGATTATCATTATAATAGTTGCGGTGTGAATGATCCCTATCACCGTTGAATTGGAGTTTGACTATCGTGCCCCCAAACTGGGCCTATGCGACAGTCCCACGCTAAGGGTTTTAAATAATTTAAAAACGTTATGACAACGATGAAGTTGAATTAGCTTTTGAATTTATTCAAATTCAAACAAACATGATGAATTAAAATGGCGGAAGCGACTTGTACTAAAATGAAATAATAAGCTTTTAAAATATGCTTCATTGATATTGAAATAAATGAATCTTGGCGTGAATAATGGTTGAAGCATAACGGGGGGAAAACGAAATGTTCATTAATATGCGTGGAGAACAATAAGAGATGTACATGCTTGAAATGAGATATCAAATTGTTTCAAATAATGAACTCCACGCGGGTCTAACGCTAAGTACGACTTGGAACAACAAATACAAGTTCGAAATGAAAGTAACAAATTAGGTCTATGTATGAAGACATAGCCCACTGCTCATGTACCAGATCAATAGCATAAATCACAAATAGCATGCTAAGGATATATCCAACTCAATAGAAATCCAGAGTTATCAAGAGAATAGGAAAAGAGAAATACATTTGGCTCACACTCAATAAATACAAAAAGGCAGTTACAAATAATAAATCATACCTTAAGATAGCAAATCTAAAAGACAACAGATAGTAAATTCTCATAAAAACTTTACATTTTTCAATATGCCATCACAATTATCCCCTCGACCATCCCCTTCACCGCAACGCCTCCGCCACCTCGTCACATATTACCTGCATGTGGAGAAAACACACACAGAGGCTGAGTACTCCGTGTACCCAGTGTTCACGGTGTCCCGAAAATAGATTACATATATAGTATTATGGAATGCACCGTATCACACATGCCTAACACAAGGGTTTTATTGAAAAGAATTTGTGAATGCACAAAACATTTTACCTCACAAGGGCATGCCCACTCATTTTATGTCACCAACAAAATTATCATCCCAACATTCACATCGCCAACAATCTCATCATATCATCACGCAATTCAAACATGGGTTAAGATGGGAGTGGCCACTCACCATCCACCAGGTAAGGGAATTCGAGTCCTTACCGGACCGGTAGTCTTATTACTATTCAGACTAATGCATTAGACTTACAATACCACGGGGGCAGCTAACCCCCGATCCAACACATCTCCAATATTAATCACATTCACCACCAACATCAACAATATCAATATCAATTGTAAAGGTGCCAAAACATTTATATGGTGTTCCATAGTTAAAAACAAAACATCTTTTTTCATTTTGATTTGAAACATTTGCAAAAACATTTTTGTAGGATAAAGTAGTGTCCACCTTAATTTTGAAGAGGTGTTCGGTTCACTTAGTTCTCCTAGGTGATGCTTCCTTTGATAGTCACCAATACCTAGATTGTTTAACACTTAATTACTAGGTGTGTTCATTTCACTTTTAAAACATGTTATACATATATAATCAACTCATCAAACTCATAATATTAACATTTAATCTTATTTATCATACATGCTTGCATAATCTTCATTTACTTTAATATACTCAACAATCGAAGTATTCTCAATAATCATGCATATTTTATAAACCTTTTTTGATCAATTATGCTCATATGTCCATTTATAACATTTTCCTAGTGATACTATAGTTTTGATTTAAAAACATGTTAATACCCTAGTTCTAAATGTGAACGGGTGACCAATTACTAATGCAATATGTTTTAAACACATTCTTAAGTTGAGATAATATGTTTATTAGATTTAGAAAGACACATGAATGCAAGTAAATGACTCTATAATCTGACTTAGTGAATTTTTCTAGTCATGTATCTAGAATGTGATGCTATTTCCAAAAAGATGCCAAATGAAATGTACAGAGAAATTGGGTATAAAATTTTGTATACAAAAACTAGATGTAACAATAGACATGCTCCAATGATGGTTTGTGAAAACCATTTTTCGTTTGAAAGTTACGGGCTGGGGGAGATTGGATTCCCTGGGCATTTTTGCTACGAGTCTGATAACAGGGTGCAACTTTAAAAATCTGTTGTGACTAAAATACACACGATAATTACTTCAACATTTATATGCATACTCTATGATGTGTCAAGAACCTATAAATTAATTTTGAGAATTTTATAAAATGTCTAAATGTAGTTTCAAAAATCATTTTTGAAATGCGATACATAATGACACACAATTTTACAGAGTGCATAACTTTCTAACCACATAACATTTTGACATAAAACCAAAGCAAAAACATTCCTAACACATTTACATACAACATATTTAAATTTCAGCTTACTTGGAGATAATTTGATAGACCCAAAACATAAAGGCAAACAAAGGTACAATTCTGCCAATTTTCCATGTGTTAGATTTTAACCATAACCAAAACGTGTCTTCCCCTATTTTTCATTTATTCATTGGTTTAGATACAGGGATGAAACTTGACATACATAATTAACACAGAGTCTAGAAATTTTCTATATTTATTAGGATTATTTTTACAAGGGTTATGCATTTTTACTAAGCACCTAAATCTGCCACAGGTTTGCAACAGGAAGTTGCAGAGGTCATAATTCACAAACCACACAACATTTTTAAGAAATTCCAAATTCTACATCTTCCTAACTCAATGTGGTATTGCATAATTAAATTTCAGGACATGAAGAGGTCATTTGATCTCTCTTTCGAACACAATTAGACGCAGTAGGGCAGGGTAAATTCCCAAATTTCACATAATTCTTCCCCAATTACACATGATCACTCTAACACTCATAACACCAAAATCAGACTCAAGCATGCTTCGAAAATCATAACACAGTCATACCTATACATATATCTCAACTTAGATCAACATCCATTGGCTTAATCAAGCTCTAGCACTACCAAACATACACATATATCACACACAAACATATCTTTGCCAAATTTCAACCAAATGCCTTCAAATTCGAAAAGGGGCTTCTTGATCTTACATGCAAGCTCAAAAACATCATAAAGACACTAAATGGAAGATAGGAAATGAGTTACTTGAAGAAGAAAATCTCATATTTGACAAGAGTAGAGAATCGACTCTATAGTCCTCGTCTAACTCGATTTTTTGTAAATTTGAGCTCCTCTCCTTGCGTAGTTTCCAAATCTTTAAGCTCCAGCCCGATTCGAGATGGTGGTCGATCTTAATGTATCTCGGATGAGAGGGCTTTTCGTACCAATAGGTAGAGGGAGTGATGGGGATTCCAAATATGGGATTCTTGAAGCTGTTCGGGCGTTTGATGAAGGGAAGAGGAAGAGAGAAGGGGCTGCAATGTAGGGTTCTTCAATGGCATTTGAGAAGAAAAGTGTGGAAGAAGAAAAGGGAGGAAGAGAGAGAGATAGGAATATAAAAAGGGGAAAAATAATTTTGTGAATTGAAATTGGTGTACTATATTTTATTTCCTTTAATTTGATGTTTACTAAATTATCCCACTTAAATATTACTCATGCCTTTTATAAATCCTAGTATGGTAATTTCTCCCTTTACTCTTTATTTACTTATACACTTTAATTTATTTATTTTCTACTTTGGGTTACAAAACTTAATTTAATCAAATCCTTCCATTCCAAATTAATCAATTCAAAATATAATAATTTCTATCCCAATTAATCATGAGTATTGAAATTAATTCTTATCAGAGCCAAGAAATTCATTCCGGTATTTTCTATCGGAATTAATTCATCGATAATTGGTTACAAACAATCTCACCCGTACAATATATATATATTCCCATAACTTCTCCCCAAATAATTAATCATTAAAAATTGGGAATTTAAATTTCGATATAGTAATTAAAATAATTAAATGGTCGGATTTTTGTGGGGTGTTACGTTGACTGTGAATCAAAAGTTAAATTATATCCCTTTATCTAATGCATAATTATATTGTTTCTTGTTCACAGTATGGAACGATAGATGATATTGAGTTTGTGCCTCCAAAAAATGAGCTGAGTATGCTTTGTATGGTTGCAAGTCAGCCGATCGTCGAGAGTATATATTGCGGTTTCTGTAGCTTCCTCACGAGTACTCTAGGGTTGGTTTTAGATTTTACATATATTATTTATATTATTAATATTTAAGTTAGATTTTTATGAGTGAATAAATTAAACTGCGGGACATTTACACAATTGAAGAGTGGACGGAGAAGGCGAGATATGAAGGGTAACAATGAAGTGTTGATAGTAAGATATGCGTCTAAGAAAGGAATTGATTATTGAATCCTGAAAAATTCGTGGGGTGTAAAATGAGGTAGACAAGGATACATACTTCTTAAAAGGAATACACGAATGGAAGAAGGGCTTTTGAATATCCCATCATCAAGAAGCTTAAGAATCTTTTGGGAGATGAATATTTTCTGTGTTTTGGTGTTTCTCTGTTTGTGAGAGTCTCGTAGATCCGACACTTAGAGAAGCATATTGACATTGGCCAGCTATGTAGGTGTTGTTAGCAGCTATTTGCTAACACTAACACTGCTTGTGTTTGTCAAAATGAAAATCATCTTGTAATATTTGTGATGGAACTTATATTGTTTTGCTGATCTAACTTAAGTATGACATGACATCCGTTTCTCCCTTACCTTTTCAATCATTTTCTTAGTGGATTGTTGTGGTTCCGCTATCATATATCGATATATTTATATTATGTCTCTGCTTTGCGTTTAGATAAAGGGTTTGTCTCAGCTTAAGTCCATTTTCTGATAAACCATACAATTTTACTATTATTTAGCTGATCAAGATACAACCCTGTAAATTATTTTTCTCACTATCACATCCTACCATCAATTTATGCAGATAATTTTACATGTTTAATTTTTTCTTAAATGTTTCCATGGTGAAATGGTGAAGGCCTATTTTGGATTGAAAATGAGAAAAAAGATAATGGCTTGTTCATTCCTATAATTGAAATACTGGATCAATCTTATTTATTTTGCCTAACTGTGGAGGAATCCCAAATTATACTGCACAATGTACATTATTATAATGTGAGGTTTGTCCCATATTGGATTCACACCCCAATGTGAATGGGTATATAAGTGGGTGGTCAACCATTCCCCGTTGACTATGGTTTTGAGTGAAGTTAGCACTCACTAACTTACGTGCCTAATAATTTGGTCCGATCTGTCAACCGGACCTCCCACGGGAAAGGGGGTGGAGAGTAGACCTGCTGGGGGCATGAATACCGAGGGGGCGAGGAGGCCTCGTCGTGGAGAGGCCCTGCTCTCCCGTCTGTGGACATCCGATTTTGAAGGGGGATATATTGTTATGGTGTGGGGTTTGTCCCACATTGGATTCGCACCCAAATATGAATGGGGTTCAATAATTAACCTTTGACCACGATTTTGGGTGAAGTTAGAGCTCCTAGCTTATGTGCCTAATAATTTGGTCTGACCTACCAACCGGACCTCCCAAAAAAAAAGGGTTGGAGAGTAGACCCTCCGGGAGTAGAAACTGCAGGGGGCATGAATGTCGAGGGGGCGAGGAGGCCCATCGTGGTGATGAGGCCTTGCTCTCGGACCTCCAAAAAAAAAAAGGCTGGAGAGTAGACCCTCCGGGAGTAGAAACCACAGGGGGCATGAATGTCGAGGGGGTGAGGAGGCCCATCGTGATGATGAGGTCTTGCTCTCCCATCCGTGGACGTCCAGTTTGAAGGGGGTGGATTATTATGGTGCGGGGTTTGTCCCACATTGGGTTCACATCCAATGTGGATGGGTTTATAAGTGGGGGTCAATCATTCACCTTTGACTATGGTTTTTGGTGAAGTTTAGACTCCTAACTTATGTTCCTAACAATTTTAAGTGGGGGTCGATCATTTACCTTTGTCCATGGTTTTGGATGAAGTTAGGGTTCCCCTCCTTATGTACCAAACAATTTGGTCCAACCTGCCGATCGGACCTTCCACGGAAAAGGCGATGGGGAGTAGACCTGTCGGGGGTGAGGAGGCCCCGCTCTCCCGTCTGTGGACGTCCGATTTGAAGGGGGGTGGATTGTAATTGTGTGGGGTTTGTCCCATATTAGATTCACACCTCAATGTGGATGAATATATAAGCGGGAATCAACCATTCATCTTTAACCATAATTTTGGGTGAAGTTACTACCTAACATAAATCTTTATTTTGGATGCAATAATTAAGTAACAAGTTGTACTTGACATCGATGGAGATCTAATTGAAGCTCCACTAACTAATATTTTGTCACTCTCCCAAAGCTAAGGGAGTGATCTATCATTCATTCATGCTATTGAAACTTGTATTCTCTGTCTAGTGTCTAGTGGAGCTTTAATTCAATCTTTTTCTATATTTTAACTTGTAAGAATATCTTACCATTTAATTGAAGCCAATGAATTCAAACCATGAAAATACATTATGCAAAAGGACCAAATCCAAATCAACTTAAACATAGGAAATAAAAACCAAGAATGTAAAATTAACTTAGAAAGATTTTTTAAAGAATTTAGTGCACAGTGTTGAAGTTTAACACTTATAATATATTTTACTCAAAACAATTAAAGAAATTAGGGGTATACACGAACAAATCGAGCCGAGTTGTTGTGCTCAAGATTAGTATTGAATCGAGGCTAGAGTTTTTTTATTGAATATTTTGAAGTTCACCAACTTAGTCGAGCCTAAATAAACCTTTTAAATTTTGAATATATTTAAAATATTCATTTTTGTTTTAAAAGAAAAAACATTTATCCCAAAATTAATATCATATTTAATTATTTATGCCCAAATTCAATTTTTTTTCTCGCGACTAGAAATTTTTATCATTCTTATTACTCTTTAATCATAAAAATATTATTTTTATAAAATTAGTTATTTTATATTTCTTATTAATTTTAGCTAACGTTGAATACTACGAAGCTCAAGTTTGGTTCGTTTGATTAACGAGCTTCACTAAACGAACTTGAACGAGCTTTTATCGAATTGAAATTCACGAACAGTTTGGTTCGTGTACAACCATAGTTCAAATATATGAAAAATATTTGGCCCAAAACAGTTGAAAATTAATATATTAGAAACCCAAAATAAAGAAAATTCTCAAAAAAAGAAAAAGAAAAATAATAGATGAAATTGAACCTTAAATTAATATATGTGGGCCTGAAATGACAGCTTATAAAAACACTAAATTCAAGAACCCTAAATCATCATCACTTCATTTCGAGTTTTGAATCGATAATGAAACTATTTTTTGACCCTGAATCGACAATTCACCTATATTCTACAAGTACAATACAAGCACGAGTTCATATTATATATTTACATTCATACAGGTATTTCAAATATTATATACTTACATTCTTTTTGTTCAACATAGCCCCCAAATTAACAATTATATGAAAAAATTGTCATTTTTAAAAACGTAACAATTAATTGGGACGCCCAATTTTATAAGTGTAACAATTCGGACGGGATGGAGGGAATACTATAGAAATGTCTACAACATGATAAAGCACAACATCTGCATGTTTCAACATTAAACTATTAATGGAATCAAGTGGAAGCCGTAGCTACGGGCGTTAATATTATCGAGTTCGATTGAAAGTTCGAGATTGGTTCGTTTATTAGACAATCAAATTTTGAACGAATTTTATTCGAGTCAATATCCGAGTAGTTCACGAGTAACTCTGCTCATTTATACCCCTAGCCATAGCTTCTCAACAATATATATGCATTCATAATTACAAGGTATACTAATCAATATTTATGATGTTCAATATGGCATGTAAAAATAAAAACACTAAAAAAAATTGCAAAGTGTCTATTAGAAATCCAGATAAAGCAACTTCACCATGAAGATTTGTTACTTAAAGATGAAACTAAAGGAGGGCTAGTTGTGATTGGCTGAGAAGGGCTGTTTTTCGCCATAATTTTTTCCCAATTGCTTCGTTAGAACGAATCTATGTAAAGATTAAAGAATCTACAATTACTTTAGCAAACAACAGGTCGAATAGAGAGCTCGAGTATTGTGGGGGCTCGATCGTAATTTGTGGGGTCGATACTATATAATTTTTTTTTAAATACATGCATATAAAAAAAAGATTTCGAAACGTTGTGGGGGCGGCCAATCCCGTGAGCCTCGACATAGTGCCACCCCTGGCAGACAACACAGCAAAAGATGGGCATAAACTATTAATTCGGAAACCAAACCGTTAGACCCTGAATTATGCGGATGGATAGCTTGCCACAATAACGGCTAAGTGCCCGAGTCTCAAGCGAGAAGGACTAGTCAACCCTAACTAAACTCGAATTTTTAGGGGTCGGTAATGAGAATACCAAGCCCACCAATGGGATAGACTCGGGTTAGTTAGGCTCAATCAACTAAACGAGCTTTCTCCCTTGTGATCTATAAAATAGGGGTCTCATTCCACTTTTAAGACACGAATTTCCTCTTGATTAACTAATTGAAACACTGCCAAAATTCTCACTCGAGTTTTTTTTTTTTTTTTTTTTGTGATCTTGCTCATTTCATTATAATGTATAAATTGTTCTCGTTTTTACATTTTACTTGTTATTTTCCTTAACACGGTTCTAAGAGTCTCAGTTTCCATAAAGCTAACCTCAACATCATCTCTATGTTGACTCTCTTGACCCAAAAATCATAAACAATCGATGGAAAAATACAGTTGTTATGAGTTTTATTTCTTGTAAACAGTTGTTACAAAACTCTGCGAAACGTGAATTCTCTACCCTAAATAATGAAATCTACTACTCATATTTATAATAAAATTAGGATAGTTAAATAAGAAAGATAAGACAATTTAGGATATATCTATATCTTTCTAATTGAATAAAATTCTTTTCCAAACTAGATATGAAAAACCAATCTTTCCAAAATCAAGAAGTAAATCTTCATAACTCCACACTTTGTATTTCATTCATGTCCTACTAAATAAACTCAGATTTATTTTATTAAACTTTATAACTAAACAAACATATTATTACATTATATTATCTCCAATACATCAATGTCTCTTTATGTTTAGATTTTCAACCACATGTATGCAATCATAATTAATCTACTTATTTATATTCTCTTTACTTTATAAAAGTGATCATTAAATGTGGTAGGAATTAAATCCCAACTACTAGTGCAGCCTAAATCTTGGAATAGCCATGAGACTCTTAGCTTTAGAAGTGACCATCCCGAAGTGCTCAGTCATGTCCACCTCTCCACCGGGAACCTCCCAATCAAAGCAATGCACTAGCTGCGCCACCACCACTTTCACCACCGTCAGCCCTAGTTGCATCCCCGGGCAGCCCCGCCGCCCGGAGCCGAACGGCAGAAGCTGAAATTGACGGCCCTTTACGTCTATCTCACTCCCTACAAACCTCTCCGGAGTGAAGGATTTCGGGTCTGGCCAGGCCTCGGGATCCCTCCCAATCGCGTACGCATTCACCACAATCCTCGATCCTTTGGGTATGTAGTAACCCTCGAGATCACAGTCGTCCATGGATTCGTGGATCATCAGCATCGCCACCGGGTGGAGGCGCATCGATTCCTTAACCACACAATCTAGGTATTCGAGTTTCTCGAGATGTGATTCCTCCACCATCTTGTCAAGCCCCACCACTCGCTCCAGCTCTTGCTGCAGCTTTTTCATTACTATCGGATGTCTCATCACCTCGGACATCGCCCACACGATCGATGTTGATGCCGTATCCAGTCCTCCCACAAACAAATCCTGCCAAAATTAAATAAAATAAAGGGAAGAGTATCAATTATATTACAAACTATTTTGATTTCCTCAAATATATTACAAACTATTTATATTTAAAATATATTATAAACTACTGATTTATTTTAAATTTATTATGAAAACAAATTTCGGACTTTTGAAAATTGCTAAAGCTTACTGAAAATTTGTAATTTTTCATACTATCAAAATATATTATAAATTATGCCACATTAAATTGTAATTTCTCAGCAAGTTACGTCAAATTTCCTTTGCCGGAAATTTGATCTAATAATAAATTTAAAACAAAATTGATAGTTTATAATATATTTTGGTAATATTCATAATTCATAATATATTTGAGAAAATCAGAATAGTTTGTAATTAAAACACGACTGTCTGAAACTGTTCAAACTATTGAAGATGAAGTTCGGGGCTTACTAATAGCACGGCCTTGACATGACGGCGGTCGAAATCGAACCCGGCCTCGCCCGACTCCATGATCGCCATGATCGTATCGACGAAGTCGCGGGTATGTTTCCTCTCCTGCTTCTTCTGCACGTGCTCGTCGATGATTTCCTCCAACATTTCGTCAGCAATCCTGCTCAGCCGCTTCATCTTCCGATTCATTCCGTGAAGATCCAGCCACCCAATATGAGGAAAGTAATCCGCAACATTAAATTTCCCAAAAACCTCCATCCCTTCCTCGATCGCATCCAGACACTTTTCCATATCAGACTGCTTCCTCCCGTAAACCATCCTGCAATTCATATCTCCGACCAACGCAGAAACCGCAGTGCTCAGATTCACAGCCTCGCCGGCGTCAGCAGCTTTTCTCAGCGAATCAACACAGAGCTGAAGCTCGGCCTTTCTCATGGGCTGAAACTCGTTGATCTTGCTGCTGCTGAGGAGGTTCAAGGTGCAGAGCTTGCGCATGTTGCGCCAATACGCGCCGTAGGGCGACGAGAGCAGGTTCCTCTGGTCGTAGCTGATGTATCTGGCGGCTTCGTGGCGGGGCCGGCTGCAGAAGATTAGGTCGTGGGTCTTGAGCACCAGCTCGGCGGCGGCGGGAGAGGAGAACACGACGACGGGCGCGAAGCCCAGGCGCAGTCCCATGATCGGGCCGTGTTTGCGGGCTAGGTTGCATAGATCTTTGTGGGGATTCTCTCCCAGCAGGTGGAGATGGCCGATGATGGGAAGCGATTTCGGGCCTGGAGGCATTCTTTTCATGTTTTTCGGGCCCTGCATTAGATATACCAACACAATCATCGATAATATGACTGCCCATATCCAACCCATTTTGTTCTAATGATCTGTGTATGAGCAGGTCTCAACCATATATATATATATATAGAGGAGGGATCATGTAAAAAAATCTCCGGTGAGAAATAAGAATGTTACTCGATTGCTTGATTGTGTTTGACTTGTTCCTTGATTACCACGTTTGCTTATATTATATATATATTTTTATATTATATAAATTTATATTATTATATTATATAATGCATGTTTGTTAGATATATAATGAATGTTTGCTAGGTATATAAGGCATGTCGATGTCAAAATAATGCGGTCCACGGAGTATCGATACAACTTTAAAATGAAGTTCACACGATAAACAATCAAATATTCATTTTAACAATGATTTTAAATAGTTTGATGCACGAATAAGAATTTATATATGACAAGAATCTTTGAGAAAATTAATTTCGGCCTTTCAAATAAGAATTTTAAATAGTTTGATGCACATTTGAATGCTCGTTACCATGAAAAATAAGAATAAATCTCGGCCTTTCAAATTGGTGATCCAACATTCAAGACTAAATAAATCTCGTCTGCATTATAGTGTAGTAAAACATGCATTGAAAGATAATTTTGTAATATTTTTTCTTTTTCCTCTAAAATCATTCTAAATCTTTAAATGATCATAACTCATTCGATTTAGATTATTTTTTCGGGCCTGGAGACATTCTTTTCTTGTTTTTCGGGCCCTGCGTTACGTATACCAACACAATCATCGATAATATGACTGCCCATATCCAACCCATTTTTGTTCTAATGATCTGTGTTTGAGCTGGTCTCAACCATATATATATATAATAGAGAGAGGATGTAGATCATGTGAGAATGAGATTTATGACAATAAATGCAAATAAATCTTATATATACATATTTCTGCAGTTTTATATGCCTTATAGTGCGTTTTTATATATATACATTTTATTCATTTTCGTAAAATCAATAAAATTGTGTACTTGTGTATGAAATACGTATACGGTAAGGATATAATGCATAGATGCATAGTACATATAATGCATATATAGTAGTTATATATTGCATATAATATTAGTATAAATGAAAGGCAAAATCGAGTTATCCTATAATGTATATAAATCACATTAAAATGACATGGAATTCATTAACTCTTAAGTGTTGGAACAAAATCTGAAAGACTGAGATTTTTATTTCTCATCATTAAAAACATTCTCATTTGATTCATCCCACATATATATATATATATATATATATATATATATATATATATAAAGAGAGAGAGAGAGATAGTTAATCATATGTTAAACACTTCACATATGGTACCTGTTGCCTCACTTTTCGGTGCATTATCTAGACAAGCTAATTACATTATATAGGCGAATTAGGTACATTATAATGTACAAACTGTAATAGATAATGTAATGTAATACATTATCTTCGTAATGTACCTAATTTTACCTAGATAATGTAATTAGCTTTGTCTAGATAATGCACCAAAAAGTGAGGTAATATGTAACATATGAGAAGTGGTTAACATATGAATGCATCTCTCTCTCTCTCTCTCTATAAGAAAAAGAATAAATCTTATCCATTAGATCTAAATAAATCAATGGTTGATATGTAATCAAGCAATAGCTTGATTGTGTTTTAGTTGTTGTTTGATTATTGTGTTGCTTGATTGTGTTTGATTTGTTGCTTAATTTTATATCAACCATTGATTTATTAAGATCTGATGGATATGATTCATTCTTTTTTCTCACATGGGACTTTTTCTTACCTGATCCGCATATATATATATATCAGATCCAGTGAGAAAGATTCTTCCATGAGAAAGTGAGAAAGTTGATTGATAGTATTCAAAGTGTTGCTTGATTACCGTTGTTTGATTGTGTTTAAGTTGTTGCTTGATTGTATATCAACCATTGATGTTGCTTGATTGTATATCAACTGTTGATTCAATCAATGATCCAATTGGTTGAAAAATCCGACACTTTAACCTTGTTTTTTTTCCATTAAATGGCAAATTCGTGATTTCTGTTTAATTTTATTCACGTAACATTCATTTTATCTTAATTGTTTTTTATTTTATCTTAACTATTCTTCATTTTATGTTAATCATTCTTTATTTTATTTTAATTATGCATTCATTATAATGTAAATTCGATGTTATTGTAACTTGCAACATTTTATTTTAACTATTCTTCATTTTATCTCTATTTTTATTCATTATTAATCTTGACTAATAATTTTCTTTTGATAAATAATGTAGATTCATTCATATGTCTATGTGACACGAACTCACTATTTGTATTGGGTCCATTTCTTAGGGAGCGAGATACCAAACAAAGTTAGATTTGCATGGTTAATTATCAAAGCTAACTAGCTAAAATCTAATTCATGAGGACCTTGCTAGTACCCTAGTAGATGTTGGTGTAGACGAAATATTTGACTCTATCACCAGGTGTGGTGTTGTAATAATTGAAGAATTAAAATCACACATGATAAATAAAAATTAGAATATTAAATATATACCTTCCTAAACTATCCTAATCTATTTGTATAGCTATCCAACTAAGGATTTGAATCCTCTGTTGTGCATATAGGCACAACAAGAGGTGCTGTTACACACAAAAATAAAATATTAATCTATAGCATAAGTCAATAAAATATTAAATAAATTAAAACTTGTGGTTTAAAAGTGCACAGCACCTCCTGCTGTGCCTATGTGCACAGCAGAGGATCCAAATCCATCCAACTAACATATATGGTTTAATACAATTTCACTCACCCACCTATTATCAACACATGTCATTGTGTCTACGTGACGATATTTCATTTGTGGTGGGTCAATTCCAATTAATATAATTGATCCCACAAATTTGAACGATGTAGATATCTCTACATATAGGCAAATTCTCATATGAGACGGTCTTATTATTTTTATTGTGAGACGAATTTAATAAAATGATGTATTTCTTTATTGCAAATGATGTATCACCATTTTTATTGTGAAACGAATTTAATGAAATGATGTGTTTCTTTATTGTAAATGATGTATTTCTTTGTTGCAAATAATGTAATTTTTAAAAATGAAATGATGTATTTAACTTAACGAAATGATGTATTAATGTCCGTCTCACAATAAAAAAATAGTGAGACCGTCTCTCAGGAGACCAACTCCTACATATATGGATATTCTATTACAAATAGATTTTAATTATTCGTGTTATATTTTTTTCTTATTTTCATCCATGCACTGTAACTATATATATATATATATATATATAGAGGTCTGATCATATGAGAATAGTTGTTAACGTGAGAACATGAGAATAGAAAATGAAGTAATTTTAAGATAAAATAAACAAAAATGAAGATAAAAATGAACAATATTTTAGAAAAACTGAAGGCTAAAAAGTACAATGAATGAAATCGAAGATAAAATGAAGAAAATGGAAGATAAAATGAAAATGAAGTATTTTGAGGTTAAAATGAATATTTTTTCACTGAATGATTTTGATGTTAAAATGAAGTATAGCAAGGATATAATGTAGTATTTTCATATTCTCTATTCTCACTAGATTAAGCCCCTATATATATATATAGAGAGAGAGAGAGTTGTGTTCAAATCCGAACTAAATGCTGTGAATGAACTATGAACTTTTCTTTGTTGTGTGTTTAATTGATCATTGTAGTTTATAGGATAGTTCATTATAGCACTTAATTATTATACTTCATTGTTGTGTGTGTAATTGATCATTGTAGTGTATATGATACTGTAATGAGATATTATACATACAATAATGATCAATTACACACACAACAATGAAAGTTCATAGTTCATTCAGGAAGATGAGTTCAGCCTAGAATGCACCCCTATATATATATATATATATATTCTTCGGAGATTTTGTTTAATGATAAGAACCATTTTATTTACGTTGGCATGGTATCAGAGTAACGCTTTGGCTTGAAACTCTACCATTCTGTCTCCTTCGATGTGCTTAGATTTTTTTGTTTCTCTTTTGGCTGAACCAAAAATTACATCTCTTCCCTTTTCTACTATGATTCATATGGTTATCTCCTCTAATGTATTGGAGCCGGCCCTAAGGCCGTGTGAGAGGTGTGTTGCACCGGGGCCTCTGAATGAGAGAGGGACCATTTAAAAAAAATATATATATATAGTTGTAATGTTATGCTAATTTATCTTAGTACACATTTTAAAAAATAATAATAAAAAACTGAGTTTTTAGCTTAACTAAATAGATTAACAAAAAAATGTAATTTAAATTTATCCTAACACAGATTTTTTGTTCAATCTAAATTTAAAAAACAAGACAAGATATTAAGATTTATTTGTTCAACTATATGAGTATGATGATATCTTTTACTAATTAAAAACATTACAGTAATCGTCACATAATTTACCACAAAAATCTCATTCTTTTCAAAAATTAAATGTCTCATCATCTAAACGTTACGGTAGTTAGGTAATTTTTAATTTATTTTTGTTTTTTTTATACATATATAGCGTTTATCTTTGATGAGTTATGTCAAATTTCACAACTACATGGTTTTAGATTTTTTGTGCATCGTTGACTTGTTTACTTGGATAGTTTTAAATTCTTACATGTTATTTTGTTTGATTTTTTTTAGAATTTAGTTCGTTTAATTTAATTTTTTTAATTTTCAACCGTTGGTTCATAAACTAAACACCATGCGCTATATGTCTTTTACCGCTTGACTTATTTAAAAAGATTGAATAATTTCATACATATGACAATACCCGTTACCGTTGCATAAGTTGAGAGATTTTTTTTCAAAATTTAAGTTATTAAAATATTATATGCGATCGAGTATGTCACAAAAAATATTGAATGAACTTGCTTTGACATAATATTGAATATTATATTTTATTAATATTTTCATTTATAATTAAAAAAAATTAAGGCACTATTTTTCTTGTTCGCATGGGACCTCTAAAATTACAGGACCAGCACTGATTACACCAGCAATGAATATATATTAATATGTGCCTATAATGGACATTAAAATATTTTATGCAGGTTAGTATTTGGACGGCTTCCAAAAAGAAAAAGAAAAAAACTTTTATTTCAAAAAGTTGTTTGCTTAGTATTAAACTATCATGTTTATAAATTTTTAAAGTTCCTACCTCGAATGATTTCCATGATCTCTCATGGTAGGATTCCTAGATAGGATCGATCGAGCTTCCATCATAACTTCTCGAGAAGCCTGTAAAAATAAAGTCCTATTCTTAAATTTTCCATTAAAAAAAATTTTAAATCAATCTTTGGGAATTTTTTATGAACTCTCCAAAATAATGAAATTTCTAAAGCTTGCATTGCTTGAGAAGATTAAAAAAAAAGACGTCTCCTTCCAAACTTTACTCATCTAAACAAAATAAATAAGGAAATTTACAAACTTTGGGAATATTAGTTGTAAGTAGGGATAATTCGATCGATTTTGAGTAAAAAATAATTGAACCGAAATAATTAAAATTGTTTTTTCGGACAACCGAACCGAAACCGAGTTTCTTATTCGGTTTCGGTAATAACCAATGTGTCGTTGTGAGAAAAAAGAATGAATCTTATCCATTAGATTTAAATAAATCAATGGTTGATATGCAATCAAGCAACAACTAAAACACAGTTAAGCAATGATTGTAATCAAGCAACAACACGAACACAATTAAACAATATTGTAAAGATAATCAAGCAATTTTCTCATTTAATCATGGGGGATATATATTAATATATAATATACTTGTATTTTATATTTATAAATATAATATATATAAATTCAGTTCGGTCTTGGAAATAAAATACCGAACCAAAATAACCGAAATTATTCTGTTGGATTTTCAATTTTTCACCCCAAGTTGTAATTAAGCACAATATGTCTCAACAAATCATTACATTTTCGTTATTATCTCCTCTTTTTATTTGGGAGAATTTAAGCAAAATATTTTTTAATAGAAATATATTCATTTGGATTTAATTGCTCACATATTCAAGTTTGATCATAGATAAAAATACTTCCATCAAACTTGTTATGTATGTGTGACTGCATGGTGTTTGCATGAGTCATTGGTTCGGGTGTTTGAGTGAAATAGGCTGATGGTTTTGGTTAATGTCGAGCAGATGAGTTTTTTGGTTAAGTGGTGGAAGAATTGTTATTCCACTTATGAAGTCGCATTTCTGTTTTCGAAGAGAATCGATGTGGACAGGTGACACAACTTAATTGGAGGTCTAGTAGGGTTTGTTGGAGTTAGTTGAGCTCGACATCTTGAGCTATTTTCTTCCAGAAGGATAAAGACCGCGAATCAGTTTTTTGTAGAATTCAAATTCTCGTAGAAGTTGTATCTCCTTGTAGCGCTCTCTCTCTCGAACAATCTACCATAATAATATCTCAGCAACTGTCGTGAACGTAGCCGATTTGATGAACCACGTACATCCGTGTTTCCTGGATTGTTATTGTTTCTTGCTCGTTGTGTGTGTGTGTGTTTGAATTGATCGCGTAACAAAACTAATTTATTGTTTTGGACTAGAGCTAATAATTTTTGACACAACCCATTAAGCTCTAAACACAAGCATAACACGACCTATAAAACTTACATGGACACGATAATTATCTAATATTCACAAGTTACCAACTATAAATTTACACTGGTAATTTTTTATGCACATAAATTCATACGATAATAACAGACACCAACACAACATAACATGTTAAACATAAAATACAATCACAATACAATTTACTAAACTCTAAACATAAATACGATAACATCCAATAAGATAATAATATGATTGGGCATAAATTGCCAATCCTATTTTGGATAGGGCAATTGGATAGAGATATGCAGATTCTTTAATATAGTTTTCTTTGAAGCGAACGCTAGTACCCTACGAAGCCAAAGCTGTACCACCACCGAAAATGACGAGAATACCCCCTTCGTTCGTACGAGAAGTCGCGTGACATCCACGCGCGTGCAGTGCTGACACGCTGTCCGCACCTAAACCCACCTTGATTCCGCCATCAGATTTCGCATCTCCCAAATTCAAATTTTGGGAGCTCTCTTCCAAAAACCCTAGCGCGCTCTCTCTCTCTCTCTCTCTCCATTCAAAGCATTCGACGTGCGCGGACGATTACGAGCCATGAGGAAGGGCACCAAGCGCAAGACGACGCACAAGAGCAAGCCTGTTGAGGATCAGGAAAATGAGCCGACTCAATCGCCTACCGAGCCAGCTGAGGAGGCCAAGCCGGAGGAGCCCAGCGGCAATGCTGAGCCGGAGCCGAGCAAGGCGACAGCTGGAAAGGGCAGACGGAAGCGACTTAAGGTTGCTAAGACCGAAACCGAGACGGAGTACTTCCCGGAGAAACGGAATTTGGTAAATTATCAGTTTCGGTATAGGACTTCGAATGGCTAGTATTTGCTTTTTGATTTTGTGTATAGCGTATCTCGTGAAAATCTCAAGTTTGACTTCTGGTAATGGTTTGGTTGTATGATTTTCTGTTAGCATGTCGTTGGTGTTTGAAATGTTGCTGTTTTGAAAGCATAAAATGATGATTCCCCCCCCCCCCTCCCCCTAATATTAAGCTTGTGGAGTTGTTTTTGGAGTTTTCTGTAATTTATCTCAAATCATCTGAAATGAGTTCTCCGAAAAAATGTAATGTGAAGATATTTGTGCCTTTGCATTAGTTAATGATTTTGTGTGCTTCTTCGGGTTGTGCAGGAGGACCTCTGGTTGCAGGTTTTTCCAGTTGGCACAGAGGTAAGGATTTGATTAGTTCATCTTGTTTTAGCTATGTTGTTACTCTGATGATTATGAACTTGGTTTCATTGTTTTATGTAATTTGATTGACAGTGGGATCAGTTGGACATGGTGTATGATTACAAGTGGAACTTCTCTAATTTGGAAGTGAGTTGCCAAAAACATGTGTAATCTCACTAGTTAACCTGTGAGATTTTTCTGCTAACTTGTTCCGAATGAGACGTAATATTTCTCTGGCCAAGTAGCTAACTAATCTAAAGCACATAGAACAAATATTATGACAAGAGCTGAGAGAGTTTAGAAATTCTAGGGTTAACATTTCTTGTGTTACTGTGGCAGGAATCTCTCGAAGAAGGTGGAGAGTTACATAATAAGAAGGTCTATCTCTTCGGGTGTACAGAGCGTAAGTAGTCTGTATAACATTGTGATCTCATCCATTTTTTGTTAGTAATATGAAACATGGTGAATTAACCTGTGAATGGAATTCGGGCATCCTGATAATATGTAGGTTTACTGTGTTGAAGCTTCTCTTTGTTTTCTCAATTTTTGGGGATCACATACTTCTCTTGCTATAATTCTCACCACTATATCTTATATTTCATTAATGCCTCGATGATATCTATCTTTGCAGCTCAATTGGTCCCTTTCAAAGATCAATCAAAAGTTACAATGATACCTGTCGTGGTTGCTGTAAGCACTGAAACTTACTTTCTGTTCTTTGGCATTTTAGTTTTATTATGTTATTCATGATTGCTTAGTTTATTAATATTGTTTGATGATCCTAGTCTGCTGATGTTGTGTAGTGGCGGACTGATTTCTTAACTGAATATTTAGATGAAGAAATATGTTTTATCTGTTCTTCCTGAGCCCCTTTGGTTTGTTATCTTATCACTATTGAAGTTATTCCTCATTCATGGATATCTTCAAATAAACAGGTAGTGTCACCTTTTCCTCCTTCAGACAAAATTGGTATCAAGTCTGTTCAGAGGGAGGTTGAAGAAATTGTGCCTATGAAGCAGATGAAAATGGATTGGGTCCCATATATACCCCTTGAGAACAGGTAATATATTTTTTTGGCTGGTTTCCTGCTGATTTCCTCTGTCAAAATACTGATAATTTTTCCATCGTGTTTACTTGCAGAGAATCTCAAGTTGAAAGACTAAAAAACTCCCAAATTTTCATCTTGAGCTGTAATCAGAGGAGGTAATGTTTGCATTTACTTGTCGTCTTTAACATCAACTTTGTTTAGTAGTCAAGTTTACTTCAAAATTATTTTCTCTTGTGTTGAAATGCTTAGTTCATTTAGAAAGAAAATACTTAAAGAATTGGTCTATTGGCTTTTCATCTCTTTTAACTTCCTTTCATGTTAATGAAATCTTAGATACGAGTGGACAAGTAACTTTTTTTTTTTTTTTTTTTTTTTTTTTTTAATGAAGTTGATGAGAATGCAATTTGGGAGGATAGTTGACCTCATTGATCTTATAAAATTTATGTAATTGTTGCTTCCTGCAGGGCTGGTCTAAGACATCTGAAGATAGATCGCGTAAAGAAGTTTGAGTACTGTTTACCATGTGAGTGAAGATTGGATTTCTGTTGCTCATTAACTGATTATGTCCAATTCTCTCAGTTTCAGGGTCTAAACTATGATTATATGAAACAGATCATGTTAACTATGGGTTTAGATCAACATTATTTTCTCTGGGCTGTCTTCTTTTTTGGTTTCTGATGCATCTTGTTTGGTCCTATTTCACCACAAGCCTTCATGGGTTTGTCCACCCCCCACCCCCCCACACACACATACCACCACCACCACCTTTTTTCTTCTCCCCTCTCTTCTTCTTGACTGGGGATATTGAAAGGGTGTCACCGACATGCCAGCTAAGCTTTGATTTCAACAGGCATGTATGAATAAACCATTGGGCCTGGAAAGTAAACCTTGCATGTGTAGGCAAATTATCTATCTCCTATCTTCCATGTACATTTAGAGCACTATCGGGCACATCCACACATTACAGGAGTTGATTTTGTGATCACTGAATCTATTGAAGCTTCTTTATGTTTCATAGACAACCATGGATATCCTCCTAGGTGTGCTAACGTATCACCTCATCCTTTTGCAGACTTCTATGATCCCCTTCAGGAAGATGAACTCGAGCAGAGCACAGTGGTCCAGATTTTATATCCTATTGATCCTAAGCCGGTAAGGTTGTACCTGTTATTTTATCCTAATGTTGGGATAGTACCAAGGGCATTGGCTGGTTTTAATGGATTTCAATTTTATATGATTGCTTTACGAAGGTATTCAAATCGAATGCAATTTTAACTTAATTTCTACTGCTCCAGGTTTTCTGTGAGTTTGATTGGGAACTGGATGAACTAGAGGTATTCTTGCAAATTATGTTACTGAGTTTTTTTATTATGTTCCACAATCAATATTGTTACTATTATTTGATTGATTTGCACGAATAGCTCCTTAAGCATTTCTATCTATGAAAAACTATTGATTCAATTTATCTAATAAAAATGATCAGGAATTCACTGATAAGCTGATTGAGGATGAGGAGTTGGTTGCAGAACAGAAAGAGCAGTTCAAGGTAAGCTATTACAATGATTGTTTTGTTGCTTATTTATCTAGTCTCTAGTTATCCATTTTTTCTCTTAGGATTTTGTGAAGGAGAAAGTTCGAGAAGCCAAAAAAGCTAACCGTGAGGTATATTCTAAACAAGTCAAGAACAATGCCTCTCCTGTCAGTGTTTCTATGTCATCCGCTTGTTGACTGTATTCTCTGTTTAGGCTCGGGAAGCCCGAAAAAAGGCGCGGGAGGAAATGAGCCAACAAACAAGGGCTGCGTTTGAGAACATGAAGTTCTACAAATTTTATCCTGTACCTTCACCCGACACTCCAGATGTATCGAGTGTGAAGGTGAAACCGAACCCATATTTTTCTTCAAGATTGTTTTGCTGCTTTATGGGATAGGAACTAAACAATAACTTGCTTTTCACCCTCCGCAGTCTCCCTTCATCAATAGATACTACGGGAAGGCTCACAGGGTTATATGACACTCTGCAGACGAGTTACGCGTGGAAGGAGCAGCATCTCGTTGATGCTCGTCGTCACCGTGGTGGAATGGAGCCCAGAAATTTATGGATTTGCACAATGCCATGGCAATTCATCGACTGGTTAGAGTTGTTCTCGAAAGTGGGAATACAAGGATCAAACAGCCAACGTTGGATTCGTATTCTGTATTCACACTAGAGAGACGCCAATTTTCAAGAAAAGTTAATTAATTATTTGATGCAATTCACTTGAGATGTAATTTCACTTTTGCAGGATGTAATAAACCAAGAGTGAGGATTTCATTCTATGCTAGGAGTGTAATCGAAATCAGTCGAGCCGTGTTCAAGTTTGACTTATTTAGTATCAAGTCGAGCTTCGAGTTTTTTTATCAAATATATTTTATCGATTTTTAGAATATATTTAAAATATTTATTATTATTTTAAAATAAAAAATTATTTGAATATTATTACAAAGATTTATAATTACTATCACTATTAAACCATTAAAAATTAATAATTTTATATTTCTTACTAATTTAATAAACAAATTAATCTAAATGAGTTCGAACGAACTTTTATTGAGTCGAAATTAGAATAACTCACGTACAGTTTGATTCATTTAGAGTTTCTCATATTTCACAAAAATCTTGATAAGATTGTAATAAATATTACATAAATCAACAAATCTGCACTCTTTTGAGCCAACATAAACAATCGACTACAGACTATAATATAGAGATGATAGGAATGAATATACTTGCACTAATCTACAACTCAAGACTGCTTCATGCTGCTACTACCACTCACGGAGCATCATCTTCAAACGTGAAAAAATCCGCGGCGGCCGACGAAAAATGCTTGAGCCAGTCCCAAGGGCTAGCAAAGGGCATCAACCCACACAGCAATGGCAGAAACACCAAGGCAGAGTAGAACACCACCTTCCTCATCCAATATGGAAACACAGAGTTGGGGTAGACTGTTTCAGCAACTGCAATAGGCCCATTGAGAATAATGTATAGTGTAGAATGGAAGATGTTGGAGAAGAAATGGAGCAAGCACAAGGCCTCCCAATACACGAGCCAATGATTCCCGCTGCCCCCCAACGTGTCGACGCAAAACCTCCCTGCAACGCCGCACACCACACCCAAGAGCAGCAGTATGAAAGTGATGGGCATGGTCTGATGAGAAGAAGATGCTGATCTCTTGATGAGTAAAACGGCGATGGCCCCGATCATTAGAACGCCGAAGAGCATCCGACTGAAGACTATAACCTGGCATTTCAACAGCTGCAGGCCGGAGTTGAAGCTTGACATCGCGTTTGGCATCCACCAAGATTTCGACCCCTGCAATAATAAAAGTTTGGAGTTTTATCAATTCTGGACGCGAAGGATAGTTTAATTATCGATTCATGACTTGAAAGATTAATTCTCAATTCAGAACCTGAAAGATCACAAAAATTCTCAATCTAGGGCCTGGAAAATCATACAATTCTCAATCCAGAACCTCCTGAATCGACAATTCTCCAAAAAATTATGATTCATGTTTTTTCATTTTACTTGTTACACAAATAAGTAAGAGGGCTTCTTACCGTGTAAGGAGAGCATGCTTCGGAAGCTTCAACGATTCTTCGGTGGGAATAGACATACGTTCCGTATGCAAGTGAGAACAGCATGAGGATTAAGCCACCTACTAGAAAATCGAGGCACGTTTGGAGCAGCTCGGCTTGTCTTGAGTCTTGCATCTGAGTTTTGAATTTCTCAGCTTTGAAAGATGCTTTTGAGATTCCCATTGATAATTTCCATCTTTCGAGGATGTTCGCGTTAGAATTCAGCTCCAGTTCTCTTTCCTTGAGCTTCATCTTTTTCATGATGAGGCCAATCTCAAATGTCTTTAGGTCGTTAGAGCGAGTCTGCTCCATGACAGATTTTTCGAACGTGCTGAGCGTAGGAAACTGGTTGCTCGTAGAAGCACAGGACAACTGCCGCTCCACTCGTTTATCGTGCAGAACAAGCTGTTGACTTGTCGAGCTCATCTCCACGTTCCCCTCCATTTCTGAGTGAGTAGAGCATTGTCTGTCAGCGCTAATTCTGTCACAAAATGCCACCGGCACATCTCCTATTCTATAATGAGACGCGAGTGAGCTCGCTTCAGAAGCAATATCCTGATATCCAGCTCTTTGCTGTCGTTCGGTTGAATCTGAAAGAGCACACGATTCTCGCTCTGTAACCTCAGGTGGACACGCGGATTCCTTGTTGTGAGACGCCATGTTACTCGCCATTGAGCAAGAACACCCTCCAAATCTTTCTTTTTTGAGTTGTTCACCATCTCTTCGAGAACTAATTATCTTCAATGTCATCAGTGTACTCCGAAATGATGTCTCAAAGTTTGTCACAAAATTATCAAATTTGTCCCCGAAAACCTGTTTCAGACGAGCGATAGATGGAAAACGAATGAGCGCCTCCTTACATTCGATATGACGGGTACAAAAGTAACGTACAAGATCACAAATGCAATGCTAATATAAAAGGCTTACATTTTCTAGAGACTCCCTCACGGCCAGACCACATATCTGCAAGAAACACAGAGACAGATAACGACTCCATTACATAATGATGACAGAAATTTATAAAACGACTATTAGTTGATCGATTGATAGGCAATTCGGTTACTGAATTACAAAACAGAAATCTCAGATGTTTTCTTATTTCTAGAAACAAGTATATATATAGCATAAAAAGAGACTCATAGATTAAGAAACCAATATGTCTTAAACAAGGGAAAATAGAGTACCGTATATAAATAATCCACGGACATATTCTCCCCAGCTGCATTTTTCATCGCCAAAACCTGAAAATAATACGCAACACATACCACATTAAATGACTTGATTGTGTTGTTTCAGTCGATGAGTGTTTATAAACATCTTCAAGAGTCATGACTCGTGCATAATTTCATATAAATTAGTTACTATTTTGAACATGTGATTTTCCAATATAAATGTCCAAAAAAATTCACTATTTGATTTAACCTTGAGAAAGAAAAAAGGCCCCATTAAAAAAATCGAGGCACTCGATATTGTGAAAAAAGAAAGTAATCTATCTCAACCTAATCCCTCACAAAAGAAGAAAAAAAGAGAAGAACAAAGCAATAAAGGGGGCCAAAAATAATAGAAACAAATTACTATATAGAGAGGTTGACACCATGATAATGCACAACATCAGCATGTATAGGCATTGGTTTCAACATTAAACTAGCTTCGCAAGAATATATGCATTCATAATTACTAGGTATACTAATCAATATTTATATATATATGGCATGTAAAAATCAAAATACATCAAGAAACTGAAAAAATTGCAAATGATACTGTCTATTAGTAAAATTCAGATAAATCAAGAATCATGAAGTTTCATCACTTAAAAGGTGAAGCTTTTTCCAATCAACCAACCAACATCACAACGACAACAACGCCGAGTGGTGGCAACACCTCATTCCCTTCCATCATACATGGAAATACAATCAATTATGCAGCTAGATCAAATACCTCAAACTACAAGAACTCTTCTGTAAAATCATCAATGCACATTTGAACAACAGCAAGAATCAGAAACTCCAGCATATGCATACGAGAAAGAAGAAAACTAACTTCTAAAGCATCACAATAATAGCAAGAAATTGACTTTTAAAGTAAAAACTTTCAACATAAATCTTGTAATGTACCATACAAAGAAACGCATAAACACGTATTTCTATGTCTTTCACTCATAGAAGCGATCTCTCATCCAAGTAAAAGATAATCCCATAGCGATAAACCCTTTTTCAAGAAACATTCAACAATAAACACATTACAATAACAAGAAACCTAGTATCCAGTTAAAACAAAAATCTTTAAACCACAAAACACACAAATAAAAAAAGATTAAAACTTTTTTTTTCAAAAGAAATAAAAAAATTACATACCTGAGCAACTACGGCTGCAATCGACATTCCCAGAGGAAGGCCGAGGGCGTCAACATCACTCAGCCCGGCATTTTTCCGGCCTGCTGCCTGCGGCCCGACACGAATTCTATTATGGCTTCTGGCAATCTTGATACCCTTTTTCGAATACGACGCCGCAGAACTACAATTGCTCGAACAATCCAAAGATGCAGAGTCCGAAGCTACTGATTGTTTCTTCTTCGTCTTCACCTTTCTTTTCAATAATTGTGGGCCATTGGTTGTGCGACTGGTTGATGGCTCAGAAGGGTCTGCCGCCGTGGGATCACCGGCGCTGACCGCTGGGAATGGAGGGCGGCCGCGGAGAGGGGCATCCATGGAAAATTGGTTGCTTTTTGAATTTAGATCTAATAAATAAATATTTGAGAAGTTGAGCAATGATTTTGCAATATTTATAAAGTATTGGTTTTTTCCCTCCTAACCCCTATACTTCGACATATTTTATTTGTAGTCCAAGTTTACTTTGTATTTGAATTTTGTGACGTTACTTAAAGATTCTATTTTTAGGGTTATATTAAGAAAAATTCTACGAATATGTGAGTATTTATGAATCCAACTTTTTTGACCGAGTTTGAATGAAAAAGTAATTAATTAAAGTTTCATAAATCTTTTCCTCATTAGTGGTGATAAAAATTCTTGCATTGCCATATTTCGGACCCTTGATAAGTTCTGAATTATTTTGACACCAAATTTATTTAAAAGTAGATTCTATTAAATTAATCTTAGAATAAATATATCTATCAATTATACATCCTTCATCCCGATCGAATTATTCCAACTTTTATTTGTCCCACCTCATTAGACTCGTTTAAAAAAATGGTAAATTTTTCATATTTAATAATATTAAATAGTTTTATAGAGTTAGGATCCGAAAGATACTTTAATTATCGATTCAGGACCTGAAAGATCACAAAAATTCTCAATTCAGGATCCGAAAGATCATACAATTCTCAATCCAGGACTTAAATATCAGGTCATGGATTGAGAATTGTTTGATCTTTCGGATCTTAGATTGACAAATCATCTTTCGGGTATCAGGTCCTGGATTGAGAATTGTATGATCTTTCAGATCTTGGATTGATAAATCATGCATCTTTCGGGTCCTGAATTGATAATTAAACTAATTTTTGGGTCATGTATTGATAATTCTCCAAATATTAATTTTACCCAACTCAGTCAACACTCACATTTCTTAATTATTGTGCTCAATAAAATCAGGATTATTGGAGCGGGACGGAGAAATATTAAAAATTACAAAATATTCTTTGCCAATTTTCTCAAAAGCCTTGCACAGAAAATAATAAATTATACTCCCTCCGTCCCGGGTCTCTTGAGACATTTGACCGTGCGTGGAGATTAAGAAAAAGTGATTAGGAGAGATAGTGGAGTAGGATTAGTAGGTTAATGATTAGGAGAGATAGTGGGATATGAGAGATAGTGGGGTAGGAGTAAAGTAGGTTTAGTAGGTGATTAATTAATAAAAACTTTCCAAAAAAGGAAACGTTGCAAGTGTTCTGGAAGTTTGGAACGGACCAAAAAGGAAAACGTTACGAGTGTCCTGGGACGGAGGGAGTAATAATTTTACAAGCTGTAGCAATTAATGAAAGTCTCGAAGTTAACAACCCACTAAATTTTATACACATTAAGTTTTGGTGTCTTGATCAAATACCTAAAGTTAAAAATCACAGAAATCAATGAATGTAAGTACAGTTAAATTAATATTTTAATGATGAGTATGAAAAATTATTTCTTCCGTCTTAATTATTTGATCCAGGTTATTTTTTTGGGTGTTCCATTTATATGGTCCTATATTTAAATTTAGTATTGTTTTTTGTTTGTGTTTACAAATTTATCTTTAAACAACCTTATAAATTACAAGGGTCTATTATTAAGACTATCTCTACTAACAACCTAACACAACCCAACCTAACAATAAAATATTATTTTCTCTCTTTCCCACCTACACAACCCACAACCTAACTTAATTTCTACTCTAGCAATGACATCCACCCCACCTAAATTATATATATTTTTTATATTAATATTTCAATATGTATTATTTATAATTCTTTTTAATTATATATTTATATAAAATATATAATTATAATAAAATATTACATACTCTTAAAAATTTAATAGTTGACTTGATAATATTAATATGTTGTAAGAACATATCAATATTATACTCTATTTGTAGAGAAAAAAAATATGAATTTTGGTATAATTTTATATTTTTTATAATTATAAATTATTTAAAATATTAAGTATTTAAAACTAACACACATATAATTAAGCTATCCAATCAAAAGTTGCCAAGTGACAACTTTTGATTGAATAACCTATCCAAATATTGAGGTTGAGCAGACGAGCTGGTTGAATATTTTCACCTCTATTTCCATTTATTTTTATTTCAAAATTTCTTGTCTTATTCTATGACACCCATAGCAGTGTCATTGCTGTGGGTAGTCTAATAGTTATTGCTATATAATGGTAATTCAAAAAATTTGTACAAATATTTAATGTATTCATAAATGAGTTTTGACATTCGTACAAGTTAAAACTTGACCAAATAATTTGAACGGATGGAGTATTATTTTAGGAAATAAGTATAATAAATGAGACAAACCAAAAAGGTAAGTTAGACTAATAAAATGAAATAAAAAAAATATTATACAAAATTGAATGTGGATGAGTTGATTCTTTGGATTTACTCTAAATTCAAATATTGTAATAGTATAAGGAGAGTTACTCAAAGACATGAAAGCACAAATAAAGTTATTAGATCACTTAAATAAGATATGAGAAGTGAAGGCTCCTCTGTCAAGTGGTATTAGATCACTTAAATAAAGTTATTTGTTAGGGATGCAGTGGTGAAAATACTCTATTTATGACCAAAAAATATTGGGTTCGAACTTTTATAAACAAAATGTAGGATGTTGAGTGTTTAAATTAATGTTAAAAAATATTTTAAATCACTTAAGTAACAAATCGATTCTTTATACTCCCTCCGTCCCGAGTTATTAGTCCCATATTCTTTTTTCGTCCGTCCCAACTTATTAGTCCCATTTCCTAAAATAGAAAAAAATCTCCTCACACCAATAAAATATTAATTCCACTACACTCACAAACATTGGTAACTGTGCCAAAAGCAAATGGGACTAATAACTCGGGACGGAGGGAGTATTTAAATATCTAAAATTATACCTGACATCAAACAAATTTTATATCAAATATAATGGAAAGTTGCATGAAGGTACAAATTTGTACGCCAAAATTCACATATAAAAAACAATGAGACATTATCACATTTCCAACAGGAAGACTTTGATGGTCATAAATAATCTTGAGAAGGAAAAAAAAAAAGAAAAGAAATAAAGCACAAAAAGAGAGAGAATTGAAGTTGTAGAAGTAAGAGCCTAAGACTGCGCGCAGCAATGACATTTGCCACAATGTCATCAATATTTTATTAATAAACTGAATTAAAGAAATTGTAAAATGAAAGGAAAAGGAAGGAGTGTCATGACTCCGTTGCTGTCGGCCAATCTATAGTGTCATCCTCTCACATGCTGCCACTTGGCAGCATGTGATTGGATACTCGTATTTTTTGGATAAATACACAAAATAATTTATAAAAAAAAAAAAAAATTTATACCAAAATTCATAATTTTTTTTTCTCTATAAAATGAACCTAATATTGATACATTTTCATTCACAACCAAAACTTCTATTTTCTCTAGTATTTCTTCATTTCGATATCTTGTTATGGATCCAAATGATCCCAATTGCTTTTCTTCGACGCCCATGCCTTATTTGGGACAAGGTTTTGATAGGAAAAATCATGATGGCATGCATCATTTTGCATAATATGATAGTAGAAGATGAACGACATACATATCAGAACTATCATGATCCCACAGAGTTTCTCATGGATACCCCTACAGAAGTGCAAGGTGAAGATGTTGAATCGCTCAACTACTCTACACAACGCATTTCCAGTTTGTCTGATTATATGATCAATAGAGATGAACTTCGCAACAGACAAGCTCATCAAACCCTTAAACATGACTTGATTGAGCACATATGGCAAAAATTTGGTGCCCATGAATAAATATGTAATTCGTTTGTAATTTCACTTTCGTGTTTGCTCTTGTATTTGTAATTCATGTATTCGTATTTAATTTCAATTTCAACTTCTATAGTTTATATTTTATTCAAATATTAAAATTTTAAGTGTATGTAATAAAAATATTATAATTATATAGTAATATATAAATATATATAATTAAAAAAGTAATAAAAAAATATTATAAATAATATATATTGAAGTATAAATATGAAAATAAAATAAATTTTAGGTTGTGTGATGTCATTGCTGTGAGTGAAATTGAGTTGGGTTGTGGGTTGTGTAGGTGGATGAGAGAGAAATTATTATTTTATTATTAGGTTGGGTTGTGGAGTGTCATTAGTAGGAGTAGTCTAACATTAAGACCATCTCCAACAAGCATTGCAAAATGCAAATTTATGGCAAAATGCAATAAAAATCAAGTCCAGCAGCATTCCTATTTTGCCATTTCCATTCTCATTTTAGCAAAACATGAATAGTTCACCTCCATTTTTGAGGTTGAACTATTCACCCAATTAAATTTTTTTCTTCTCACAAAAAAAACTCTCTTTTTTTTTTACTTGTATCTTATATTTTGTATTCGCTTGCAATTTTTATTTCATTCATTTGTTTATTTTTTCATTATTTTAAAGTTATGTAAATATTAATAATTATTTTAAAGTAAAAACATTAAAATAAACTATAAATTAATAACTTATATAAAGTAGAACACAATATAAATGCATAAGAATAATATGTTGTGATCTCTATTATTGTATGATTGTATTATGTTAAATAAATGGTTATTTTGTGTGAAAATATATTTTATTTATAGTTTTGTAAAATAATTTATTAAAATATAATTGTTAATTTTTAATTTAAAATTAGATAATTAAAAATATGAAAATAAATACTAATATATAAGTGAAAATATAATATAATAGTTTGATTAAGAAAATTAAATAAATTTCCCTCAAAAAAAGAAAATTAAATAAATAGTAGAAGAATCAAAATAGAATATTCTTTATAGAGTGAAATATAGAGCATTATAGAGTTAGCTGTTGGAGATGGTCTAAGGATGTGGTAAAACCCAACCAACGAAATAGAATAGGTTGCTGTTTAAAGACACACTTGTAGGAATTCTTATTGTAAAGGTTGTACATCTTGAATAGTTGATTTTCTTCTTACTGACAGAAACAAGAGAAGACATAGCGATATAGAAATCACAAACTACGTACTATAATCCTTTTGTCTTTTTACTACTTTCTTTAATCGTTATTATTGCTCTTAATTCCAAGTTTTGAAATTCTCCATGTAGAGAAATATATCTCTTATTTCACTCAATGAATAATGATGTACAAGTATATATATATATATAGCGAAAGAAATCAAATCTATCTATCTATTTACAAAGATATAGAAAATATAAGAAACCCTAATATACAAGATATGAAAGTATCTAGTATATCTCAAGAACTAGTTCTCAACTGGTGAAATATATCTGAATATTAATTAATTTATGCTTCACCTATTTTTTGAAAAAAACAGCTTGTCACTAAAATCAAGTCCACCAGTTACAAACATGTTTCCACGCACTTTTTGATTCATTAACTGACTGCGTAGTCCCTTCGTTCGGGGTGTAGTGGTTAAAGCACCTTTCCTGTGATTGAGAGGTCACAGGTTCGAGCTCCCAGGGGGATATCTGGGTGTGTGAGTGTGAGATTTATTGTAAACTTATTAAAAAAAATTAACTAACTGCGTATCTTTTGTTTAATTATTCATTTGGGACGATTAGTAATTCTTTAAACTTGTTCTCAAACGTGCACTTCTCAACCCATTTTTTCAATTTTCGATAATTGCCACATTTGTTAATTTCAATTTCCTCTACTATATAACCAGTTGTAGCATTGTCATTTTAAAAAATAATCATTAAGTTATTTCAAGATGTCAAAAATTAAAAATTTAAAATCATTTCAACTCCTATAATTTTTCTTCTATAAAATAGCTTCTTACAATTAGAGGTGGCCACGGGCCGGGAACTGAACCGGCCCTTCTTTTTGTGGTTCCGGTTCTGGTTTTCGAACCGGAACGACGGTTCCGGTTCAACACAGTTTCTATTTCAAACCGGAACCGACGGCTCAAGGTAACGTGGCGCGTTGTCATTGATCGATTTCAATTTTTTATTTATTTAATTTTTTTCTCTAGCGGTTCCGAACCGTCGGTTCCAGTTAGGGGGTGGAACCTGAACCGATCTGTTAAAATAAGGTTCCGATTCCGGTTCAAAACTGTGAACCGACAGGCCAGTTTGAACGTTTCAGGTTCCATTTGGCCACCTCCACTTACAATTGACAAAACCATTTCCAAACCATTAGCAACAAAATAGTTATCAATGTTTTAATCAGAAATTTCAATATAGCTAGGGAGAAGATACAAAAAATTATCATCATTGTGGTGCAAACATTAGCGATCTTCACCCTACAACAAAATTAAATTAAGTTCATTTAGTTAGATTTTATGGATTACTAGCGATCGACATCAAAAAAAAAAAAAAAAAAAAAAAAGAGACAACAAGTTTATAATGCTATGTTTTTATGATGCCAAAGGTGATTGATTTTCTGGCTTATAAGTTTCAGAAACAAAATTCCCATCTTTACTAGTGTCAATTTATTTATTTATATGGGATTAAAGAATCCACACAATATATATATAATTCCAAAAATATTCATCAATCTTCGATTGTGAGACTTTTTTCCAGTATTTTCTTTATTAAAGAGATAAAACACCAACTGAGTTTGTAAGATATGACATAAAAATATAATAAACTTCTTAAATTGTTAATCTACAAGAACTACACTTACCAAGAATTCAATTTTTTTTTATGAAATTATGCTAACGAGATTTTACACTATACTATAGGATTATAATCAATAAATTATGTGTTGATATGGCTCAATATATCAATAAAGAAAAGTGGAAAGATAGATGAGCTGAGCAAATTCTCCCGAGCGAGTGAAGCGGAACAAGAAATTGCCGAACCATATAAATTCTTGGGCCATTGAATTATATTGTTTCTTCAACGTTATCTAATTAAAATATTGCGTGCAAGATAGGTATTCAATTATTGTACATATGTACTCTTCTCGGTGCACAGTGGTTAAAAGCGCATTGTCTGTGATAGAGGCCATGAATTTGAGATTTTCGGGAATATTTGAGTGTGTAAGCTTAAATAAATGTGTATCTGTTTTTTTTTTTTTAAATGCATATATATATATCTATAATCATTAGTAACATACTAACATTCGATATACTTATATAGAAAAAATACGATTTTTTACAAAACTGAATATAATATTTTCGTGCAAGGCTTCGGGTAAGATTCTAGTATATTATTACAACTCAACCCCATGCAATCTCACCACTGCCATCAAACTCACCAAATCCAATATTAACTACTCCTCCATCATCAAGAAAACCACCACTCGTAAAACCCTGCAAAAAACTAGGGTTTGCAGCAACTCTCTCACCACCAACGCTGCTAGTCGGAGAAGAAGAAGATCGATCTTCGTGTCGGGCCATGGCGTTCTTCTCCACCTCACTCTCTCTATACATGCTCAGATAGTCCTTCAAGTGCTCGACATAGTTCTGAAACCCAAGACTTGTCATAGCCCACAACAGGTCATCGCCATTGATGGTCTTCCTCTTCTCCCTCTGGCATTTCTCCGAGGCCTCGCCCGTCACGAAGCTTATGAACTCCGACACAGATTCCTGCACACTCTCTTTAGCTTCCTTGGAGATCTTGGCGTTTGCAGGGAGGCATTTCTTCATGATTCGACCGATGTTCGCGATCGGGAGCAGCCTTTCTTGATCTTTGCTGCAGTTGTCTGGTAATGAAGGTATGCTTGGGATTCTTGATCCCGCCATTGGAGATTGGATTTTGAGAGAGGGAGAGAATTTGGGAGGAAAATTTGGAGATGTTGATGATGGATGATACATTGCTGGGGTTTTAAATTGTGGAATGGCGGTTTTTGATGTTGACACACGTAGAAAATATATTTTTCGGGTTTTACCAATTCAAGACCCGAAAGATAATTTAATTATCGATTCAGTTGTCGGTAGATTAATCTTCACGATCTAAAAGATCATAAAAATTCTCAATTCAGAACCCGAAATATTATACAATTCTCAATCCAGTCCTGGGTTAAGAATTGTATAATCTTTCGGTAACTAGATTGAGAGATTATCTTTTGATTCTTAAATTAATAATTAAACTATTTTTTTTTGGATCTGAATTACAATTCTCCTATATTTTTTGTACGCTCGAAAATTTTCATTCAAAAACTTTTAGGTATGAGATTAAATCTATTAACTTTTTTATGAGATGAAATGAGTAATATTTGTTGTATAGAAGTTGGAATTTAGTAGTAAATTGGTTTTCTTTACTTTTTCAATTTTATATATGGTGTTATTGTATTTGTGTATATTTTTACACAATATTTGAAGGTTAAAACACTATATTTTCTTAAGTAAGAATATTCTACCGATGCTTGAAACAAAATAATTGAATGTGGCTGACCAATTAAAAATAGAACAAGTTATTATAGTTCAACTATGAAAACCCACCTTACGTATTTCATCAAAAGTCAAGAGAAAAAATAAAATAAAATAAAATAAAATTTGTAGCTCAATATGCATGTATACATGATTGCCAAATGGCACAATTTGGCTTCGATTAAGTCATGCATTTATTAAAATACTTGAATTTTATCTGAGGTAAGTTTTTCTCGTTCTAGACCATATGCGTACATAAAATCGATTCTCGTCCCTTCGCTCGGGTGTAGTGGTTGAAGCACATTCTCTGTATCGAAATGTCATAAGTTCGAGCTCCCAGGAAATATCTGAGTGTGTGAGTGAGTATGTATTTAAGATTAATGTACACTTTAAAAAAAAAAAAAAAGCGATTCCCAAAGTCTTCACAAACAATTTTGGAATATTATTAATCTAAATTTAAAAGATAGTTGATTATTGATTTAGGGCTTGAAAAGTTTTTAAAATTTTAATTTAGGACTCGAAAGATCCTAGAACTTATTAATTCGGGTCATGAATTGAAAATTCATATCCATAATTAAATTATTTTTCAGGTTATGAATTGAAAATACTCCAAAAAAATTTATTTATAAAATATTTAATACTCCCTCCGTCCCGCTTAAATAGGCCCTTTTCATTTTGATACATTAATTTCGGAGCTAGTATTTAGTAGCTAATTGTGGTTAATAATAAAATTGGCAATCGTAATTAACTTATTTAAGACTATTAACCACAATTAGCTACTAAATACTAGCTCCGAAATTAATGTATCAAAATGAAAAGGGCCTATTTAAGCGAGACGGAGGTAGTATTATATTTGTTTAGCTCCGAAAATTAGGACCTCTCATAATTGTGTTAAAGGGATTAATAAATAAATAAAGTTCAACATTAAGAATAATTAAAATTAACGTGAATAAATATTCAAGATAGAATCGAAGAATGCCAGTAATAGCAATCCCTCAGATGGTTTGATAGCAAAAGGCGAGTGTAGAAAATGAGAAAGGCACCCCCTTCAAAGGGAGGCCCGTACAGATAAATGGGCCTAACTAATCCTAGCTAAATCGGCAACCCCACCGAGTTTCTCACAACTGATCTAACCCTAGCTAATGTTATCAAGGATAAATAGGGAAAAATATTCTAAATTATTGACGTTTTTTAAAAAAATACTCTAATTTATTTTTATAAGTTAAAAATATGAAAATTTTTACTTTTATTTATGAATTATACCCTGATTTATTAATATTTTGGAAAAATACACCAATGTATTACTATAAGTTAAAAATACACCAATCTTTAATTTCGTTTACGAATTATACCAAAACGAAAAGTATTATTGGCTCACACAAAGATGGTCGTCAAAACAACTACGTTTAAATTAAATTTAATGTATTAAACAATCAATATTTTCTATATATTCTGAAAAGTATTTAAACTTCATGTTCTACTCTTTTTTTTTGTTTCCTTCGGTTGGTGTAACGTCCAGTCCAGACGAAGGTGCATATATTTCGATACAAGATCACACGTCAAAACACACATTAAGAGTAAGGAATTCAAGCAACCGAAGGAAACAAAAAAGAGAGCAGAGTATGAAGTTTTAAATACTTTTCAGAAAATAAATGCATTTGAATATATAGCAAATATTAATTGTTAAGTACATTAAATTTAACACGGACAATGATAGTTGTTTTGACTGCTATCTTTGTGTGAGCTAATAATATTTCTCGTTTTGGTATAATTCATAAACAAAATTAAAGACTGAGGTATTTTTGAAGAATAATAATATATTGGGGTATTTTATCAAAATATCAATAGATCATGGTATAATTCATAAATGAAAGTAAAGATTAGGGTATTTTTCCAAAAAACATCATTAATTTAGAGTATTTTTCCCTATTTACCCAATTATCAATATATTTTCAAAGAAAGATTGATTGATACATTTACTCAAATTTAATATCGAATTCTTAACATAGCTACCAATTCAAAATGTATGAAAAAAAAATACTCTTATTGTGTCAATCATCAACAAAAAATCAAGCTTTTATTCACATGAAGAAAATCTTTTAGGGTATCGAAAAAAGAAAAGGAAAATTAAGGCAACCAATTATCAATTCGCATGAATATAATTGTGCATTTTCATAAAATGAAATCTAAAAAAAAAAGAAAAAAAAAAGAAGAAAATTCTTATGATCACTAAAAATCCACCACAATTCTATTTATCTTCTTACATCAATTGAACCAACAAAAGAGACCACCCTATTTCTCTCTCTTTCTCTCTCACCACCTCCTCCTCCTCTCTCTCTCTCTCCCAAGAAACGCCCGCATTGTTCATCGCATGATCACGATCCCCATTGCTAATCCGGTGATGGGAGATCCTCTACCAGCCAGCTCATCCGCCGCGCCCCGGCCCATTCCTCCTCCACCTCCGCCGCCGCGTCGATTCACTCTCATCCAGCCTTCCTCATCCAAGAAGAAGCACAAGCCCGCCAAAGCAGTGCGCGTTTTCCGCAACGCCTTTCGATCTTTCCCGATCATAACCCCCGTCTGCAAGCTCCCCTCCCTCCCCGGAGGCCTCCTCCCCGACGGGAAACACGGCGGCGGCTCCCGCGTCACCGGCACTCTGTTCGGGTGCCGGAAAGGCCGCGTCAGCCTCGTCGTCCAGGAAAACCCTCGCACGCTGCCGGCGGTTGTGCTGGAGCTGGGCATGCAGATGCAGTGCTTGCAGAAGGAGCTGAGCCAAGGCCTGCTCCGGGTGGCGCTCGAATGCGAGAAGCGGCCGGAGAAGGACCGGACGAGCCTCATGGACGAGCCGGTCTGGACCATGTTCGCCAACGGCAAGAAAAATGGGTACGTAACTTAATATGATATTGTCCGTTTTGAGCATAAAGTCTTCAAGAATTTTTTTTTTTTTTTGGGTATCCCAAAAAATTTTGTGCTAATGGAGTTTAGGTGGTATCTTTTATATACGGAAATTCTTCTTTCCTTTATCGATGTGGGACTTAGGTATTGTTAAACTCAACAATTAAAAAAATGTTTTAATTCAAAATTCATACACTCAAATATGCAAGGGTATCTCGAACCATGACCTCTTAATTATATTAGCAAGACACTTTCATCATTACGCCCAAGTAAATAATAACATAAATCATGTTTTATCTTCTATTTTATCTTCTATTCTCGTAATATCCAGAATCCTAGGATGATCTATAGGGAGACAAGGGGGCTGAAATTAATTTTTCCCCCTTTTTAATAATATGTGATCCGATATTTTAATGAGATACCTTCTTAACTAGCAAGTTGTGAAGAAGAAGAAGAGATTGTAAATAAGGATGAAGAGGGTCTTAGAGAGAATTAGAATGAAAATTGAAAAGTATAGCAAATATTAACCCTTTAGAGTATTTGTATTAGTTTTAGTGTAGAGCGTTTATATATTTTTTTCATGATAGTTTTTGTTCAATTTTATATATTTTTTGTTATAAAAAAATCTATAATTGTAAAATTCGTTAGGTGTTCGGGTCGGACTTGGTGCATAGCCGAGGCCTAAGCATTTCTTAGGTGATGGTAAATCGGTGTGCTAATTTTTTTATATATAATTATTAATAAATTAGAATTAGAATTATATCAATTTTAATTATTTTAAAATAAATCATCCACTTAAAACGATTAGGCGACGCCTAGCATGTCTTGTTGGCTACTTAAATCAGTACCTAGGCGCTAATTACTTTATGAACTACTAATTAGACACAACGAATTGAGAATTTTTATTTTTTAAGGATCGCTTAGCATTTAGGCAGCCCTCAACAAAATTTTTTAATGATAAAGTCTAACAAAGCCTAAAAGAAGAAATTTTAAATTGGCCACCCTTAAAAAAATGTGTGATATAAATATTAACTATTATTGCTTAATTTTTCGGTCAGTTACGGGTTGAGGAGGGAGGCGACGGAGGATGATTTGTACGTGATGGAGATGCTCAAGGCGATGTCGATGGGGGCGGGGGTGCTACCACCGCGGACAGAGGTGGAGGGGGGCGGCGGCAGTGGCGGCGACGGAGAGATAACGTACATGCGGTGGCAATTTGATAGGGTGGTGGGATCCAAGGATTCAGAAACGCTATACATGTTGAGTCCTGATCATGGTGAAGACTTTAATGTACCTGATTTGAGTATTTTCTTTGTAAGAGTATGATTATTATTATTATTTATTTGTTTTTTTAGGGGGAAATATCATAGTTGGTTAAAGAAAATTCATAGATGTAGACAAGATTTTCTTTTTGGTTACATTTATTTCTCTTTTTTAGGTTTGTCACAAGAGTTTTATCAAGAATGAAACTCATTCGGATTGTACTTTTTGTACACTTTTCTCTTCTTGATTATGATTTTCTCTCATTTATAAAATTTCTATTTTCCACTCCCTATATTGAAAAAAGAAAAAAAAATGTTAAATACTCCTTCCCTCTTTCCCTTTTTAATAGTCTGATTTAGTTTGGGCACAATAACCAAGACATATGAGTGTAGAATGAACTTACTAGAATTAATATTGGCAAAGTCTCATATGAGACGGTCTCATCATTTTTATTGTGAGACGAATTTAATGAAATAATGTATTTCTTTATTGCAAATGATGTTTCACCATTTTTATTGTGATATGAGTTTAATGATGATAGGGTTTTCCACAAGAAATAAAATGCTTTATTGATGAATATATATAGAGTACACAAAGATATATGTAAACTAGAAAACCTAGATACTATAGGAAAACCCTAGATACAAGATATAGAAAATCTAGGAAGCATATCTAAAATATATTGAGATATATTCTATCATCCCCCCTCAAGCGAATGGTTCGGAGTGTCGACGAGCCTGAGCTTGCTGCGAAATGTTTCAAATAATGGTCGAGGTAGCGCCTTGGTGAAGATATCAACGAGTTGACGATCAGTGGGTACAAACTCGGTCACCAAACACTTGCGCTCGACGAGCTCACGAACGAAATGATAATCAATATCAATGTGTTTGGCTCTCTTGTGCGCGATGGGATTCTGAGTGAGGAAGATGGCGCTTTTGTTGTCACAAAAGATGTGTGGAGGGCGAACTAGTGGAAGCTGAAGTTCACGCAACAAGGATGAAATCCAGACTATTTCAGCGGCTGTGTTTGCGAGTGCCCGATATTCAGACTCGCAGCTGGAACGTGCAACAGTGGGCTGTTTCTTAGCACTCCATGAGACCAAGTTACCAGCTAAATAGATCGCATAGCCATAAGTGGAGCGACGGGTGTCAGTGCATCTTGCCTAGTCGGCATCGGAGTAAGCAACAAGATCGTAACTCGATTGGCGAGTAAAGCGAAGGCCATGAGACAATGTTCCCTTAACATAACGAAGAATCCGTTTTACTACTTGTAGATGTTCGGACGTGGGAGATTTGAGGAACTGGCTTGCGAGGTTGACGACGAAAGAGAGATCCGGACGTGTGATGGTGAGATACTGCAAAGCACCAACCATGGAGCGATAACTAGTTGCATCATCGAGAGTATCACCTTCTTGTGTCAATGTCTGACCGGCTGCGAGAGGCGTGGCAATAGGGCGAGCTTCCAGCATATCCGTCCGAGTAAGGATGTCACGGGCATATTTGGCTTGAGATAGAAGCAAGCCGTCGGTCGTGTAAGTTACTTCCAAACCGAGGAAGTAGCTTAGCTTACCCAAGTCTTTTATGGCAAACTCCGAATGGATGCGAGCTATGAAGGCCGAGATATGTGAAGAATTGTTTCCTGTAAGAATAAGGTCATCAACGTAGATAAGCAAATATAGACGTGTTGAATTTGAGATATAAATGAATAAAGATGTGTCCGATTTGCTGCAGATAAATCCAGAGGCGAGGAGGAAGGCACTGAGACGTTGAAACCAAGCACGCGGTGCCTGCCGGAGACCGTAGAGAGCTTTCTTCAAGCGGCAGACATGATTCGGAAAGCGGGAATCGACAAAACCCGGAGGCTGCTGCATATAAACCGGAGAGGTGAGAATACCATTTAAAAAGGCATTTTTTTACGTCAAGCTGATGTAAAGGCCAATAACTGGCGACGGCAATGGATAGAATAATCCGAATAGTAGATGCCTTAACCACCGGACTGAAAGTATGAGAGAAGTCGAGACCCGGAATTTGAGAGAAACCTTGAGCGACGAGACGAGCCTTGTGTCGCTCAATGCTGCCATCGGACTTATATTTTGTACGGAAAACCCACTTTGAGCCGGCGATATTGATGTCTGGTGGCGGCGGAACTAAGTCCCAAGTGTGATTGTTGTGAAGAGCTTGCATTTCTTCTGACATTGCAGTGACCCAAAGAGGATTCTTTGCAGCGGATTTGTAGCCTTTCGGCTCAGATGACGAGAGAAGAGCATGATGTAAGGCAGTGGAGGCATAATACGCCAAATGGAGTGGTTTGAAGACCCCTGCACGCGCGCGAGTGATCATGGGGTGACCGGAAGGAGCAGCAGGCGATTCCAGGTCCGGAACCTGATCGGGTGTGCGCTGGATAGCAGGATCATTAGGAGGCGGTGCAGCAGCCGTAGATTCATCAACACAAATCGAGCACGGACGAGGTGGTAGTGAGGCGGAAGATGTTGATTGCGTGCTCGATGGGGCCGGAGGCATGGCCGAGGGCTCCAAGAAAGTAGAAATATCCAGAGCTGAAATGGGACTGGCGCAAGAAGACCGAGCCATAGGAAAATTTAGTTCGTCGAATCTAGCATGACGAGTAACATATATACGGCCGGTGGACTGATCCAAACAAAGAAAACCCTTGTGATGCGACGAGAAACCAATAAATAAGCAGGGAATGCTCCGAGGTGAAAACTTGTTAGAAGCATAATTGCGCAGGCATGGATAAACGCGGCAACCAAATGGATGGAAATTACCGTAATCCGGAGGTGAGCCAAAAAGGAGTTGAAACGGTGAAGAACCACCGAGCACAGAAGACGGCGCACGGTTGAGTATGTAAGTGGCGGTTGAGAAAGCTTCGACCCACATATTCATCGGAAGATGCGATTGAAACAACATCGTTAATCCAGTTTCAGTGATTTGACGATGTTTACGTTCGGCGCGTCCATTCTGTGAAGGTGTGTATGGACAAGAACGTAGATGAAGAATACCCTTGTCCTGAAAGAAATTTTGGACGGTATTGCATGTAAATTCAGTCCCGCCGTCACTTTGGAATACTTTAATCGTCCGAGAGAATTGATTTTCGACAAGGGCCGTGAAAGTCTGCAAAATAGAGAAGAAATCCGACTTGCGCACCAAGGGATATAGCCAAGTGAAACGGCTGAAATCATCGACAAATAGTGCATAATATCGAAATGAGCCATGAGAAGTAATAGGGGCAGGACCCCATAGATCGCAATGAATTAAATCTAAAACATGCGACGAGCGCTTTTCATTTAACGAAAAAGGCAAACGAGAACTTTTTGCAGTTTGACAAGAAGGACAAAGTACTGGCTTCGGTAAACAAGAAGTAAGAGAAATCAGTCCTTGTTTACGAAGCAAATTAATAGAATCAAAGGAAATATGACCTAATCTACTATGCCAAAGCTCAAAGGAAGCACGCAAAGAATTGCTTGATAACTGGGAAACGAGGGCCGGATGTATTGCATCGAGAGTGTATAGCCCGCCATTACGACGCCCTTTTGCAAGAATGTCCCTGGTGTGACGACTCTGAATAGCAAAAGAACGATCAGAAAACACAATATCAACTGGATAATCCGAAGTAAGCTTAGTGACAGACAATAAGTTCTTTGTGAGTGAAGGAACCACAAGCACATCCAGTAAAGTAAATGAATTTGAAATACGTGAAGTCCCAGTATGAGAGATAGGAAGATGAGCTCCATTACCAACAACGACACGATCAGAGCCGGCATAGGGCTGAGACGTGTCGAGAGAAGTAGCATCAGGAGTCATGTGAGCCGATGCACCCGTGTCAAGATACCAATCCGAAAGCTGAGGAGAAGATAGAGAGCAACTTGTCGATAGAGCTTCGGCGAGGTTGGCACTGGAGGTCTGTGAGTAACGATCGGGACAGGCATCAGCATAATGGCCGTTTTGACGACAGATTTGGCAATGAGGCGGGCGCCGTTGAGAAGAGTTATTGCTGCCATTGCCTCGACGACGGCGATTATTGTTGTTATTGCCGTTAGGGTTGGAATTTGCGGGGCGGCGATCAGAATTGACGCCATTATTCCGAGAGAAGTTAGATTGCTGCTGGCCATAGAAAGCGACGGCTGAAGTAGAACTGTCCATAGAATCCTGAAATAACGAAAAACTCTCGGCTTTGGAGAGAAGATCACGGAACGAGGGCAGAGCAGTCAAAGCCATTTGAGCAACCGATGTATTTCTTTATTGCAAATGATGTATTTCTTTATTGTATTTCTTTATTGCAAATGATGTATTTCTATGTTGCAAATAATGTAATTCTTAAAAATGAATAATGTATTTAACTTATTGAAATGATGTATTAAGGTCCTTCTCACAATAAAAAAATAGTGAGACCGTCTCTCAGGAGACCAACTCATTAATATTTTATTGTTGAGTGTGAAAAAATTATCATTTTTAGAAACAAGACTACTAAATTGGGACGTACGAAAATGAAAAATAAGACTATTAAAATGAGACAGAGAGGGAGTATTTTGTATTGGTTGATTAAAATAGCATCAACCACCTTATAATTAATAGTATACATTTCTTTTTATAAATTAATTTTATAAGGAGGAGTGACTACTTATTACAATAAATATATACTTCAATATAGGGGTCGCAAATCGTGTGAATTTGATCTTTATCGTATCAATACTATCAATTTGATTCGTTAAAACTTAATTTGTATCCGATCCGTTAAGAAAAATTTAAATATGTATTCATATTCGATATGTTAAGCATAAATCCAAACCCGCACGAATCCAATTCGAATCCGATAAGGATCCATTAATAATCCGATCTGAATGATGTTATAATAATCCAATAAGGATTTAATCCAATTATACGATATGAATCCAAATTTTTTTTATTAAATTATGTTAGTATGAAGAAAATACACAAAATTATATTATTATAAAGCCCCAATCTGATATATTAAAATTAAATTATTAATTATAATATTTAAATCAATAAATCAAAATAAAAAATTATGTATTTATTTATTAATGGATATCCAATCCGATGCTGGTTCGATTAACTTATTATCCGGGTTGATCAAATTTTTTATGTCCTTATTGTATTTATCCGATAAGCCTTAATCCATATTCATTATTATTGTGTTAATTCATCTCGAATTATCGTATCGCTTTAAGAATTGTCATCCCGACCTCAATATAACATGAGTGTATCTTATAGTCAACAAAACATTTATCTTTCCACAAATCAACTTTGTATAGATGCATAAATCATAACATAAAAATTATAAAATGATCATAATTATGTTATTCAGTATTTTAATTGTAAGATTGAGATCTATCTAAAACCAACAAATCTATAGTTTCCTGCAAATCTAATACATATCTAGATATAATAATTTTTTTTTATCATGCACGACTAACACGATCAATTATATTAGAACAAATAAAATAATATCAACACTGACTGGTCTTTGTTTTTTAAGGAAAAAAAAAATGAGTAAAACTAAAACAACTCCATATTATTTATTTGAAGTTGGGTCTACCACAAAATTTCATTTCATTATTTCTGTATCATTGATAGTATATAACTATATATTAGATTAGAAGCCTATCTGACAGCTCAACTAATTGATATTAAATTTTATTTATGTAGTGACTGAATTCTTATTTTATTCACAATTTAAATTTCTAAACATTGTTTTCCATTTCTTTCGCTGTTTATTGTGTCGATATCATATATACTGCATTATATTCCAAATAAAAGTTAGAAAATTAAATAAAAACGCAATAAGCACTGATTAAATTAACCTCGACATGAATTATTGTAGAATTAACTTATATGGTCCTAAATGTACAGCTACTATTAAAAAAACATATTTAATAATTAAATTTCTATGAAATAAAGCGGTGTGATATTTTGTGTATAAATAAAACCACCATCTTCATGTTAGAATCTGTGCACAAAATTCTCTCTCTCTCTCTCTCATCAGAAAGGTAAAATGGTGAATATAGTTAAAAAAGTGAAGAAAGGTTTAGCTAATCTTGTTGAAATTGTATCTTGTGGCAGCAAATGTGGTAATATTCAATATTTTTCCTTTTTTTAATTTTTTTTTCCTTTATTCTTATTCGTAAAAATTAATTAATCTCATTATATGATGTTTTCAGCAAAAGGAAATGAAGTACCAAAGCTCAAAATCGCGGTATGAAAATTATTACTCCCTCTGTCCCACCTCAATTGTCCCACTTTCCTTTTTCGTCCGTCCCACCTCAATTGTCCCATTACTTAAAAAGGAAACTTTTTCACACTCAACAATAAAATATTAATTTCACTCAACTTACTTTAGACTCACACTCCTTGGTTATTGTGTCCAAAGTCACCGGGACAATTCAGCCGGGACGGAGGGAGTATTTTTTAAATGTTTTTGACCTATCATTATGCTATATCTTTCACTCCCAAAAAATTGGAATAAAAAAACCCTTTTATGAATGAAAAAAGGGTAAATTCTCATATGAGATGGTCTCATATTTTTATTGTGAGATAAATTTAATAATATATTTAATTTATTAAAATGATGTATTTCTTTATTATATATGATGTATTTCTTTGTTACAAATAATATAATTTTTTACACATAAAAAGAAAATATATAATGATGTATTTAATATATTGAAATAATGTATTTAATTATTGTAAATGATGTATTCCTTTGTTGCAAATAATGTAATTTTTAAAGATGAAATGATGTATTTAACTTATTGAAATGATTTATTAAGGTCTGTCTCACAATAAAAAATGGTGAGACCGTCTCTTAGGAGACCAACTCATGGAAAAATTACTTATTTTATTTCAAAAAAATTGAATTTTAATCAATTTTCTCTTTCTAACAATTTTATCCATTCTTTTATTTTTCTTTATGAATTTCATCTATCATGACAAATGATGTTAATTCATTACTGACTCACATGTTTTCTTTTACGAGGATGCCATATCAATATTTACGTGGATATTTATTTATTTCTCTTGAATGGAGAATTATAAAAAAGATGTCGTTTCATTAAAATTTGAAAAACCAGCAATTAAAATAAATAAATAGGGAATCTTACGTTTATTGATTTTTTGAATTTTTGATGAAACAACATTTATAAATAAATAAATAAAAATTCACGTGGACGCTGATATAGCGTTCATGTGGAAGAAAAATAATTAATTAGCAATGAATTAATGTTGTTTGTTACATGAGATGAAATTTATAAATAGAAGTAAAAGATAGTGTAAAATCAATAGCCGAAGAAAAAATTGGGATAAAACTAATTATAATACAATATTTTAGAATAAAATAAGTAGTTTTTCCTGTATGAAATAATTAGCACTATTTTAATCATAAATTAATTAAATATTAAAATAATGACAGTATTTTCTTATTATTTTTATTTTTGATTTACAGACAAGAGAGCAAATTTCAACGGCGAGAGGTCCGGTCACCGGAGGAAAACCCGGTCCTTCTCCTATTAAATCAACATAGAGAAAAACATAGTTATTCCATTTTTTATAATTGTCTATATATATGTGGCTGTTTTTCATCTGATTATTTTTAATTATTTGTCTAATATTTGTTATGTAATATGGTCATAGCATAGGATTATTTTTTAGGTCTGGTTTGCTTTCATTGTAATTGTGTATTTTTAGCATACAAATATTGAAAACAGTTTGTTCTATTCATTTTAATTATTATACACAGTTGACACAGCCCGTTAAACTCTAAACACAAATACGACACAAACACAATAATATCTGACATAATAACGATACGATACACATAAATTATCAGCTCTACACTTAGGCTAAAATTTTGTGATGCGATACGAACCCGTACGATAATAATGGGCACGAACATGACAAGAATCCATTAAGCTCAAACATGAACATGATAACTTTTGGCATGATAACGACCCGACACACACAAATTATCAGCCCTAGTTGTAGTCTAGCACAATTGTTTTACTTTTATAGAATTAAACATTTTCAATTTAGTTTTCAAAAAACAGGTTAAGTATACATATATAGAGTAATTTTTTCAATTAATACAAAATATCAACCTTTTAAATTAAACAAACAAATTATTTTAAGCTACGTAAGTACAAGATCACATTTTTTTTCCAGTGACAGAAAACTGAAAAGTCATAAGAAATATGGGAATCCCAAATAACTTTATTTAATAATATGTAATTATAATCTAGTACTTCCTCCGTTCCGTCCGAATTGTTACATTTACCAAATCAAACGTCGTAAGCGAATTGTTACATTTCTAAAAATGATAATTTTTTCACACTCAATAATAAAATATTAATTCCACTTACACTCACGTCCTTAATTTTGGTGCCGAAAAGAAATGTTAGTATTTCACATGGGATGAAGGGAGTAATTTTTCTTTAAAAAAAAAAAAAGAGTTGGATCTTATATACTTATATTTACATAGTTTTTAATAATTTTAATATTTAATTGAAAATTTATATTTGTATATTTGGACAGAAAAATAATAGAAAAATATAATTCAAAGAAGAAATATAGAAACGAGGGTCTCGACGTCCAAGTTGCATGCTTCCTGCTAACCCGACGACGGCGGCGCTGCCGCCATAGTCATATTTATCTCTATTATACTCGAATTATTAACTCTCTCGCTCTTCCCCTTCTTCTCCACAGTTGTGCTACGCACAGTCGTAGGCTCTACTCGGGAATTAGATGGAGAAAATACCTATTTAACCATAAACTTACATAGGTGGTCACCAAAATAAGTTGACTTTTTTTGTGGACGCAAATAACCATTTCGGTAGTTTAACTACCGAATCAGTGTGATTTTACAGTGATTCGGTAGTTAAACTACCGAATCAATTTTATTTTTCTATTTTAATTACAATTATTTATCATAATTAAAAATTAATTATTTGTAATGATGTTTTATATCATTTCGGTAGTTTAAAGTCCGAAACAAAGTCGGTTTGAACTAATTCGGTAGTTAAACTACCGAATCAGATAGTCACATAAAATTAAAATTTTATTAATCATATGTTCTAACAATTCGGTACTTAAAGTACCGAAACAATTGTGACAATATTTATTTTTTAATATTTTGTTTGATTTTATAATATTAATGATAATATTTATTTATTTAATTAATATAATCATTTAAATTAAAAAAATTATATTATCAATTTTATTTTATGATTTTAATATAATACAATAAAATATGTAAATATGATATTAAATAATTAATTTATTAATATATTTTTCATTAATTTTAATATTTTTTATCATTCAACTAATTTAATTAATAATCTCCATTAAATTAATTTAAAAATTAAACTACATCGAATATATTAATTTTGCAACTATTTAATTAAACAGTTTACAATTCAAATAAATTACAAACTATGGACTAGTAAAATCTGCATTGGGCCCCCGTCTTCTCTTTTGTGCAACGCGCTTCTCACGGAGGCCTCTACCTTTAAGAGAAGACTGAGAAGGTCCGGCATCTTGATTTCCTTGCCCTAAAACCAATCATGATAAGTGAAAAATTAAATGAGAATATAAATATTATAATAAAAAATTTAAAAAAAATATTATAGTTACCTGCCACAGTCGGAGTGTGGAACGTGTAGTCATAAGAGGTATGATCGGGAGATGGAGTGAACAATACATCGTGATGCTCCTCCTCCTCATCCTCCTCCTCATCGTGTAACACCTCGTGATCACCTCTACGTTGTCTAGACCCTCCTCGCCCATCTATTCTCTGTATCACTCCGGGTCTTTGAGATTGCTGCGAGGGATCCACTTGCGACATCGACTGTGTCGGCTGGACTATCGGATGTCCAAAGCGTGAAAGCCGTAAAGTCTCTTCCCCTATCTGCTCGATCTTTCTCAAAAGTGACATGACTATTGGATCGTGACGGTACATATAAGCCCCGTCACGAGCCAATTGTGTCATGTCGCTTATCCCATCAATCTAAAACAAATTTAATATAAATAATACGAGTCAAACATAGATATAAAGAATAGAAAATAAAATGATAAAATGATTTACCGAAAGTCGCAGCTGATCTCCGTGCCCAAAATATCCCAACGGAGCGACTTCAGCTCGTGTGTGGCTTGGATTAGCCACAAATTTCACGGTTCTTGTTAAGAACCAGTGAATATAATCTTCAAACACTGTGGGGCCTCCAGGCACAATTTGCTCGGCAGTAATGTACACACGTTGATCTCTATTATTCCAATCATCGATGTACACCCTGAGCTCGTCGCTCCAATCATAAGATTTGCTGGTTCGCCTTTTATTATGTAGTGCTTCGAGGTCCTCTTTTGTTGTGAGAAGATTTGAATCGGGAATCATTTGCAAAAAACCAAATTGTCTCGCGACACAGTCCGGGTAGTAACCCTTGCAGACCTAAAAAAATATGAGAAATGTCGTCGAAATCCAGGGAACGTCGGGTTCTGATAAGCTCATATTTATACTCACTTATCTATGTTTTTCTCCATTGTTTCAAGTGATTTATGTTATGTTTTTACTTATTTTTGTGCATGAGTCTACTTTAGAGGGTGTTATGCCTTTGATGGGTGAATTTTGCAGGTTTTAGGCCAAATTCATTGAAAACCCGTACCGAAAGCAGATGATGTTCAAAGGAACAGTCACGACATCTTCCACAGATGGAATCTGAGCTAATGGAGCACATGTATGGAAAGATCTTTGAATTAGCTTTCCAACGCAACTGGAATCGGGTCAATCGGAGTTCGGGAGAGGAAGTTATGGCCAAAACCGTGAGACTGCGCAGACAGATGCATCCATGTCGAGAGACAGGATTTCTGTCGACCGACATGATTCCTGTCGATCGAAATTCCCTCTGTCGAGCGACACAGAAGCCCGAAAAAGCTATTTTGGGCCTGTTTTGGCAGTTTTTGCTATTTTGACACAATACTCAAATTAGGTCTTTTTCCCCCTATAAATAAGAACTCTTAGGCACGAAATTAGGACACCTCATCTATCTTTGATCTTCTTTTCTCTGTTATTGCTGAATACATTGGAGTTTTTCAAGACATTGAAGGTTCCTATTTTATTGTAAGTCAATTAATTAAATGTTTCTTTATTTTCTAGTCATGATTTGTGGCTAGAACCCTAAACAGGTTCTAGGGTTATGATTTCTTTTCTGATGCATGTTTAATTGATATCAACTCATATAGCATGGATTAATTCTCTGATTTAATTTTATAATCTAGATTAAAAGAAGGACCGAGAGGTGAATTGAGATCTAGGTTTATAGTTAATAATTGATGGATCGAGAGATGAAAATTATTAACAGGAAGAAAGAATTAATTGTGTTTGTTTTCTGTCTCAAAAGGAAGAAACCTACATAGGAATAATTAGATAATTATGAGATTGATTAATTTGGTGTTCTTAGACCGAGAGGAGATAGTCACTAATTAATAATCTAGGATTTAATTGCCTGACCAAGGAATTTAATCCACTAAAATCTATGTTTTCCCCATTGCTGAGTTGATTGATATTTGCATGTTGATGATTAGATTATCTGCCCTAGGATCTGTGCTTTCTTTAATTATTTTCAAAACCCTTTATTTTCTGCATTGTTATCTTTAATTTACAAAACAAATCCCAGTTTTCTATTTCCTCAAACATCTATGTTCTAAAAACTATGACTAGTACTTTAGGTTTTTCATTGCACATTCCCTGTGGGATCGACCACCCTTGGGTGTAAAAAATATTATTTGCTTAACCGCTCTACTGCAGTTATCAGGTTCCTCAACAGAATATGGTGTAAAAGAAAACTGCATTTATTTACAAAATAAATAAATATATGTAAATATTGAAGCAATAAAATTAATTTATTAAAAATTAGATTTTATTTACCTCATCCTCACGTAACATCGCCAACTGTGAGCGATATGCCTCGAGTACGTGTTTTGTCACGTGCAACTTGCTCTTACGGACTGACCACCTGGAGCGTGCATGACATTTAAGTGTAAATTAAAGATAATAGAGAACAAGTTCTTTAAAAACCGAATTAGAAGTATTTACCTTGCTCCTATAGGAGCATCAACTGGATGGGCAGGAATAGGACCTTGTATGATAGGTCGAACAGTTATGTCTATCTACCCACGTGTTTAATCGCCAAGCCCCTACATCCAGATCATAAATTGCACGAGCTTTCCATTGGCAAGGAGCGCCTTGACGAAGACGTGTGGAATGGCTGGGATCTCTAGTGGTGCAGTATACCTCCCACCTTGTTTTTGAGCTTTTGTTAGTACTGTAAACCATGCCCTGAGCAGCAGACCACGATGTGATGACATTCTGTAATTGTTTCTTCGACTTGAAGTATAAACCAGCCCTTATGGTGTTATCGACACTGTTCCAAAAAACTGGCATATCATCAAAATGGTCAGTCATGTTGGAGTTATAATTACCGATGTCACTGTAGACGTGTGTGCCCATTTGAATACTATCATCATCTTCGGCACTGTCCGTATCTGGGCTGTATGTTGCATCTTCACTAGTCGAACCTGCACTTTCGTCTTCGTCTTCATCTTCATTTTCCTCTTCATCGTCGTTGCAGCCACCTTCATACTCCACAGCAGTATGTCCTCCGTCGCCACTTGCAGATGCCGGAGCATGCCGCGCAACACGTACTGCTAGCCAAAAATCCTTGTATTTTTTGAGGGTTTGCATACTTTTCTCATTAGAAAGGTTGCTAACTTTCCAGTCGTAACCGTCGTGAACGAACAAATTCAGCTCCAGCTCCCACTCTATTGGATTCCAACCAGTAATTTGATACACCTTCACTTGAAGTTGTGAGAAACGCAACTGATCATTAACTTGCCACGAATAGTCTGGTTGTGACATATCCTGACTCTGCCAATAAAAATGGATGTGATACGTACTCATATTTCAACAATTTCAGAAAGGAAAGGAAAATGGAAGGGGAGGAGATGATGATGAATGAATTATTTGCGTATGTTGATAACTTTTCTGGTTTTAAAAGTAAGAACCATTTGATTCGGTACTGTAACTGCCGAATTACTTTACCTGCCATAGCCAGTTGCACAGTCTGCACAAAACAGACCATAATAATTGAAAAAGACAAAACAAAAGTAATTCGGTACTGTAACTACCGAATTACTTTACCTGCCATAGCCAGTTGCACAGTCTGCACAAAACAGACCATAATAATTGAAAAGGACGAAATAAAAGTAATTTGGTACTGTAACTACCGAATTACTTTATGTCCTTTAGTCAACTGCACCTCTGAATAAAGTAAAATACAGCGTACTGGACTGGCAGACCAATAATTAAAGATACAATTGATTCGGTAGTTTAAGTACCGAATTGACTGGTCAACTCCCGCCAATTGAAAACTCAAAATTTGAATTTTTTTCAAATTTCAAAATTTAAAAATTACATCAATTTTAATTCGGTAGTTTAACTACCGAATCAAAAAATATGTAAAAAAATCAATGTTGATTTAAATTAAATATATATAATATAAAATAACATTAATTTCAATTCGGTAGTTTAACAACCGAATCAAAAAAAAAATTAATATTTATTTAAGTAAAAAAATAAATTCTAAAAATACATTAAATTATTTCCTTTGATTCGGCACTTTGAGTACCGAAATACAATTAGTGCATTTGATTCGGTAGTTTAACTACCGAATTGATGCTCGTGCTTTGTTTCGGCACTCAAACTTCCGAATCATTAAGTACTTAGTGGATTAATTAATTTATCCATATGATTCGGTAGTCAAACTACCGAAATGGTTACTCGCGTCCACAATATTAGGGTTTTCTGTAGTTGGTTTCTACATATTTAGGGTTTTGGTCACCCAAATAGAGCACCCGATAAAGATGAGTGATAATAATTTTGTTGGCCTCGATCTGCCAATTGTTGGCCCCAGGGAGATCACAAAGTGAGAATGAAAGAAGACAAGTAAGCCGAATGAGTGGTTTGAATGAGTTCGAAGCACTAGACTTGGGAAAATCTTCTGGAATTTATTTCTTGTAATGAAACTATTAAAAAGACTCTCAATTCTCTCCAGGTTAACTCTCTCTCTCTCTCTGGTGTATCATACTTACAAATGAAATATAACAACCTACTTATAAGACAAGGCTAAAGCAATTAAAACACTACTATTGAATGTTCATCAATTTTCACCTGAAACCACTGAGCATTAAACTTTATGTGACTAGTAACCATCGAGCTTCCTCCTGAAACGGTTGAGTTACCTAGCCTCTTGACTCGCAACGGTCGAAACACTTAATTACTTGGGTTGTAATGTTTGAACTGTTACACCTCTTCATTAACTCCCCATACTCGAAACTACCGAGGGAGTAACTCAACATTCTCCTCCTTACTTCTAGCGCGGTTCGAGGTCTCGAACACCCAACAGGTGTCGCATCGTAGCCAACCTTAACTGGTAAGGCCTTTGTTAGCGCATCGGCTCTCTTCTCATCAGTTTGAATGAACTATGCCTTCGACACATTCTCGAATGATATGGTATTTCGTGTCAATGTGCTTGCTACGACCATGAAAGACTGGATTTTTCATAAGAGCTAGTGCGAATTTAATATCCACGAAGAGCTTAACTGTTTTTGGCTTCAAACCACTTAATTCAAACATCAACGCTTTCAACCAAAGCACTTGACAAGTTGTTGCTGCTTCTGCCATGAACTCCGCTTCGCACGAGGAAAGGGCCACCATTTTCTGTTTCAGTGAGTTCCACGAAACAAGCGAATCAGTAATGTAGAACGTCATTCCTCCAGTACTCTTTCGATCATCTAGATCTCCTGCGAGATTACTGTCCGAGTATCCCACGATCTCTTCATCTCCAACTCCTCTTTTAAACATTAGGCCGAGCTGCATAGTGCCTCTAAGATAACGAAGAATCTGTTTCGCGACCTTGTGATGCATCTCCATAGGCTTCTCCATAAACCTACTATCAACTCCAACAGCATATGAGAGATTCGGCCTCGTATGAAGAAGATATCGAAGATAATTAATAACTTCTCGGTACTTGGTATTGTCAGCCGATTGTCCTTCGAGATCTTTGTGGAGTTGAGCCCTCTGCTCCATTAGTATTCTCGTAGCCTTGTAATCAAGCATCCCGAAATGGGCTAGAAGTTTCTTCGCATTAGTTGCCTGCTATATTGAGATACCTTCTTCGAACTGGTCTACTTCGATACTAAGATAGTACGAGAGTGATCCGAGATCACTCATCTCAAACTCATCCATCATTTGCTTCTTGAAGACTCTGAGTGCCTTTTGGATCTTCACCAGTTATGATCAAGTCGTCCACATAAACACCAACAATTAATCTGGTGTTAGTTTTACCCCTTGTGTACACAGCTTGCTCCTGCAAACATCTCCTAAAACCCATTTGTTTCAAACTTTGGTCGAGCTTCAAATTCCAAGCTCGAGGGGCTTGCTTAAGCCCATACAGAACCTTCTTCAACTTTAGTATTAGGTGCTCCTTTCTAGTGACTTTGAACTCTCCCGATTGAGACACATACACATCTTCTTCAAAATCTCCATCTATAAATACTGACTTCATATCGAGATGGTGCAATCGCCAACCTCGATTTGCTACAATGGCAAGTATTGAAGGGATTTCTAGCAAACTGAATTGTCAATCCATAACCCAGGTTGGAATTGGATATCAAAAATATATTACTAAGCCTATGAATAATCCTAGCATGCTTCTATTGAAATGCAGAAGATGATGGTATGCAGAATACTTGGATTGCAGAAAATGTTGAACTAGGTGTCCAGAGATTTGATCCTCAATCCTCTTTTTTGCGCAACAAGGTTAATCCTACAAGATAAAGGAATTAAATCTTCTGAAATTATTGAAAACTAGAGAGAGAAATAAGAGATAGATCCTCCCGATCTGATCATCTGATCTCTATCCCAACTCCGATCCAGAAATCTGGTGAAGATTCCCTCCAGATTCCGTGCCTATCGAGAAACATAATTTCCTCCTTCTTTCTCATATCAAAATCGCCTATCATAGCTCCCAATTACTGGTCTGCTGCTTTGCAATTTCTGATCTTGTAGTGTGTTGTGATATGAGAGTCTAAGATCTCAGATGGGCTTGAGCTTTCATGCCAGACCAGGGACCAGAATGTAAATAGCAAATAAGGTCCATCAATTAATTAATTCTCATATTCAACCAGAATATAATTAATTAATTAATATTGATTCATGCCACTAGAGAATCAATAATATCCTATGATAAGCTCATATTTGTACTCACTTATCCATATTTTTCTTCATTGTTTTAGTTCAATTAGATTAAGTTTTTAGTTATTTCTGTGCATGAGTCTGTTTTAGAGGATGTTATGCTCTTGATGGAGAGTTTTGCAGGTATTTTAGGCTAAAAAGAGGTCATATGATGAAAAAGCCGTGAAGAACAGAGTTGCTGCTTCGATTGACACATGGGAAGTTGACCAAATTGGAAGATGTGGTAAAAACCCGAAGCATTACCTCTGTATCGATTGACGTGGTGCATGTCGATCGACACAGAGGTCGAATGTCGATCAAAGGCAAGGCAGAGGAAGGAGTCTCGACATGCATGCAAGCATGTCGATCGACACCACCGATGTCGATCGACACGGAGGATGAAGAGGCTGATCGACATGAAGGAGAATCCGTATTTCAACTTACATGTTTGTCGATCGACATGGTGCATGTCGATCAACACAGAAGCCCGACAAATAATTTTGGCCTGTTTTTGCAATTTTGTTATTTTAGCTCAATAACTAATTTAGATATTTTGGATCCTCTATAAATAGGGAACTCTTAGGACACGAATTCGACTAGTTTTTATGCATTATTTTACTTAGAATATTGTAGACATTGGAGTTTTTACAAGACATTGAAGGTTCCTCTCACTTGTTAAGGTAATTAATAATATGTTTGTTTTTATTCAAGTCATGTTTTGTGGCTAGAAACCCTAGCAGGTTCTAGGGCTTTTGATATTCTTTTCTGATGCATGTTTGAATGAAATCAACTCAATAGCATGGTTTAATTTCCTGAGATTAATTTATTGAATCTAGATTTAAAGAAGGATCCAGAGATGAATTTGAATCTAGGTTTATAGTTATCAATTGAAAGACCGAGAGGTGAAAATTGGTAATAGGAAGAGGAAATTAAATATACTTGTTTTCTGTCTCAAAAGGAAGAATCATGTGTAGGAATTAATTAGATAATTATTGAGATTGACTAAGTTTGTGTTCTTCAGACCGAGATGAGATAATCACAATTTAGTAATCTAGGGTTTAATTGCCTAACCAAGGAATTTAATCCATCCAAATCTAATTTATCCCCATTGCCGAGTTGATGAATTTGCATGGTGAAGTTTAGAATATCTGCCCTAGGATCTGTATCTTTAATTATTGTCTTTCAAAACCTTTAAATTATTGCATCGTTGTCTTTATTTTTCAAACCAAAATCCCTATTTTCAATTTCCTCAAACTTTTATGTTCTAAAAACTATAGCTAGTACTCAAGCTATTTCGTTGCACAGTCCATGTGGGGGTCACCTTAGGGTGTAAAAAATTTATTTGCTCGTTGTTTCTGTAGTTTATCATCCTACCAATTTGCTATCACGTTATGAAGAAAGGGTTGCATTGACTCGAATTATCTCCATATTTAAGGTTACAGACATTCATTTATTAATTTGAGCTCTGACAAGCTCCAAAATTAATTAACATCTTTTATTCTTGAATCAATCCACTCAACCATTTTCACTTATGCTTGAACTTAATCAGCCTGTAGGACTTTAGCATAACGAACCTTTTGAGTTGTTCAGGGAATGTCACCATCCTATACTGGATACGGTTACCTAGTTCCAGTCATAAACATTCATACACAGACTGTTACCACCCAAGATACAGATATACAAGTTCGACTAGAACTTTCCACCATAGTATCTCAAAGTGACGCACAAGTCGATGTATACCTCCGCACCTTCATGTAGGTTTAAGATTCCATTGAGTAATCAAGATCAAGATTCTTTTAATGTCAAATAAAAGAATTGATCTTCTTTAGGTCCTATCAATGCGTACCGCACGCACCAGACATACCAAGCAACCAAGATAAGCTACTTATTACCGCGTATGCTGCAGCTTATACCGACAGTGGGACTACCTCAGTTGTAATCTACTACACACCGTATGCTCTCCCTATCGACGAGATAAGAGGATACTTGCATTTGTGACACATGTTTGTTAATTCAGACAGGAGATGAACATACAACATTAATGACTCCCAATATATTAACCAATAAACCTTGTGCATAATATACCAATCATAATGCTTTCAGTATACAAATTCATCAAGTATGACTCAAACTGTATCCATTCAAGTGACTGGTGCGAAGACTTCCTCGAAGTCTATGCCTTGTCGCTGCACATATACATTCGCTACTAAACGAGCTTTGTGCTAGATCACTTCACCATTCGAGTTCTTCTTGAGCTTGAAGGCCCACTTTAGTACGATTACTTTGTGTCCGACCGACAATAGAACCAGAGACCATGTCTCATTTTTTACAATGGCTTCAATTTCTTTGGCCATTGCCTCCTCCCATTGTGGTTGTCCCGTCACTTCATTGTAACAAGATGGCTCCTCCGTTTTTACTAACATCACTTCCTCGAAATCAAGTTCCACTCGAGGAGCTTCTGCTAATATGTCAGTCATGTCATTATATCGAACAGGACCTACATAACTCCCAATGTTTCCACCTGAATAGGGGTGAGTATTCTGTTATTTGGTTCGGTTTTGGTCTGTAAAAAATCGAACTGAAATAATTGAATTTATGTTTGAGGGAACCCAAACCGAATTACTAAAATAACCGAACCGAAATTCTTATTCAGTTTTTTATTATTATGGTTATAACCGAATTTAATATAAATTTAATAAATTAATAAAATTAAAAATAAAAATTATATATATTTATTTTAATGTATATATTAAAAATATATTTATATAATATAGTTTTAATATATATATATATTAAAAATATAATTATATATTAATTTAAATATATATATATATATATATGATATTTATTAATAATATATATAAATTTGGTTATTCGGTTATTTTGGTCTGGAAAAAATAATCGAGCCGAAAACTCAAACTGAAATATTGAAAAAAAATAGCCAAACCGAACTGAAAACCGAAATAACCGACCAAACACTACAAAAAATTGTAAATTTACGATGGATTTGCGACCAAAAAAATGGGTCCCAATTTAGTGACGGACTAACGACGGAATAAAATTTTAAATTTTGCAACGGAATATTCCCTCGCAAAATTCCTTTTTTATAATATTTATATTTTTTAGTACGTATAATGAATGAGATTAGTGTTTGGTTCAGCGGTAGCACGCGTGCGAGAGGTGCTGAGTTCGAATCCCCTTGGATGCAGGCCACCAAATTTGATGATTGGACCGGGTTGAGCTGGTTCAAAATTGGTTCAAAAAAAACTTAAATTTTATTTTTTGAAGAAAATCTCCGTTGCAAAACTTTGCGACGGATTCATTTTTGGTCGCAGATTTTTCGCGACAAAAGCTTTTGCGACGGACAAAATCCATCACAAAATAGCAGTTTGCGATGGATTTTCCTATCGCAAAAATGTGAATTTTTTGTAGTGAAAATAACCAAAAAATTTTGGTTTGGTTTTCGGTTTTTTCGGTTTCTTGCTCACCCCTACACCTGACCATGGAGTGGATAGACTTCCATCTTGATCCACTCTTTAACTGGTTTGAACTATAAAGTATTCGAATCAACCTGTTTGGATACTTTCGTAGCACCTTGATTCCTTGTCGAACCACTCTCGAACTGGGTCGGTCGAGTTCCAATCTGAGCAATATCATCATAGATTACAAATGAGCCATCATTTTCTTCACTTGGCCAAACCCAGGAATCACCTTTGAACACAGCATCACAGCTCACGTGTATTTTGCCGAGATGTGGTTTGAGTAATCTGTGTATCCCTTCTTCGACTTCTAAGTTCACAAATGGCTGACTTTGGTCGTTGAGCTTCTTCAAGTAGGGATTGGCCACTCTGGCATGTGCAGTACACCCAAACACACACAAATGTGCTAGGTGTGGCTTCCTTCCAGTCTAGATTTCGAACGGGGTCTTGTCTGGAATGACTTTAGTTGGCAGACTGTTGAGTAGGTAGACTACATGTCGAACAGTCCCCCTAATACTTGCTTGGAACACCATTCTATTGAGGAGAATATGGTGCGGTGAAATGTCGTTTGATACTTACATGCTCGCACAACTCTATGAACTCCTTCGAGAAGAATTCTCATCCTCTATCCGATCGAAGGACTTTGATTCATATCTCGGTCGGATTCTCAACCAACTAGAACAAAGAACATGCCTCATCCTTAGTTTTCATCATGTGTAGCCACATCCATCGGGAGTAATCATCCAGAATAACGTGAAGTATCGATTGCCTCCAAGTGTGGTTGGAGTAATCGGTCCACATAAATCAACGTGCAAGAGTTCGAGCAATTTTTTTGCTCAAAATTTGGCTTCACCAGCTAATGGTTGTCTCGTCTTCTTTACTACTAAACAAGTTCGACAAAGTTGCATTGGGTGAGATATTGGCGGTGCTCCTACGACCATTCCCTTGTTAACGAGTGTCTTCAAGGCTTGAAAGTTGACATGCCCTAGACGAGCATGCCACAACCATGTTGGATCTTTAAAATTTGCAAGAAGACTAACCGGTTTCGCCATCTGGAGCTCGATTCAGTATATACAGTTCCAAGTTCACCCCACCTTCATCATAAGACACGAAGGACTCTTGGCAAACACTTTGAGCTCGTCGCCATCCATTACAATCTGGTGACCTGTCTCCGTCAATTGTCCGAGATTTACCATGTTGCTCCTTAGTCAAGGAAGGTAATATACTTCTTGGAGCAGCCATTGATCGCCATTTCTGCATTAGAAAAGGATAGAGTCTTTTCCTTGGATCTCCACCGTTGAGTCATCACCAAATCGTACTTTATTGGTGACTATTTCGTCAAGTTCGAAGAACTTGTCTTTATCCCCAGTCATATGGTTGTTGGCACCATTATCCAAGAACCAAACGGCATTCGGTGTCTCGGGATGATTGGTTTCTTGATCATTGAGCAGGAAAACCTCATCCGATGGGATCTCCTCCGAGATTGCCATAAGAAGAGTTGTTTCAACATTGTTGGCATGGGCGAGGCGAGCTTCGTCGTTCTTCTTGCTACTCGACATTGTGTCGAGTAGTGACCCATCTCATTGCAGTTGTAACAACAGATGTAACTCTTATCTCGATGGTCTCCTCGACCACCCGTACCATTCGTTGCTCCTTGACTTCCTCTACCTCGACCTCTGCCACGAGAACTACGCCCTTGATTCCCATTTTCTCCGAAGGTCTTTTTTAATAGAGATGGTGAGTCATTCCCATCTTTTTTTGAATCAGGCCTCCCAATCCGCCTGAGTGAGGAGTACCCGATCCTCCTTTCTTTCGGTGCTAGTAATCTTCTTGTGTGTACGTTCCTCAAAGACTTTATGTCTACCAACAGCCTCCTCGAACGTGGGTGTAAGATCATAAAATTGTCCAATCCTGGCTACCACAGTGATAAACTATTCTGGTATTGTGTCGAACAACTTCTTCACCAACGTAGAGTCACTTAAAGTTCCTCCAAGACTCGAATAATTCACAAACATAGTATTGAGTCATCCGACATAGTGATCGAATGACTCACTATCGCTCATGTGCATCACGTCAAACTCGTTTTTGAGTGTATGCATCCTTGCATTATTCACTCTATCTGCCTCGACGAACCTTGTCATTAAGCATTCCCATAGTTCCTTTGTTGTTGTCTTCTTGGCTACTTGCATAAGGAGGTCTTCCGGAAGTGCTTGGAAGAGACGCGACCTCGCCTTCTTGTCGAGCCGGGCATCTACCTGTGCGCCTTCTGCTGGCTCAACTGTCTCCGGCCCACCCTCCTTGGTCCTCTATCATTGCCTGCACATGAATCACACAGCTGGTGTAATTCAGGTGAGTCAATTGCGGGTATTGGAACGAACTGCTCCCTTGTTGTGCCCGTGATGTTTCTGCAGTAACCAATGACATATTATCCCACCATATGATTTAGGCATAAATTGATGCTCTGGTACCACTTGTTGGCCCCAGGGTTCAAGATCACAAGGTGAGAAAGGAAGAAGACAAGTAAGTCGAATGAGTGGTTCAAATGAGTTTGAAGCACTAGATTTGGGGAAATTTTCTTGAGTTTATTTCTTGTAATGAAACTATTAAAAAGACTCTAAATTCTCTCTAGGTTAACTCTCTCACTGGTGTGTCACACTTACAAATGAAATATAACAACCTATTTATAAGACAAGGCTAAAGCAATTAAAACACTACTATTGAATGCTCATCAATTTCCACCTGAAACCACCTAGTATTAAACTTTATTTGACTAGTAACCATCGAGCTTCCTCCTGAAACGGTTGAGCTACTTAACTTGACTCGCAACGGTCGAACCACTTGATTACTTGGGTTGTAATGTTCGAACTGTTACATCTTTTCATTAACTTCCCATACTCGAAGCCGCCGACGGAGTAACTCAACACCAATGGCGGAGAGGACTTGCCTTTGCTGAAGGGGGATGCCCAGAGTCACGGGAGGGCAGGGGTTCTGCTCCATGACTCCATCCGACGTCGCTTCTCGCCCTTTCGGCCTCGACTGGTGTCACGATGTCAAAATGTTAATCTGATGGAAACTTTGGGAGAGAAATTTGATTACAATGGCAGTATATTCAGATGATCAACACATTTCAAGCTAAAAAAAACGAAACAAAGCATTAGGTTGGGAAAGAACTGATTTTTGTATTTTGTAATAACTAGTTAATAAATAATTCAAACGGCACAAAAATAAGACGGCAAACTCTCATCATTCATTAGTGAAACATACATTATGTGATCTTCTCCGATACAAAACACACACACACACACAGAGAGAGAGAGTAGAAGTAGAATGTATGCATATGTATATATACAAGGGTAGCTATTGTCTAGCTACATCCATATAGCATTAGCCTTGATGAGCAATGGCTTAAGCTGCCCTTTAATATTGAGGCTCATGATCTCATTGGAACCCCCAAGAAACTCCTTCCCCACGAACACAGCAGGCACACTAGGGTCGCACCCTAACTTCATCAACGCCTTCTCCATCTGAGCTCCATTCGGATGCCCATCCAGCTCGCACACCCCGGGGCTCGCCCCGAACCCCCGTATCAGCATCACTATCGCATGCGACATGCAGCACCCGCTCTTGCTGAATACCACCACTGGCCTCCCCCCTACTACTTGCCTCACACTTTCCATCTCAATATTCTCTTGACTTTGATTTTTTTTTTTTTTTTTTTTTTTGGGAATGTATGTGTTTGTGGAGTTTGATATTGTTGGGAAATATGGGCTTATTTGGAGGTGTATATATAGGTAATTAAGAGTTAGAGATGATGAAATCTTGGTGTAGTCATCAGTTCATGCACAAAACCAGGAGGTTTTTTTAAAAAAAAAAAATATATATATACCTTTATGAAATGCTGGAATTTCTTCTTTTTTCTTTTTCACTGTGAGTATATTGACATGTTTCGAAACGTGAGTAATTGAATATTATGAAAACTGGCCATGATTGAATGAGAATAATGCTAAAAATAATATCTCAAAGCAACAAGATTTTGTAAACATATATCTATATATGTTGGGCAAATTAAGGGGAATATGATTTTAGACAAGGATCATAAGCCACTTTGACGCCGGGCCCCCTACCCTCTTTAGATTCGAGGGTGATCGCTTATAGCTTTATTCCAAATGGGAATACATCACTCAAATTTATAGCTTATGATGACTAATTAATACTCCCTCCGTCCCGTTACAATTGTCACGTTTCTTTTCGGCACGGAAATTAAGAGTTGTGAGTGTAGAATGAGTTAGTGGGGTTAATATTTTATTGTTGAGTGTGAAAAAATTGTCATTTTAGGAAATGTGACAATTTGGTTGGGACGCCCAATTTGGTAAGTGTGACTAGGGGTGTGCACGGCCCGGTTTGGCCGGTTTATGGGGCAAAGTACGGACCAAACCAATAGGTACGGTTTGAAATTTTCACAAACCAAACCAGCCAAATAATTATTTCAAACCAAACCGGCCAAACCATATTATAACGGTTTGGTTCGGCCGGTTTAAACGGTTTGAAGATTATTCAACTAATAATATTACAAAAAAATGAAACTTGTATATCAATTTTATTATTAGATATTAATGAAATAATGATACACAAAAATAAAACTAATATAAATATATCTTGCTTGTCATTAATTATAAATATGAGATAAGTAATAAATAAATAATATTATGGTTGCAAGAAACAATTAAATATATGTTGATTTATAGGGTTACAATTGGAAAAATATAAGCATCGGACATATATATCAATATAATTGATATTTTAGCTTTCTATCAAATGATATTTTATTATCATTATTATATTTAAAATTATATTATTTATACGGCTGGTCCGGCCAAAACGGTCGGTTTCAACCTTCAAACCGTCGGCCAAACCAAATCATCCAGTTTGAGATTTTTCAAACCAACCCGGCCAATCATTTTTTTCAAACCAACCAAACCGGCCAAATTAATTTGGTTTGGCCGGTTCGGCCAGTTTCAGCCGAACCGTGCACACCACTACGTGTGACAATTCAAGTGGGACAGAGGGAGTACCAGAAATGCTCCAATGCTCATACATACCCACACGACTCATCATGGAAATTCATTAGAGGTAATGATAATAATTAAAATGAGTATTCTCGATCCCAAACCTCAAAAGTTGTTTAATTAATGAATCAGGATCCGAAAAATGAATTCTCAATTTAAGATCTAAAAGATCACGAAAATTTTTTATTTAGGATCCGAAAGATGATAAAATTCTCAATCCAGAACCTCAATATCAGGTCCCGGATTGAGAATTGTATAATCTTTCAAGTCATGAATTGGGAATTCATCTTTGGAATCATAAATCGATAATTAAACTATTTTTTGGGTCTTGAATTGACGATTTCCCTAATTAAAGTTAATCATACCACTAATTTTATATTACCACTTCAGTACATTTGAATAGTTGAACGAAACAGAATTAATTATTGATATAAATCAATAATTAATAAAAGTAACAAAATAAAGTATTGTTTGAAAGTAGAAGATTTTTTTAAAAATTATATTCTTTCATGTTCGTAGCATGGGACTGGTGATGAAAGGATATAACACGTCATATGATGAGTGGCAAGTTGAAGTGGAATTTGATTAATGTGGAAAGCTACAAGGATATGTTTTTTGCCTTTTTTATCTTATGCTCTTATCTATTTATCATCGAATTTCTCAACACATATTAAAAAAAATGAATATCTGAATCCTACAAAAACTAATGAGAGCAAAGATTTATATGATTTCCGTACGACTCTTATAGCATGCAGCATATTGTACAGTGAGAGAAAGTTCCATTTCAATCCACGTGCATGAAAACTGCATTACCATTGGCATTTATTGAACGTGGATGGATACTATTATTCTATAAAAATAAGACTTGTCACGTCCGATTCTCTTTAATTAATTATCTGATGCTCATTTATTTCATCGATCCAAATATAAATATTCTTAAAACAAACAATTTCAAATGCTGTCCAATCCGGATTTGACACGACAATGGAAGCATGCATGTGTAACGGGTCCAGCGGTTGACCTGTCCGGCACCCCCGATTCTCACGGAGATCAGCCGTCGCATATGCGCATCAAGCCGAACATTCAAGGGGCGATAGGAAATATAGGAGTAGAACATGTACCTGCATGCATCAGATAGGCATTAGCCGATTGTGATTACACTCGGAACTAGGGGCAGCACACATGGGATCGACCGAGACCGAGAATCTGGGGCCAAAACTTTCACTCCGTGACATTCTCCCCCACTGATTCTCGCGACGCCCTCGTCGCGTGCACAGTTAGAGGGTACCGACGTCGCTTCCTTGCGCGCACTAGCGCTCGCCCAACGTAAGTATGGTTTGCCCACACACTCGTATCCAGTCATCCCATTCGTGCCCCCGTTTGGCACCCAACGTCTCCAACCACCATTGGAATATCACTTGTTGATTCTTTTCTTTGTTCGCCCGTGACCGTACTCGGCGTGTTACCCGCACGAACCAAGCTCTCATTGTCCAACAACAACCGCAAGCACCTCCCTACTTTGGGAGTTGTCCCCACCTGGACACCGCTCGCCTGTATTTTCGTTGCCACCTTCAACTTTCAAAGTGAACAACATGGCCACTCACTCCCTTGGAGTGCCATCACGAGAGCCTAGGTCCAACATCGCTGAGTCCGCTCTGATACCATGTGTAACGGGTCCAGCGGTTGACCCGTCCGGCAATCCCGATTCTCACGGAGATCAGTCGTTCCATATGCGCAACAAGCCGAACATTCAAGGGGCGATAGGAAATATAGGAGTAGAACATGTACATGCATGCATCAGATAGGTATTAGCCAATTGTGATCACACTCAGAACTAGGGGCCAGCACACATGGGATCGACCGAGACCGAGAATTTGGGGCCAAAACTGTCACTCCGTGACACATGCATGCAATATTTTCACGATGGCCACGACTAGTCTTGTAATTTTGATGGTTTTAAGAAAAAGAATAAAACTATTAATAAAATATAATACAAATACAAAATGATTATATATTATTCAAAATTATAAAGTTTATTTGAATTTCTTTTATCACAAAAGACTTGAGTTTTTCAATATTTCACAATTATTGAATATAGAACTCACTCATTTTTATATAAAATCTCGAAAGTAAATAAGCAACCTTAAATAAATGTAAATATATAAATTTAACTGCGTAATTATCATTTAATAATATTTTTCCAAGATTTTTTTAAGCAAATTCACTAGTAAAATCATCAAAATTAATATCTTATAACAAGTTTTGTTAAATGGATATCAAAGCAAGTTTTATTCAACCTTTCTTGTAATATTATTGTTAGGAATTATGTTGTAATTCTTTTTTTTAGTTAATTTTGATGTATCAAACCAATTAGTCATCAGTTATGATTGTATAGAACTGACTGTCCCTAGGTGTTAGTATTGCTCAAACTTGTAAGTCATGTATGTGTTTATCGAGTTGTAATAGAAGTTTACTCACTCACCAGTTTGGAGTCTCAAAGCCAGCCGAAAACTGACTGGTAACTGACAAGTTACCAGCAGCAGAGATTAGCTACAAGTTTCCTTGAGCCGAAGTGAAGAAACTTGTGAGACCAAACTCACAAGAGACATCGAAGATAAAGACAAACGTAAGCTTTTAAGGATTAGACTTAAAGACGAAGGAATCTCCATACTACTAGAGAGACAAAATGTCAATTGTCTTAGGAATCAATTAGTCTGGATAAGAAAAGAGTCTATTCTGACACAAGCAGTAGCCTACCTACCACAATACATCAAATAGTACTGCAGCACAGAAAAGCAGGGCGTCGTCAGAACATCTCATTAGTCGGTTCAAATGGCTACATTTCAGATTTCTGGAAGTCGCATCCATAAATAGAGGAGATGGCTCACATAGAGAAGGTTACCAACCTCAACGAAAACCAAAATTTGACGAAGTTACGAATTATGAATGTTTTCAAAGCTCTTGTAACTCACCGTATTGTTTAAGACACGAGACTCCTAGCTTATTGCTAGAGTTACTTCCGGAATTCCTATTGTCTAAATAAGAATCCAAGGAGAGATTCTCAATGCCTTGAGAAACCTAGGTTTTACTTCTAAAATCACTCATCTTCGATGTTCTAGGAAGAACTCAACCATCCAACCTTCCATCTAGTTACTGTGCGATGTATTCGCACATCAAACTAAGCGAACGAGTACAAGATGGAAGAGTGAGCACACAGCCGGTGGACGGAAGAGTTACCAGTGACTACGACTGATTGGTCTACATCATCATTGTAACTTGTACTAGTGATTTTCAACCCGTGTGGTTGAAGAGTGGACGTAAGACATTTGGCTCCGATCCACAATAAATATCCTTGTCGTTTACCAACTTTGCTTATTTCTGTTCTTGATTTAAAGCCCAACAACTTAGATATATTCTCAGATTCAGCTAAGTTAAAGAGATAACTGACTTTAACAAGTTTTCTGATAACCAAAATTGTTAAATCCTTTGTCAGTTTTGAACATTGAACAAGTTCCGCTACATGTTTAATATTCTGCTTTGGGACAACAATAGTCAATCACAAATAAAATTTCAATGAGTTTAGTTTCGAAAAATTTCTCTCAGCTGATGCAACATGTACTGACAATAAAACTCAAAGTAGCTCAATTGCTGCTCGAATCGCTGCTCTATCTGAGTGAGTGTGGGTTTGTTGATCTGGTTGGGCATCGTTGCTTAGTTCGCTTGTGCCTGTGGGTTCTTATTTGGAATTTGTGGGGTTGGTCGCCCGCTTCCGGCCACATCAGTCCGGTTGAATTCCTCCTGCAGATTCCGAGTCGTGGTCTGACGCTCCCTGCTGGCACTCCCTGGTTCCTCGATAATTGGGTGTGTGTCGAATTGGTGTTGTAACTGACGGTTCTCTCGATCGAGAAGTTCGTACCTCCTCGTCATCTCTTTCATTTGTGCTCTCATCCTTTCTATAGCACCCGTTGCGGCCTGGACCCGGCTGACCAACTGGGCTACGTGCGGGTCCCGCATACTGGAAGGCGGGGGTGGAGGGCATGCCAGTTCGCTGAGCAGTGTCGCGTTGAAAGTTCGGAGGAGATCAACCGTTTCATCGCGGTTTGGGGGTTGGGGGCCTCCGAGCCTGGCTGTTTGCGGGCATCCACGCCCGGCTTGTGCGGGAGCCCCTCGTCCAGCGCTTAGGTTGGTTCTACGGCCTACCCCGGTTGGTGGAGTGGTTCTCCCAGTGTCGACTTTGATTGCGGTGGTGTTGGTTCCATCATCGACCATTTCCTACAAAAGAGTTAGTGCAACTTTCGTTCATGGGGCCCCACGGTGGGCGCCAAATTATTGAGGGTGTTTTTGTACGGATACTGGGCCATGGGAACGTTTACACGAATAATATAGAAAAATAGCAGAAATAGCGATAAAAATGCAATAAACAATAGGATATTTATCAAACCGGACTGCGAAATACAGTGAAGTCATCGTTGATGGCCGGAAAACCAGTTCGTCAATGACTTCGATGGACGAAATTCTTTCAATATTATCGAGGAACAAAGAAGTAAAATATGTAATTTCGTAGATGTTGAAAAATCGACTTACAAAGGGTACTTATAGGAATTTAAGAGCTATATATTGTTTCCTATATTTCCGCCAGGGGTATATTAATGAGTTGCGGGTTTGTCGCGTCTGTTACGCTGCACCCTCCTGGCCATTTCCGTGATTTCCGCAATCTTATCATTCTACAGTTATTGATCTTTTCGACCGTTGGTTAGTTGCCCGTTGATCAAACTGCTTTAGTCGGACTGCTACCTGTGGACCGGATAAATCGAACTGCTTTTTCATTCGGACTGTCCAGCCAAATGGGCCGTCTTTGTCTGGGCCAAACTACTGCTTTTCCCTGCGAAACCGTTAATGGGTCGTGTTGTGGACCCCTAGGTGGGCCGATTATTATCATACCCCAACAAGTATCCAACCTCTTGTAAATTAATAAATCTAAAGCAATATTTTTTGTTTTGGTAAAACATATTGAACAGTCTTTAGCTCTTGAAACAAATATTGATCATTAAATTTTCGATATTTTAGAATATTGTCTAGATGTTCAAAATTTATTTTAAATAACATCATCCAATAAATTTAAAAAATCTTTTAGAATAAAATAATATTTCAAAAATAAATAATAAGAAGTGAAGGGAATATTTTCTTTTAGGAAATGAGATATTTCTTTTTTTTTTAGGAATAAAATACTTGTGTTCATGAATCATATATATAGGTTGTACCTCTTACACGACTTTATAATTGCCACTAGCCCGAGTTATGAAGATCTTGCAATTATAATAAAATTCACAAATGTTTATCTGCTGAAAAGTTCCATAACTGTCGATTCTATGGTGCAAGTTCGAGACTAAGAATTTTCTCCGTCCCGGTCAACTAGTCACATATTAACCAGGCGCAGTAATTAGTTTTTTCTTGAATACAGTAAAATTAATATTTTATTAATATCTATAAAAGTTATCATTTTAAAAAAATTAATTAATATAATAAAACAGACCAAAAATGAAAACAAATAATAGAACAGAGGAGTATTATTTTTTTGGATTCGAATTGGCAGCAATAGCATCGATCCATGCATTATTACATGCCCGCATGAGAGAGAGAGAGAGAGAGAGAGAGAGAAAACTAGGGCTTTATTTGAAGGTGTGTATCTATAGATGGAACAGTTGGTTAGTCTAGTGATGATGGTGCACGAGTTCTAATGAAATCTTGACGTGTATCGCACCTTTTTTTTTGAAATTAAATGGAATGTAACTCAACTCAACACCTATACTTTATTACACAGAAAAAGAAAAAAAAAAGTTTTAACTACTAGTCCACCCTATTTCAGCCTCTTATTTGATACTCCCTCCGTCCCATTAGATTAATTCAATTTGGTTTCAGCACAGAAACCAATGTTTGTGAGTGTAGTGAAATTAATATTTTATTGGTGTGAGAAGATTTTTTTCCATTTTAGGAAAGTGGACTAATCTAGTGGGACAGACAAAAATGAAAATATGGACTAATCTGGCGGGCCTGAATGAGTATAATCTTTAGCATTATTATATATTAAAATACTATTCATAGTAAATAAACTTGATCAAGATTATTATCTTACATAAGAAAAGGTAGATTATTTATATACTAATATAGACATCGAATTTTAAACTAATTTTATCAGATTGTGGGACTTCTCCATTCAAACATATAAAATTTAAAAAATAAATTACTAAATTATTTAACCACAACTTATTTTTTTTCACTACAAATTTGTAGGAAAAAAAAATAGAGGTCCGAAAATTAGTTAAAAAAAACATAAAGAGTAAAAAGAAATCGAATTGTCCCTTGTTCGGGGTGCAGTGGTGAAAGCACTTTATGACCAATAGATCATGGGTTCTACATGTCTCTTGTTCGGTGTGTGTTTTTAAATTAATACTCCCTCCGTCCCAGATTAATAGTTTCGTTTGCTTTTGGCACAATAATCAAGACATGTGAGTATAGAATGAGTTGAGTAGAATTAATATTTTATTATTGAGTGTGAAAAAATTGACTTTTTTATAAACAAGATTATTAAAGTGGGATGGACAAAAATGGGAGACATAGTATTAAAATGGGACGGAGGGATTATTAATTTTTTTTTAAAAAAAAAAATCGACATTAATAAAAAAACGTTAATAAAAGGCAAAAAACTGTCTAACGGTAGTTGGTGTCTGAACAGACCTCTTGAAAGGCGAGTCCAATACACGGACGAATAGGAGATCGGTCATGTTACCCAATCAGACGCTTCTCCCCAATAGAGTTGCGACGTGGATTGCACGCGCCCTCAGGACCGCGTGTGATTTCTCGATTTCCCATTCACTTTGCAAACATTCCTAGTTGAAAGATTTTGAAGATTTGCGAAAATGAATAAAAAAAATCGTGTGGCTGAAGACAGGAAATTGATTGCCGCCATCAGCCTCTTGAAATGACGGAACTGCCCTTTCTGGGTTTATGATTTTCATTCAATTAACTACGCTCATTAAAGAAGGGCGCTTTTGGATTTGAGCAATTATTGAAGGGATGAGATGCGAGTTAAGTGTTGACTGCAAATTATTGTAGCGTAGAATATGGAGAGAAGCGCCGTATCGACGAGGCATGGAAAAAAAAAAAACATACGTGTATATGCATACGTACATACATATGTAGAGAGAGAAGACTAGAGTGAGAGAGAAAGAGAAAGAGACTTTCCTGGTAACGATCAATGACTTTATAGCTTTACGAATTACAGAAGAGTTTTAAGGAGAATGATCATCACTTCACTCTGACTCAGGTATATATTCCTTAATCAGCTAACCTTTTTTTGGAATTTCATTTGATCTGTTTCAATTCTCTTTGTTCAATACGATGCGTGATCTGGTTTTGTGAGCTGTGAAATGTCTATTATTTCGCTTTTATGTTTTTTCCCCAAGTTTTCTGGATCAGTTACTTCCTAATTATTAGCTCTTACTTTTTTTAGCGAGGAGATGAGTTCGCTAATTTCTTTGAGATCCTTCTTTATTTGGATTAAATCTGGATAATCTCCGAGATTTTGTTGTGGCGTGATCTGGAAAGTTGGTGGTGGATTTTGTCTGCTGAGTGTGAAATTGGATTGGTGACATTATTTGTACTCGATTTAAGGCTGCCAAAGAAGGATAATGCGTTGAAGTTTTTGTTTGTCTTTGTTATTCAAATACAAAAAGGAAGAAAAAAATGCAAATGAGGCAATTTTGGATAGATTTTTTGTTTTGTTGATGTGAGTTTTGTGGTAAAGGTTGTGGTAAAGTCTGTAAATTTGATTTCAGAGAGAGTGGTATTCTATATATATATCTCTCAATATTATCTGCTCTTTTTCTTCTGTTTTGAGATCCTTAGCTTCTTCATTTTAGTTATTGCACCTGCTCTTCTGAATCATCTATATATCATGCAGGTTCATATTCTATAAGCAGTTGTTCTGGTTCAGCTAGAAAACTGAATTAAGAAATGAACAATAGCTTATTTATTTTATTGGAGCCTGATTGATAACTTAAAAGGCTCACTGATTGGGGAAGCTGAAGTATTTTTTAGTATTTTCAAGTGTTTATTGGTAATTAATCCGCCTAAGGTATGTTCCATTAAGTAGAAGGAATTGAGATAATGGAACAGGTGAGAGGAAATATCCTGAAGGACCAGCAACAAAACCCTGAACAGATAAGTTATAATTCTGTGGAAAGAAGGAATGAATTTGTGGGCAATATGAATCAGAGATTTAATCAGGATCCTTCTTCCTACTATGTGAATATGAATTTAAGAGCAGCTGATCTTAATACGGCAGTTGGAGCAAGACCTGTTCACAACTTCTCCATTCAGACTGGTGAGGAGTTCGCTCTTGAGTTTATGAGGGAAAGGGTGTTACCGAGGCAGCAGTATATTTTGAATCCATCAGTTCAGGCTAATAGTGAGAGTAGACCTGTGGATCTACTTGGCGTGGTTGGAGTTTCTTATGTTAGTGGCTCTGAGAGGCGGTCTGATGCTTCCTTCCCGCCCGTAGAGAAGGGTGAAGTCCCAGTTTCTACAAGCAATCCTCCTATAACAGAAGAAAAATCTATTGGCCATCTGCCTCAATCAGTGTCTAGAAACTCACTGAGAAATACGAGGGTTCAAAGCTTTCGTGGTCATTCTTCTTTTGGTTCATCCAGTGTCTCCTCTAGAGTAATGAAGTTTCTCTGCAGTTTCGGGGGTACAATTTTGCCTCGGCCAAGTGATCGAAAACTTAGATATGTAGGAGGCGAAACACGCATTCTCAAGATTAATGAGGATATTTCATGGGAGGAGCTTAAACAAAAGGCTTCTGCAATGTATAAAGAGCCTCATTTAATTAAATATCAGCTTCCTGGTGAGGATCTTGATGCGTTGGTATCAGTATCCTCTGATGAGGACCTACAGAATATGATGGAAGAATGCAAGGCTCTTGATGATGGTGGATCCCAGAAATTCAGGATTTTTCTCATGTCTAACGAAGACTTGGATGATTCCCAGCTTGCTCTTGAAAGCACAGACGGTGATTCTGAGATTCAATACTTTGTTGCAGTAAATGGTATGGATTTTGGTTCAAGAAGGAACTCAACTAATGTGGCTATGGGAAACAATTTGGATGAGTTGCTGAATTCAAGTGTCATGAGAGAGACTGGTCAAACTGCAGTCAGCCTAGCTGCTGGAAGTACTGTACATCCAAAAGTTGTCTCATCTTCAGCAAATGAGTCTTCCCAAATAGAGCTGCCAGGTTCATCATATGCATTTGAGGCCAACTCTGTAGGTTACCCCGAACATACTGTCAAGCTTGAGCAGCCGGAATGGAATTTGTCTCATAGCTTCCCACAAATGAACATCCAGCCTCCTATGGCTGAAAAAGTATCGGTACCATCATCTTCCACACTCAAATATGATTATGGTTTTTCTGCATCGGAGAACATGGTGCAAAATCCTATCACTGCACCCATGGCCGTGGGTCCTGAAAAGGCACCTCCTAATATGGGGGAGGTCTATGGGAGTTTTAATGCAAAGGCACCAAGAGGTCCAGGGCAAGAAATAAACACTGGCTATAAAACTGTTGTCCAGCAAAAAACTGAATCTCATGTTGATCATTCTGCAGGCACAGATGTTATTCCGATGGATACACAGATGAACAGAGAGAGTTCAATCAGCAGAAGTAGTGACTTCAGTAAAGTTCGAACTCTTGATGATGGGAAGACAGCATCTTCAGATCCCTACAATCTTTCATCTGTTAGTAACAAAAATCAAGATGAAGACAAGGGGACTTCAGTTATGCAAACAAAAGTATGTGAAGAGAACTTTGAACACGCAAAGAATTACACGCCTTCAAATGCTGTCCAGTATTCAAAGATGCATAGGTTTGACAATGATGACCATGGTAGCATATCTGGTGCTTCATCATCCATGCCTGTTCGTGGTGAACCCGAGGAATATACCAAAGACATTAACCATGAACCAGATGTTCTTCATCAACGCTTCTTCCATTCAGAAAGAATACCCAGGGAACAGGCAGGGCTTAACCGATTGTTCAAATCTAATGATGCCTCTGGTCCTCAACTCCTAGTGACTCGATCAGATGTGTCTCAACAGTTCCCTGAATCAGCTGATAAGTTGACTGAAGTTGGCGATTTTGCCAAATCAACATTTGTGAATTCTCTAGCTGCTGAGGAGAAACTAAATGAACCTCGGAAGTTAACAGACAGTTGTGGGATCAGTGCAACAACAGCTTTCTCAGTTTATGATAGAAATGAATCAGATAACATGGCTGAGCTAAATGCTGCGGTATCTCCTATTACTCTTACATCTGCATCAGGTCCTTCAATGAACCAAGGAACTCCTGAATATCCCCAAGATGAATCTGCTCCGATCTCAATGGAAACTCATGAGGACAGGATGAAGAAAAATGGAGATGATATTGGTCGGGGAGATGTTCCTTCCGCAGCAACTTCAAAAAGTAATCCTCATTTTGGAGCCGGAACTTCACAGCATGAAAGCATCCTCATTGACATTAATGATCGGTTTCCACATGATTTTTTATCTGATATATTTTCTGAGGCCAGAATAGCTGAGAGTTCGGCCGGTGTTCCAGCACATCATGACTATGCTGCTGGTTTGAGTGTGAACATGACTAATCCTGAGCCTAATCACTGGTCATTCTTCCAGAATTTGGCACAAGACAATTCACGAAAAGATGCTTCTCTTATGGATCAGGATCACCCAGCTTTCTCATCGTCTCAAGCAAAAACTGGAGAAGAAACCTCTGTTAATTATGATTATCCACACTTTGATGCTGGTCAAGTTGCAGCAGAGAATGTAGATTCCAGCAGTAATCTTGGTGTTGATAATCAGAGGCAATCATCTGGCCCTCTAAAACCTGATGCCGTGGTTCTGCCGGTGCCTTCAGATTACGATATTTCTCAGGCTACTGGTACTCAAACCAATCACCCAATGAATTCAAGAGCAGCTGGATCCAATCATGAGGTATTATTTGACTCTAAATACTTCGAGAGATTAATTTTGCTGACTCTATCATCTAAAAATCACTTTAATCTTTCAAGGATGGGAAAAAAGCAACTCAGCCTTCAGCAGATTTCTCCCTTGGGGATTCCAGCAGCCTGCAGGTATGGAGACTCTTGCCAGAGATATTTTCCCCACAGAATTAAAGAGTTTACCTACTGCTTAAAAAAAAAAAAGAATGAAAGAATGATTCTATACATATATGTGTGTTAAAAAAGTTGAAAGGGTGGGGTCAAAAGCAGGTGGTAATACATAACTAGACTACCGCTTGGATCTCAGTATTCTTTTTTAAAACTCTGTTGTTGCAGATAACATTAGATAACCGGATTATAGCAAAACCGAAGGCATTATTTCATTTGCTAACCATATTCTAGATGTATCATAATGTGAATAACAACATATCTCAGAACATCTCAGAAAAGTCTAGAAGTACCATATATTATAGTGGATGCTTTATTCCCTTGGCCCTTGCTGAAAGTATATGTTCCTTTTGTTCTGTTGTAGATCATTAAGAACAGGGATCTTGAAGAGTTAAGGGAATTGGGTTCCGGAACCTATGGCACTGTTTATCATGGTAAATGGAAGGGAACTGATGTTGCTATCAAGAGAATCAAGAAATCCTGCTTCACAGGCCAATCATCGGAGCATGAGAGATTGGTACAAAGAAATTAAACATATTTCACTTAGCTATAATTCTTGCAACAATGGTTGACAATTAGGTGATGATTTATTACTCTGTAGTCATCCGAGTTCTGGCACGAAGCTAGGATTCTGTCGAACCTTCACCATCCAAACGTGGTGGCCTTCTACGGCGTAGTCCAGGATGGCCCGGGAGGTACCCTTGCTACTGTGACAGAGTACATGGTCAATGGTTCCTTGAGACATGTTTTACTTTCCAAGGAGAGGTACTACTGTCCTCTACAAAGACTCCTGCCCCCCCCCCCCCCCCCCCTCCTCAACTCTGCTTTCTTGTATAGAACTTTTTTCATATGAAATCTGCTCAGGCATCTTGACCGTCGCAAGCGGCTCATCATTGCAATGGATGCAGCTTTTGGAATGGAGTATTTGCACTCGAGGAACATTGTGCACTTTGATCTGAAATGCGACAACCTGCTCGTGAACTTGAAGGACTCATCCCGACCCATATGCAAGGTGGAACCGTTAATATGCATGTTAGAAACTGGTTTTCATATGGTAGCTTGTTTGTATTTGCATGTAGCTGGGACTAATGAAAGATTTGAACTCTTACGCTTGAAGAAAATGTTCAGGTGGGAGATTTTGGTTTGTCGAAAATCAAAAGAAACACGCTGGTTACCGGTGGTGTCCGGGGAACCCTTCCATGGATGGCTCCGGAGTTGTTAAACGGCAGCAGCAGCAAGGTTTCAGAGAAGGTAAGCCATGCTTATATTATCTTGTATGAAAATTAAGGATGTCAATTAAGACAGGAGTCCGCGGGTTGACTGGTCAACGCGAGCTAAAATATGGATTAAGATTGACATATTTTATCCGGAAATAATTTTAACCGAATAGCCTGAAGCTCGATAGCACAGAACCCAAAATTTTTGGTTGACTTGATTAATATTTTATCATAATTATATTACCAAAATTTACTTATATTTTTAATATAACATTTCTTTATTAAGTTTTAAGTTACATTATTTAAATAATGTGTAATAAATAATTTGATATTTAAAAACCATTTAATCTTGAAGTTAAAATATATATAAATTTTGATAAAATAATAAAATAATATATTTTTAATATTTAAATGTATGAAATATGAAGATTGTGATATATTTTGAATTTTTTTTTAATATAAATTAAATATTTTGTACATATTTTATTATTTAAAAAATTATTATAGTGAGAAAAAATTAAGGACACGAAAAAATATTATAAATTAAAAATAAGTCATAAAAGTCTCAATCCGATTTGGTCCAGATCAAATAATTACAACGCAATAGGACTGGCCCGAAAATTGATGGGTTGACCCGAATATGATGATGTGTGTCTCTCATATCTCACAGGTTGATGTGTTCTCGTTTGGGATCGTGCTTTGGGAGATTCTAACCGGCGAGGAGCCGTATGCCAACATGCATTATGGAGCCATCATTGGTTTGTTTGTTTACTCTTTTTTTTTTTTGTTCTTTCTTTCTTATACAAAATATTAAACAAAAATGAGAGATATAAAAAAAAGTAGTTGGATTAGAGATGGGATATTGATTTGGTAGTGAATACGCAGGTGGGATAGTGAATAACACACTGCGGCCGGCGGTGCCGAGCTTCTGTGATCCGGAGTGGAGGGTGGTGATGGAGCAGTGTTGGGCTCCGGATCCGTCGGCTCGCCCGTCCTTCACTGAGATCGCCCGACGCCTCCGTTTAATGTTGGCCACCAAAACTCACAATCACTTGTCCAAGTGATTTTTCTTTCATTTCATCACACATATACATACATACACATATCATATATATATATATACACCTCCAATCGAATTCAGAAAATGCAACGAGTGTTGATAACATGACATTTATGTCTGTATTATAAGAAATAAAAGAACCTATTTTGATTGAGTTATAATATTAATTATGATTATGAATTTATGATTATGATGGTAAGTTCGACATGAGTGATGAGAAAGAAAGAAAAAAATTACATTAATTTTTTCCACTGCATTTCTGAAAAACATCACAGTTTATTTTATTTATTTGCTATTTTTTATATTAGCACATTCACATACATACTATAAACAATAATAACAAATTTTAATAAATTGACATTTTTGTTACTTTATCTACAAAACATTATATATCTTTTCTATAATTTATTATTTTTTAATAATACAAACACAATTTGTATATGCTATTTTTGTAAATTAACCTTCTACTTTTATAAACTTTGTGTTTGATATACTTCATTTTATTTTATTTTATTGAATTTATATTATATTTAATATTAATAAATTAATTAAATATATTTTTGAGTAATTACTAAAATTATATACAAATATAAAATTTGTTAATTATATCTTAATATAAAATAAGATATTAATAATTATTTGGAAAAGTATGAAAAATATTCTAAAGTATGGTCAATTATGAAAAATACATAAATGTTCCTTTTTTTGAATTATACAATAATGTTTCATTTTGTCAATTAAAAAAACTTTCCACTATAAAAAAAGTACTTCAATATTTTTCTTATCATTGAATTATACCCTAATATTTAATTTTGTCAATAAAAATACCATCAATCGTTAATGATTACAATTATAATGAATCATACATTAAATAATCTAACATTTCTTTTTAAATTTTTTTTTGGTATATATGTAGCATATATTATTAAAATCAATGTATGATTCAAACGAATTTCAACACCATTAACAATGTTGGGTATTTTTAATTGACAGAATCAAACATTATGTGAAAATTTAAGATATTACACAATAAAACATTAAGATATAATTAAAAAAAATATTAAGATATTTTTAATAAATAACTAATACTCTATGATATTTTTCATAATTTTCCTTATAATAGTATGTAGAAGTAAATCTTATTAGTAACCTATAAAGTGTGGCACCATTTAAAACAAAAAAAAACAAAAACAAAAAACAAAAGAAATTCCATTTTTTTTATTAGTGTGACAAAAAAAATCACACAAAGAAAACCTGGCCAACGTTCAAAAGGCTTTCATGAGGCACATTAAAAATCACACTATTTTCCCTGCAAATCTTCCTAAGAAATGCATAAATATAATCAATCGCTATTCTCTTATAAATCCTCGACTCCCTCCTCGCCACCACCACCGTGTTTCCCAGAATATGCACCACCCCCGCCTCCTTACACCTCCTCAGAAACTCCAGCTCATCCCCTTCCGTCTGCCCGCTCTCCCGCCCCGACGACGACGTGTGCGTTGTCGTGTTAACGTGCATCGGCGACCTCACGGGGACGATGGAGTCGACCGATGAGATGGTCAGATCGGCATTTGACGTCGACATCTCCCCCGCGTACTCCTTCAACAGGAAGTCCCTCGACTGCTGCGTCTGCTGCCCGCCGTACAGGCTGTACTCGTCGGAGTCCGAGCAGCCCTCCATCATGGCCTCGAGCCTCACGAACGTGAAGAGGTTGGCGAAGAGCTTGCTCTCGAAACCATCGTCTTTCTTGTGGAGGTCCTTGTACCCGTATCGCGCCACGCACCGGAACATGTGGAAGCTCTTCGGCCCGATGCGTTTCACGAGAAACCGCTCGTCTTCGGGGACGGTGTACACCGGGAGGTACTTGATGCAGACAAAGACGACAACGGAGTGGATGGCGGGGAGGTTCGTGATGAAGTGCGAGAAAATGTGAGGCACCCCGCTGGCTAGCTCGGTGTACACGAGCCCGATCCCGGGGACGCGGACAAGACCTAGGCTCGGACCGAGTCCTAAGATCCAAGCTAGTGAAACCTTGCTGTGCATCTCAAACTCGTAGCGCTTCAAGGTTCCGTAGTGCCAGACGTACATGATGACGAGAAAGGCAGCAGCGATCACGAGAGGGACCCAACCACCTTGGTCGACCTTGAAAAGCACGGCCGAGAAATACATGCATTCGACCACCAGCGATAAGAACGTGAACAGCAGGACAAGGACCCAGTGACAGTGCCATACTAGTAGCATTATCAGTGTCATTAGAAGCGTCGTCACGAGCATGACAACTACGACAGCAGTACCTGGTTCACGATGAAATTGTCACGAGTGCATAAGCCACGACACGAAAATCTTGTCTTACCGTAAAAACTAAAACTACCAAGCAGTGTATACGAGCTGACACGAAAACATACCGTAAGCATTGCCGATTTGGCTCTGGTTTCGGAATCCAGCAGTGACAGCAATGCAAAGAACCATGAGAATCCAATTCATGTCAGGAACATATATCTGGCCTAGAAACATCTTCGACGTATGTACAACTTTGACCCTCGGAAAACAGCCGAGGGCGTGGGCTTGCTTGATTATCGAAAATGTAGCAGTAATAGTGGCTTGACTAGCAACGATTGCTGCTAAAGTTGCGATAATGAAAACCGGCCAGTATATTTTTTCTACAAAAGAAAATTTCAAATAAATCAAGGGGACTAAAGTGATTTCTGACTTATTTCATACATTCAATCCTCACAAGTTGAGAATCCAAGGTTGGAGCGCACCTGGGATTGATCGATAAAACGCATCAAATACATGTTCCGTATTTTGCATGAGGTATGCTGCTTGCCCGGAGTAGGCCAGAAGAAGACAAGGGAAAACTAGTACGGTAAAAGCAAGCTGTACAGCAGATACTGGAAAATGAGCTAGATCGGCAAAAAGTGCTTCCGTTCCTGCAACGACGAGTAGTCAAATTCAGTACTCACTTCAAAACTAAATTAAAGTGTCCCTCGAATACCTAAAAACCGTATCATAGTCCAGCCATGAACTTCTCACGCCTTCGTGTCTGTTTGTGCGCGAGAGATGCAGCGAGAGGAGTGAGAATGAGAGAAGTTGTATAAACCTGTGATACTGAGCATGATCCCCCCGAGGGACGTCCAACTTTTCTTCTTTCCTCGTTTAAGGTATCGATATATGTACACGGGTGAAAACGCTTTTAGAACCGAGCTATCATAGTTATATATGTTGTAAATGCCAATGCCGCCGATCAGAAGAAACCAAAGCAGTACAACTGGAGCAAAAAGCCAACCAACTTTATCGGTGCCATAATGCTGCATGCTGAACAATCCGACCAGAATAAACACGGCTACAAGTACCACGACATCTGCATCAAAGAATAGATGTTCAATCTCATAAACAAAACCTTAAGCATAATCCCGAAACCATCTGTGTAGATCATACCACCGCTCATCTTTGGATGCTCCACCTTGATCCCCCCGGAAGCAGAAAGAACTGCGATATTTAAGAACACTAGAAAGTGAGGATTGTATTTGATGGAAATAATCGACACATCAGTTTGAGTACCTAGTAGTTTTTTTATTGACAGCGTTCTCGAAAAGTTCTAGTAGAATTACCTCATACAAGCTTAATGTGGACTCGAATGTTAAACCTCGAATAAACTCATTCTATTGAACAATGCCTATGATTGTGCCAAGTTTAGCAAGTAAATAAGAGACCAACATGATTGCATCAGCTGGTTCAAATTTAGAAGTTTAACTTAGAGAAATGAATAACTACGGGCATATCATTTCAACCTATATATATATTCTTACTTGAAATGCATTAGTTCAACACGAGACGTTCAGAATGTCAGACTATATATACTCTAACCTGAAATCAAATGGGTTTACACGATCCATTCAGAAAGTCCTATCAACCTTGTGCAGCCACCAATCGACAAAAATGGAAAATCCCTATGCTTTTCAGCTTCAGGATTACACTCGGTCCATTTTCATTGCAGGGCACAAGGACCATAGAAACAAGCAATAACACTATCATTTCCACGATTAACTCTATTGTTTCTTGCATGAGTCGAAGTAGTTATGATCAAACGTAATTACCCGATATAGCAGGAGTGAGAATCCCATCACCAATCACCATGCATGTCCCGACTAGTACTAATATGAGAAGGGAGGTTTTTCTAAATGCGTTCCCCTCCAGCCATGCCTTCGTTTTAGCAGCAAAGGAACGCTCATGAACCGTGTTACGGCTATATGTGGTCAGTTCCTCATCAGTTCTGTGTTGATTGGGAATTGTTCTCACTTTAGCATGCCGACATAGTAACGAATAAAGAGCAAAAGTCCCCCCTGCACAAAGAAGGCATTTAGTTCATCTAAACACAGCATATATATACTTTCAACATGCCTCGAATGTGGAACCTTTTATATGTTCGGACACTCGAAAACAAGTTCATACTTAGAAATGCCCAATGAATAAAGAAACGACTCAACGAAAAAAACCATAAATCTTTGTAAGATGAGAGCAGCATACCTTGGCCATTGTCACTTGCTCTGCACACAATGAAAACATACTTGAGGAGAGGTATCAGTGTCAGAGAGTATATAATCAACGAAAGGGCACCGATAATGTCCTCCGTATCATCTATTCCGTGAGGAAAAGTATTGTAGTACACATACAGCGGAGATGTTCCCAAGTCCCCATATACAACTCCCAAACTCTGGAATGCAAGCCTCAAGAGCAAAATTGATGAAAATTTCTGTTCAACCACAAAAAAAAACAACCAAGTCTCCTCAAACCCAAACTAAAGCAGCAATAACAAGGAATGCCATTAAATCATCCACATGATAATGCATCACAAGCATAAACCTTCATCAACTTAATTAAAATCCAAACAAGACTCTTTATGATTGTATATATCATCACAACACCCATTTCAAAAAAGAACCAAGTTTAAAGAACTACAAACAATCTTGACACCACAGAATTTGGACCTCAAGCAAGGACTCCATATCATAAGCATTTGATCTCAAGAGATAGAAAGAGAAAATCAAAATATGGAATATACAAATCATCAAGATCCAGTCAATTGAAAGGAAAAAGTTAAAAGGTTACATCAAAAGCAAAAGTGCTTTAGCTTTTACCTTTTCTCTATACATATTTTTAAGTCTTCCAGCCTCTTCATCCATGGGCTGATCAAGCTTCTGGTCCAAATCCCACATCTCCCCTTTTGTTTCATCAAATTCCATTCCAGAAGCCATCTTTATTCACTCTATGTTCTCAAATTCTTCACCCAAATAGAGAATCCCCAAAGAATCCAACTTTCCCAGATTCAAATTCTATCTTTCAAAAGAAACTCAACCCTTGATCAAGAAAACATAAAGGGTCTGAGCACGAGGAAGAGATCCCCACTAAACTAAAATGGAAACCTTGAAATTGAAGAGGAAAAAAAAAAAGGATAGATAACACAATAAAACAAAGAAGCGAAATAAGGTTTAATCGTTCTAGGCTGGCAAAGGAATTCTATTGTGGGGTTCAACAAAATGTAAGCCACATAACCCTACAGCAGCCTAGAACTAAATCGTTGAGAGAGCAACTTCAGCAATCACCCCAAAATTTTCATCGTCTCCAAACACAACATCAACCCTCGAAACTGCAAATCGATGTTGGGCTGATCTCAAAATTTCAACTTTAGTCAGCAAGCAAAACCCGAATTCATAATTCCATCTGCTGAAAACGGAAAAATCATTTGATTCCCAGTTGCAACAGATCGGAGTAGAATCTTTTCTTGAACTTTATCCCTCTCTTGCTCGATACTGAGCGATTTCGCGTTTGTTAAAACACAGCCTCTCTCTCTCTCTCTCTCTCTCTCTCATCTGGTCTTGGCCTGTATAAATTACATTGACACGACACGAGTGATACAGTGATACTGTGTATGTCCGAACGTCGTATATTTTCTCGTAGTCTCGTGTCGTGGCTTGCATCCGTTGATTATATTAGCATATTAAATCTGATTTTTGGTGTGGATAGAAACAAATCATAAATCTTGAGTTGGATCGTCAAAGAATCAAATCAAACCAAACCCAACCCAAAATCTTGACTTGCGTATTAATTTTGATTACCGCTTCTAGTTTATTTACAATTGCATTGATATGGCTCGTATATGTGGTAATCTCCGACTCTCATTTATTTTGAACACAATAATCAAGATATGTCAGTCTAGAATAAATTAGATGAAATTAATATTTTATTATTAAATATAAAAAATTATTATTTTTGAAACAAAACTATTAAATTGGGATGTACGAAAATGAAAAATAAAACTATTAAAATGGGACATAGAAAATATTTATTTATGTGGAGAAGTTTGATAGACATAGATTAAGATTAGTGAGCCGGGGTGTGGGGACGGAGCTCTCGCGTTAAGCGATATAATCGAACTGAGTTGAGTAGTGTCGTGCTCAAGTTTGATTCGTTTATTATTGAGTCGAGCTTCGAATTTTTTTACCGAATACTTTAAAATTCATAAAGTTTATCGAGACTTAGTCGAGCGTAAAGGAACTTTCTAAAATAAGTATATATTTGAAATTTTATTTTTTAATAAGAAATTATTTATTCCAAAATTAATATCATATTCATATTAAATTCAAAGTCTTCTCACTGCCTGAGTGATTTATTTTTATTATTACTCTCAAGTCATGAAAATATTATTATATAAAATATATTATTTTATATTTTTTTACTAATTTTAGCAAATAAATTTGCTCACGAATCGAATATTATAATGTTCAAGTTTGATTTGTTTAATGAATGAGTTCCACTAAACAATCTCGAAAGAACTTTTTTTTTTTTTTGAAAAGAAATGATCAATCATTTAACCATCAAGAGAAACAACATCCCTAAACCAAGGAGGGGGATGACACCAACCTCTTAAGGTTTGGTGTTAAAAGTGAGGGCGGGTGTTCGATCCCCCTTGGCAACAACCCTCCAGGTTTCAGTGGATGCTGGCCTGTTAAAAAAAAATAAATAAAAAAATAAAAAAAAGGAGGAAAATTAGATGTCCAAATATAACTATTTGACCCTCTAGCACCAAAAAGAGCAATCTCATGAGCTGCTCTATTAGCTTCTCTAAAAACATGACTAACACCATTAATTAGACAGCAATTAACCTTGTCAAATTGTAGCCTCATTTCAGAAGAAACAAAAGGAGAAGAACAATCCGCTGTCTTCAATTCTTGAACCGCCAGCAAGGAATCTGAGAATATATGAATTGGACCAACATTCTCTTGTAAACAAAGCTCAATACCATAAAAAATTGCAAAGATCTCCGCTTCCAAAATAGCACGAGGATGAGCAATAGGCTTTGCCAAAGCTGCTCTAATTCTTCCCAAATGATCTCGAACAATAACACCAATCCCATAGACTCCACAAACTTCATTGACACGTGCATCAACATCAACTCGGAACTCCCCATCATTCGGAGCAACCCAAACCCTTTTGCCAACCAAGGTATCAGCCTTCACCTTGTATTGAAATCCGAACAATTCACGAATAATTAGATTCATATGCAATCATATTCATAATATGATACGGGATGGATTATTATTATTATTATTATTATTTTACATATAAATACATTATATTTATACAATAGTCGCTCTTGATTACATAATAAAATTGCACTTTCTCATATCAATGTGAAATCATAATAACTGTAACTTTATTCTTTCCGTTCATACCCAACATTTTTCTTTTGGTTACTTTTAATTGTGATTTCATGCATAATAATAATTGAATTATAAATAAGTCATTACACTTATAAATCTATATAAATCAAGTCCAATATCATAAGACAATGAAAAGTTGGCTTTGACATTTAATGATTTATATAAAATAAAATTGACGCAGCACTGGTTTTGTCTTTTTTATAACCACTATTATTTATTTAAATTAAATATTTATAGTTTGGCGTCACAATCTAATAATTCAAGCTAATCATATATTATTAAGAAATAATCATAACAATAATCCCCCTTATTTTCTATGATTATGGGATTATTTTATTGCTAAATAATAAAAAAAAAATTGTGCGATTCCATCAGCCATAGTAGGATTAAATTAATGGTAATAAACAAATTAGAGTTAAACTCCATTATCTGGGGGAGGTTTGCGAAGTCTTAATCAATAATTTATTAATGCGTACGGCCCTACAATTGATGGTATTTTGAAGACTAATTAATGATATTAAATTAAGTGATGATCATTAATCTTAAAATAATAATGTAGGACCTAGTCATAATGAGCAAAATTAATGTAATACGCAGCGTATGTATCAACGATTAAAATTTAATTTTTGTGTAATATCTTAATGGGCACGTGATTAACGTTTTGAGAGTCAAGATTGGTCATAATCTTTTTTGGATATAAGATAATGAAGTTTGGATAAGATTATAAAAATGTCGGTTTAGATTAAATGTAACTCTATTTTAAACATTAATGTGAAAATGGGGTTAAGTGCCTCTACTCAAACGGAATTAGCAAATCGATCTCGTTATGTATTTTTTTAATTGTTCACGTCTAGGTGAGTTATTGGGTAATGACTAGGGTTAGCAATTTCTGATACGACACGACTCATTAAACTTTTAAAACACAAACATGAGTAGGGCTAAAAATTGTTGACACGACACGATAACACGACAAAAATTCGCACGATAATAAAGGGCATGAACCTGTTAAGCTCAAATACGAACACAATAACCTTCGATAAGATAACGATCCGATACACACGAATTATCAGCTCTAATATAACAAATCTATTGTCCCACATTAGTTAGAAAATGAATAATTTTTGAGTTGGTCTCCTGATAGACGGTCTCACTATTTTTTTTATTGTGAGACGGACCTTAATACATCATTTCAATAAGTTAAATACATCATTTCATTTTTAAGAATTACATTATTTGCAACAAATAAATACATCATTTGCAATAAAGAAATACATTATTTCATTAAACTCATATTACAATAAAAATAGTGAAAAATCATTTATAATAAAGAAATACATCATTTCATTAAATTCGTCTCACAATAAAAATGATGAGACCGTCTCATCTGAGACTTAGCCATAATTTTTTTATACAGTCCACAAAACTCCCCACTAATACGAAGATTTTAGGGAAATACCCAAAAACAAAGCAGTGAAAGCTTGATAATATTTTTATTTATTAATATTTATACATCTAAAATACTAAAATATAATAAATTAATTTATCAATTAATTACTACCTCGGCCGTGGGTTAATTCATTTTCGAACAGCAAGTTTTTATAACTATGATTTTTAAAATATTGTCCATAAGATAAGTCTTGTGTAAATCTTAGTGGCAAAATAAAAGTCTAAATGGTTTCACTAATCACTAGTCTACTACTACCTCCGTCCCGTCTGAATAGACTCTTTTCATTTTGATACATTAATTTCGGAGCTAGTGTTTAGTAGCAAATTCTGTTTAATAATAAAAATGGCAATCGTAATTAACTTATTTAATCTTAAATAAGTTAATGTGTCAATTAGCTACTAAACACTAGCTCCGAAATTAATGTGTCAAAATGAAAAGGGTCTATTCTGGCGGGACGGAGGGAGTACTAAATATACAGAAGCAAGTGAACAGCTATATATGTTATTATGGTAAGATATCATAAAAGTGTATTTGATATATAGTAGATTCAATTAATTTTTTATAATAATTTGTAGAAAATAATTAAAATAGTGTGAATCTTTGAAAATTTTGCATTTAAAAAATGACGACTTCCTGAGAGTGAACAAATAGAGAGGTATATTACGACGTCGTGCGCACGTGTTTCAGGTTTCAGCCGTACATGTTTGGATCAACTCTCCACATGTTATCTTCTTTTTTGGTCGCAAATAATGACAATTATTGGCATGACAGTGACGTTTTTCAAATTTTTTACAAAAATATTTACACGGCTTCTTTTCTCATTTTACCTTTTATTTATTTATCCCTAATTATTAGTCTCAAATCAAAATATCACAATTATTAATATTTGTGAGTGTAGTAGAATTAATAATTTATTCGTAATTATGAAAAAATCTATCATTTTAAAAAATGAAATTAATAAACGGGACACACTAAAAAAACTCAAAATCGTATCGAACTCAAGCTTGAGTTTGAACTATAGACTTATGAGTCTTCCTAGACAAAGAAGGCTGAAAATGATAATTTAAAGAGCAAAATCATGAAATAGCCAATTTGGCTATAACACATATCGATTATAGCCAATTTCATGTATATGTATCGAATATAGCCAAAAGTACAAATTGCAGATTTGTGTCATAACTTTTCAGGTTTTTTTGAATTTGAGATGTGACAAAAGAATTAAAAAAAAAAGAGAAATACATATATAAGTAAATATGTTGAGGGACCGAGTGCGATCCCATTAAATAAATAGAAAATATTTTTTTTTGATTTAAAAAAAAAAATTGGCGAGGGAGACCGATAGAGACCCCGATAGCGACCTCGAGTGGGACTCACTGATAGTGAGTCAAACCGAGTTAGTGGCCGACACGATAGTGACTCCGAGTGCCACCGATAGCTACCGATAGCGACTCGGTCAAAAAAAATTAAAAAATAAGGTTAATACCCTAAAATTGGTCCCCCCTCATTTTGTGCGTATTTTTTCCCCTTCCCACTCGTTCTCTACCCCCTCATTAAAGCATAAATTGAGTGCGACCGAGTCACCACCGGTCTCCCTCGGTGGCACTCGGTTCGTACTCAGTGGGCCTACTCTATCACAACATTAATTTTAAAAAAAAAACCGAGAGAGACTTCACATTTTTTCCACCTAATTTTTAAAATACTGAGTGCTACCCTAATAAATTATTTCCGAGTGAAAAAAAAATCCATTTATGCTCATATATCTATAAAATTAGTTAAAAATTGATTTT